>OX359283.1:19815835-20230835 GCA_947179155.2 Hedera helix | reverse complement strand
ACGACGTCGTCTGCCTAGCGCACCTCCAATATGCGGCCAGGCAAAAAAAAAAATTATCCCTAACTACATGTACGAGTTGTGGCCAAACCCCCTCATAGTTATTAGATCATATATATATATATATGGGGAATGATCTATAACAAATATTTGCTATGTATTCTTATACGAAATATACTATCTATACCCTTTAAAACAAATAATAACGGTTATGATTAGAGATTGAAAATCGACATTAGTAGCGAATTGGAAAAAAAAACATGCTACTAAGTTTGGCTTTATTAACTAGAGTGTAAGATTTATAAATGGGGTTAGGGTTTATTAACTTGGGTTAAAAGTTTATTAACCAGAATTTATGGTTTATTAACTAGGGTTTAGGGTTTATTAATTCGGATTTAGGATTTATTAACAAGGGTTGGGGTTTATTAAATAAAGGTTAATAAACCCTAAACCCAGTTACAAAAGAGTTAATAAACCGTAAACCATAATTTATAAAAACATAAACCCTAGTTAATAAAACCAAACTCTTGTTTTGATTAGCGTTCACTATTATTAGTAGCGGAGGGTATGTGTTTTTTTTACTGTCTGCTATTAATATTAGCAAGTGTCTCTAATCCTGGCCATTACTTATTGTTTTAAAGGGTATAAATGGTGTATGTCGTACAAAGATCCATAGTAAATACATGTTATGGATCATTATATATATATATATATATATATATATATATATATATATATATATATATTATTGTAAAATCAAGTTTATCAGTGATAAAAACACCTTGATAATCATCAATCTCCCCGTCAACTTAGTATATTATATGTTTCAATCTATTAGATCATCTTTATAATAAGTTGGTATGTTATAATATTTAATGAGTTCATCACCACCGTTGCTCAATTTATTGTTAAAAACAAAATATAGTTTTTATATAGTATATAATTGAGTTTTATTGTTAAATAAAATATTTTATTATACTATATTATATTGCTTGCAAATTACTCAAACGAAAGGGATCTCAAAATATTTTGAATTGAATGTAAAAAAAATCATGTTTAGTGCATAATTATCTAAATAAAAATTCCTTTATTTCAAAATAAAAAATTTGAACATAGATGGCTAGAAAACATTAAGAAAAATCTAAATCATAAAAAATATGTACAACAAATTAACTTAAAGAATAATATTTGTTTAAATAAAATAATTAGAATTAATAAATAAAATTTAGAAAAGTCTAAAATATTGACATGTAAAAAATAAAATAGCCTATTAAATCAAAAGTAATTTTACATAATCTATTCAAAATACTAATATAAAATTAAGAATCAAGAGTAGGATCCCATGCTTTGCACGGGCTATGCTGCTAATATGTTTTAATCAAAGTCTTATAATAAGAACATGAATTTTATTTTTTTAAGTTAAACTTTTTGCCCTTCATTCTTTGATGACGAGAATGATTCTTTTCAAATCTGAAGCTATTCATTTGGGATTTGAATTCTTCTATGTTTACTTAGTTTTCTATTTATTTATTTATTATTTCCTTAGTGCGTTAGAAACATAATTTTTCCCGGTTCAAGAATTAAGGAAACAATTTGATTTATAATTTTAAATTGTGAAATTATAAAATTTGAGATTGTTATGTATATATTTAAATAATAAACACAATAAATGTAATAATTAATACTATTTTCGGATTAGTATACACTAATTATATTTTTATGTTAAAATCAAATAAATTCTTATTGATTTTAAATTCTACAAATTGACAACAGTCGTCTACTATTTATTTATTGTCTTTAAGTGGATGGAGTATAACATTAAGGACAATGAATATATATATATATATATCAACAAATCTTATAATGAATTTGAATTGCAATTAACAGAGATCTTTAAAAATTAAGATAGAATAATAAGATTAATTGGCATCACTTTTGTTACATTCAAAAATTTTGAGACAATCGGGACTGACGATTGGTCGTCTCCAACAGTATAAAAAAACTCTTTATATTAGTTGTCGATCTCACATTTGACTCCACCGATACCAAAAATTGAAAAGAAAGACTCCGATCATCACTTTGGTCGCCGAAGAAGGACTCTCGTTACATTTCTAAATGTTCTACCTAAAAATGTAATGGATGACCATTGATACCGAACATGTGCGTGTGAAAATATCAACATTTGAAATTCTGTTGTCAAGGTTTGTACTTGGGCCTTCTGGATTTAGTGCAACATGTTATGTTCTACATTATATAGAATCAACTTAGGAGATTTTTTTGACTTGATGTTTCGTAAATACTTTTAGGTCCGTTTAGATAATTTGTTTTAAAATTTAGTTTGACTTGTAATTCTATAGTTATATTTATCTTAATTATTAAAAAATAAAATATAATACAAATTTTAATGTCATACCTTATTTTTTAATAAATAGATATAATATTTAAATATTATATTTAAATATTGTATATTTATACTTATTCATATTTCATAAAACAGAACTAGTAAATCATAGTCTTTTTGTGGAATATTGAACCATCATCAACGCCTTTTCAAATATTTATTCCTATCACCGAATTAATATATTATTCCCGTTGTTTACTTTTTAAAGGCAATTTAAGAAATTTTAAAACTCAAAATCAATATAAATTGTTTTAATTTTAATCAACACAATTATAAATATTGTATATTATTTTAAAAGAATTATTTGTTGTAAATTTTATTGTTTCATAGTTTGTAATGAGTCATCTTAATTTTAAATTTAAAAATATCTTAAATTAACTTTTAAAAGACAATAATAGTCGTATAATTTAAAACGGATGAAGTGTTATTTATAAGCGTGTATTATTAAGTAAAAATAATTGCTCCCTTAAGAAAAAACATTGGATACAAACATTAAATATGGAGAAATGTTTTTAAATTGAGAGTCTGATCGCTAAAAGCCTAAAACTAAGCCATAGCAGCTCCTCAACCAAGCTTTTTCAGCAAGGCCTTTCTACTACTTTCTATTTTCATTAATCATTATTTAGGCTACACTTGCTATAGTCATTATTTAAACAATTTCTGATATTCACTATTTAGAAAAAATCAGGCTTTGTTGTCAGAATCAGAATCAGTCTGGGCCAAGAGTAATAAAACCCAGTTCCATATCATGGTATATTAAGGCTTAGAACCAAGCCCAATCTAGATACCTAGCTCTAGGTGCTCATTAGCTGTAGGACTATTTGGGGGCCAGGCCTTTCTTTTCTGCATTTTGTGAAGCAAGTTTGGAGAGAGCGAGAGAAGAAAAAGAACAAGACTATCTTGTTCAATTGGTGGCCCTTCCAATAAGTTAATAACTTTGTAAGAAAATATCACATGATAGGTTTTGTTAACTATTTGATTAACAAAAGGAGAGAATATGGATTTTATTATGTCTTGGATACATCAACAAGCCTGAAATTAATTTTACTAGCTATTGCTTACCATTTGTGTGGGATATGATGTTATTTTTTCAATGAAATAATTGATTTATTATCTTTGTGTGAGAATTTAATTATCTTTTCTTGTGAGACTTATTTTCTTTATTATGGAGGTTTTCTTGGTCGAGATATTTATTTTTTGTTGTGTTGATTATCAGCGATATAACTATTTAGATTTGGGTATAGGGTTATCAAAGTAACTTAATTTTTATTACTTATATTGAAAAACAATTTAGATCGATGTATCCTATTCACCGTTTATAAAATTTAATTGTATTTAATGTATTTTTAATATTTTTATTCAATTGGTGTGGCCCTTCCAATAAGTTAATAACTTTGTAAGAAAATATCACATGATAGGTTTTGTTAACTATTTGATTAACAAAAGGAGAGAATATGGATTTTATTATGTCTTGGATAAATCAATAAGCCTGAAATTAATTTTTCTAGCTATTGCTTACCATTTGCGTAGGATATGATGTTATTTTTTCAATGAAATAATTGATTTATTATCTTTGTATGAGAATTTAATTATCTTTTCTTGTGAGACTTACTTTCTTTATTATGGAGGTTTTCTTGGTCGAGATATTTATTTTTTGTTGTGTTGATTATCAGCGATATAACTATTTAGATTTGGGTATAGGGTTATCAAAGTAACTTAATTTTTATTACTTATATTGAAAAACAATTTAGATCGATGTATCCTATTCACCGTTTATAAAATTTAATTGTATTTAATGTATTTTTAGTATTTTTATTCAATTGGTGTGGCCCTTCCAATAAGTTAATAACTTTGTAAGAAAATATCACATGATAGGTTTTGTTAACTATTTGATTAACAAAAGGAGAGAATATGGATTTTATTATGTCTTGGATAAATCAATAAGCCTGAAATTAATTTTTCTAGCTATTGCTTACCATTTGCGTAGGATATGATGTTATTTTTTCAATGAAATAATTGATTTATTATCTTTGTATGAGAATTTAATTATCTTTTCTTGTGAGACTTATTTTCTTTATTATGGAGGTTTTCTTGGTCGAGATATTTATTTTTTGTTGTGTTAATTATCAGCGATATAACTATTCAGATTTGTGTGTAGGGTTATCAAAGTGACTTAATTTTCATTACTTATATTGAAAAACAGTTTAGATCTATATATCTTAATTCACCGTTTATAAAATTTAATTGTATTTCATGTATTTTTAGTAATTTTTATTCAATTGGTGACCGGTGGCCCTTCCAATAAGTTAATAACTTTGTAAGAAAATATCACATGCTAGGTTTTATTAACTTTTTGATTAACAAAACAAGAGTATGAATTTTATTATGTCTTGGATACATCAATAAGCCTGAAATTAATTTTTCTAGCTATTGCTTCCCATTTGTGTGGGATATGATGTTATTTTTTTCTGTGAAATAATTGATTTATTCTTTTTGTGTGAAAATTTAATTATCTTTTCTTGTAAGAATTTTTTTATTATTACGAAGGTTTTTTTAGTTGGGATATTTATTTTTTATTGTGTTGATTATCGGCAATAGAACTATTCAGATTTGGGTTTGAAGTTCTGAAAGCAGCTTGATTTTTACTATTTATATTAAAGAACAGTCTAATTCTGCGTATCTTGTTGACCTTTTATGAAATTTAATTATATTTCATGTATTTTTAATATGTACTAACTATTGTTATGATTAATCCTTTCTTTTTATGATATAGTATCGGTTATTAATTTTAAAAAAATTATTAAATCTTTATCATTATAATCTTTTCATCATTATAATAAATTATACTTTCAATATATTTTAGCCCTTATTTTGACAGTTCAAACTTTAAACAATAAAATCACCAAGCCATTTGGTTGGTATCGCCACCCCTTTGCAAAAACAAAAGGTTTGGGTTCAATCCCCCCTCCCCCACAAATTATCGAAAAAAAAAAAACTTTAAACAATAAAATCACCAATTTCTTGGAAACCCCATAGACTTTGGTTACCTCCCACAGAAATGGCAACAGCAAAAGGGTTATTTGGTACTCTTGGTAAACAATAATATCTTGTCAAATATAAAATGAATTTAAGACAGGTGAGGTAGTAAATTAGAATGATACAGCTTCCAAACAAACCATTGGCTCAAAAAATAAAGTAATAGATTAAATAAAAATATTTTACTCTTTCTTATTCAAAGTGAAACAAAACTTTAATAGCAGCCCGGTTACTTGTAGATCCATTTAATTTAAATTAATCCAGCTCCAATGAGACAATTTGATGCGGTCCTCACCACTTGATAGATAAATTATTCTTTAATTTTAGACATTATCTTTTGTTTAATTTTTTAAATGAACTACGGAATTTAATTTTGAATTGATCCTGCAGAGAGTATCCAAAATTGTTGTGTTAACTCTTATAAAACTTTTCATTACAAACATAAATAATTTATATAAAATGTGATATTACTAAATTCAAGACCGTTTATAACTAGAATAATTTACTCATTCGGTAGATTTTGAGACTTTGCCCAATAATTCCTATGTTTATGTTTAAAAAGAAAAGGGGAAAAAAATGATATAATCTCTCTCTTGTTTTTGAAAATAAATTATAATTCTAAAACTATACAAAAAGAGAAATTAAACTTATATTTCGGGACAAGAGAGGTCTTAAATTGTATAAATTTCATTTTTATCGTAATTAATGTATAATTTATTTGAATTTTGAACACATGACCTACGAACTTGTGGACAAAAAACAAAATACTAGTTTAATATTATTATTGCTGAAAAATTATTTTAGACAATAAATAGTTCGGTAAATAAAATTATTTATTAAAAATTAGATAATTGTGTATTTGATATCTTAGACTCGAGAACTTTTTGAAATACAGAACAATTGATACGATCATAACATTTATATAAATACAATTTTTAATAACATGGGACTGAAACTTGTTTATAATTATTATAATTATGTTATTCTTACCTTACAAACCTCCAGGTATACATCCGACTAGTATTTAGTCCCACTTCTAATATGAAAGTTATGAAAATAGTTTTCTCATTGATATATTAATGATTCGATGGTTTTCTCTTTTGATCTTAATGTGATCATTTATAATTTTTTTGCTTTTTAATAAATTACATAACTTTCACCCCAATGATTTGGCCAAGTCTATAAAAGATTTGTTGAGCCAGAAAGGCTCGGCCTTCCGCTTAGGCCGCTATGGTTGACACACAGATCGTTGCTGTTGCGACCACCATCCTGACCATAAGACAATCAATTCCCGATCTGCAACTTCTAGAGACCTAAGAAAAAGATCGAGATCTCCCATACGTCATAACAGGGATGATCGAAAAAACTTCTTTCCTCCCAAAAGCATACTGTAATATCCCAAATATTTCAAAAGTGATCTAACAAGATCTAAGCAAGGTTGTTAATTCAAAACCTAATATCGATTGCTCAAGCATACCTTGACATATCTTAAAGAATAAATACGACTCGAAACTACAATCGTAGACAACTAAAAGGTTAAAAATCTTTAACCTAATTTGTATTATGTGAAAAGTAAAACTTGAATTGAGCTTTTAAATGTGCAATGTGAATCATCTATGTGTAGGATTTTGTATTTTGGTTCAAGTAGTTAACCTTAACACTTATTAAAAACCAGAAGTCAATTTAAGGCAAAAACCTAAATTGAAAAAAAAGTCAAAACCTAAACCTTTCTCTAAGGTCCAAACCCTAGGAAATAACCTAGGTCCTCGAGCAAAACGTGAGGGTCTAATTGACATTCTGTTTTAAGATTCAACCTTTCCACGATTTGAAAACACGTAACAGTCAATAAAAGTTTTTTCTCGAAAAACGTGTAAATGCACTATTTACGAGATGACATTTTTTATTCGTTTGACTGTTTCTTTCATCTGTAGGACTACTTACATTTCACAACATAGTGATAATATGAGGTTTAGTTGTCAGGGAACCAATAAAAATTTTCTAGGGAAAAAGACGAAAATACACGATTTACAAGAAAACGTTTGTCATCTTTTTGACTGTTCCTTTTGACGTCTTGACATATTGTATTTGATGAAATAGCGTTTATATAAAGTATAAATACTATTTAGCCAATAAAAATTTTTCTCGAAAAACGCGTAAAATACTATTCATTTGAAAACTTTCTTCCGAATTTTGAAAATTCATATTCCTGAATAACGTTTTTATTGACAATATGCATTTTGACCAATAAATTTTTTTACCCAAAATAATTTCCAGAGATTACTATTCACGTATATAGGACGAATATGTAGCGAATACGGAAAGAATACGAACAATAATAAAGGTATACTGCAATGCCCCACAAAATCCCCGCACTCTAGCTACGGCGGACCTTGTGCGTTAAACTCTAAACATCTATCGACTTAACCAGTGATCCCATAATCATATTGGTTGAATTAGTCTTATTTTAGACTATACATTAAAAATTTCTCTTAACTTTGTCCCTAAATCTTAACTTGATCTCAGTCTCATTATTTATATAAGTATCAACTTGTATTTCATTCGTATAAATGGATAACACCATATATAACGGTCTAATTTTAACCTTAAGATTTAAATATTCTATAACTTTACATGTTCCAACATCTACGGTATTAAATCATTAGGATGGCTCTTGGGAACAGAGAATCTCGAGGTGAATGTTTGTATCTTCACCCGTGATAAATGTTTGCATCTTTATCTATGACAAATGGTTGTATCTTTGTCCGGTGTAAAATTCTCTTTCCGTACAGAACATTACCCAACTAGTTAAAACCCTCATTCGAAACATATTTATTTATAGTGATATCTCTTCATATCAATAATCTTACTTATATGGTATTCAGAATAGTAATAACGAGTTATACCTGGGTCCGAGGAACCTTAACTAGATAAGTAGATCATTATCAATACTATATTAAGTCTTAACAATTCTAGGTTATATCAAAATAAAGACATAACAATATTCTGATGATAATAATTTATATCATTCATTCAATATTCGGTTACATGTTTGTTTGTTCATATTACAACAGTCGTTATGACTTATACAAATACAAGTAATAAACATGAAAACCTAATCTACGTTTCATCTTTACATTCATGATCTTCTTAACGTTCATCTTTAATATGCAAATAAGGTTTTATTCGCAAGAATGAGCACGACGGCTCAACAAGTCTAACATGCAGCACATACGTAGTTTATGCTTTTATATAAACTTTAACATGCCTTGACTGAACATAATTCTCCATTTAATATTACATATAACTCACATTCCAACAATTTATATCGCATTGACACACAAAGTGTATAAATCATGTTCATTGTAAGACCCCGAATTTTATGAAATATAAAATTTAATTTATTCTTCATATATATTTTCATGAAACAGTAAGTGGTTAAATTGATAAAGTTAAAAGTTAAGGATGTTATGTGCAAATTATATTATGTCGGACAATATTCGTTTGGTCGGGGAATATTCATTCTGTCGGGGAATATTCGTACAACGGCGCCGTACGAACCAATCATTTGTGGACCCCACAAAGAATAATTGTCGGATATAGAAAATGAGATAAATAATTTTTAAATGGTCAATGGTACAATCACTTTTAATTGTTAAAATATCCGGTGGTAAAAAATAGTAATATACGGTATTACAAGTAGCACACGGTATTGCACAGTAGCACACGACATTGCACAGTGTTTCGTATTATTAAACTGATAAAATGGTTATCGTACAATATTTGACTTTATTGTCACATACACAATAATTCATATTATTAAACTGATAATTGTCACAGTAGCATATGCACAGTAATTCACATTATTGAATCAATAATTGTCATGACACAATAACGTATTCTTTCTTTTACATACTTTCTGCATTATTGTTATCTCTATTATGGTGTTATTTAAACAGTTGTATTTCATTAATTAAATTGACTTGATATCTAACTCAGAGAGCCAACTACACTATATTTATAACAATTAGTCATAATAATGAATAAGTGTGAATTATTGTTGAATAATTGAATTGATAAAGTTATTTATTTATAATATAAAGTTAGGTGATATAAAATGAATGGTATAGATTAAAGATAATATAGAATTTAAAATGGATGGTGTAGATTAAAAGATGATCTTTAAATGAATGGTTTAGATTAAGGAAATCTTAAAAGATGAAATTAATGGTATAAATTAAAGATAATATAGAATTTGAAATGGATGGTGTAGATTAAAAGATGATCTTTAAATGAATGGTTTAGATTAAAGAAATCTTAAAAGATGAAATGAATGGTATGGATTAAACATTATCTTGAAATGAACGGTTTGGATTAAATTAGAAAATCTTGGTTATGATAAGATTTTTGGCTATAAATAGAGGCATTAACTTAAGGATTTTTCATAAAACATCCTTAATTTTTCTTTCTTTCTCTCTCTAAATACTTCTTGTGAAAGTTCTCTCTAAGTGTGCTTAAGTCCTCTTGAGTATATGTGAAGATCTATAAGTGTACGTGTACTGTTCAAGTTAATCAACCTCATTTAAATCAATATCCAGTCACGTGTTAAGGTAAAGGATTATCATTATTTGATTCTCGAAAATAATATCGTTTCTTTCTTACTCATAAGATGTGTCATTTATTTCCATGTATTAATTTGTGGGAATAACCTTACGGCGCGGATTATCGCCTGTTGGTGAATAACTTTTCCTATTAATTCCTTATTAATCTCTGAGAATAACCTTACTGCGCGGATTACCGCCTGTTTGGTGAATAATTCTTCGTATTCAATTTTTATTAAATTGTGGGAATAACCTTACGGCGCGGATTACCGTTTGTTGGTGAATAACCTTTCGTATTCATTCCTTATTAATCTCTGAGAATAACCTGACTACGCGGATTACCGCATGTTTGGTGAATTACTCTTTGTATTCATTTCTTATTTGTCTCTTGTGAAAATAATTTGTTTACACGAATTATCACATGACACTTTTATTGCATATTCGTTTATAATATCACTTTCTTTTATATTCGTAAGTGATATTATTTTCCTTTATACTCATAAGGGATACCATCTTTTTCATCTTCCATTATTCAAACTTACTATGGTAAGGGATATTAATTTCCTTTACCTTTTGTTAATCAAACCTGCTACAGTAAGGGATATTATTTTCTTTCATACACCTAAATCGAAACTTATTATGGAACTATTGCTTCTATAATTCCTGAAAATATTATATGTTCCATAATAGTTGCACTTCATCATTTCAATTGAACCATCCTATTTACGTGAATCTTTCTATTGAACTGTAACCGTTATTCTGAACTGTGGATCTTGAATATCATTTTTGAATTTCACTCCACATCATGTTGACAATTTGGACATTATTTGAATCTGTACAAAGTAAACTTCTGATACTTATTGTTTATCCTGTTTCTTCTGTTCATCATTTATCTCATTCTAATCATCCAAAATCAAGTTGTTGTGAATATCTGTGGCCGGGGGCACAGATGCGATATAATTGTTGAACAGATGATAGGTTAAAGGCGATATAATATGTTAAAGGCGATACATCTGTTCGGTGTCTTTTATGGCACGTGGTGAATGTTCTCTTTGGCCCGTAGTGCAAAGATGAACTGTTGTTTGGTATGATTATGACCAAATGCTGAATCTGGTATAATCATGACCGTTGGTGTTATATTGAATGTCTTTGGCCCGTAGTGCAAAGATGAACTATGGATCTGCATGATTATGATCAGGAACTGTGAAATTGTATTATCTTGACTAATGATATTTCAGATGATAAAAGTTGATGATGTTTTTCCTAAAAAGAGAACCGAGTGGACATTATAGTCTGCATTATTCTTCTAATAGATTGTTCATTCCGCTGCTATTATTGATCTGAACATTGTTCAAGAATTTAACTGTAGTTTTTGATATAAACCTTGTAGCCTATTGTATTCTATCAAGAACTCAACTGTTGAAGGCTAATGATAATTTATTCGTCATTATCTTAGTCATGATATTTTTTACCGGGCTATTTGAGCTCACCCTTTCTTTTGTTCCATTGTTTTCAACAGGAGATGGGAACGTAGCTGGGTTTAGCCGGGGAATAGAGTGAGAGTCTGAGGGATAACTATCGTAGTCTTCACGCATTGTAAAATAGTGTGATAATAATAGTGAAGACTTAGTTGTGTATTATTATACACTGTATTGTTGAACATTGTTCTACCTTGTAATAATTTTGTTGTAGTCTTTTGACAACTCAAGTTTGGGCTGTGTGGGCCCAGATTTGGGGGTGTCACAAATATGCTTCAGAGAACCGATCTAACTACATTGTTGGTATGAATGATTCATGGTCAGTGTTCTCAAAGCGGGTTACACACTGAATGAAATCATTTAAGGATAGTGTTGATTAGACGGGAAACTGATTCATTAGTTCTTGGGTGGAGGAATAACTCAGTTTGCTATATTGATAAGTAAATTAAAATCTTGTGTCAACTCTTCTTTATATATATTTTGAGAAGGTGATTCTTCACTCATATGTATATTGATTAGTTAGTAGTTGTTACGTCACAACTATAGTTTTAAAAATATTTGTATATTAGTTACTGAGCGAACGAACCCTTGTTATGGACTTGGGCTATGATATGTTAGTCGAACCGACTTGTGAGATGCGACTATGATTTGTCTATAAAGTGTGATATTGACAAAGTACCAATGTGCGCTGAGACATTTCAATCCCGTGTTGATGAGAAGGGAAACTAATATATTTGTTTGTACTTGGTTTAATACAACCAATCAGTTTACTATATTACTATATATTTGCAAAACTTGCGTTATGGTTAGAGAATAACGGAAAAGATAGAGGATTGAGGGTATTTCAAAAATCTTCTAGCTATGCTAGATCTTCATGGTTATATTCGCACTTGAGTGTCTTTGAAAAGAATTGTTCACTAGTTGAGCTGGAATTTTTTTTGTTAGTTATATCTATGCTAATTTTTCAAGCTAGATACAGTTAAATTTAATGAATTTATCATGAACACATGGTCAAATGTTGTGGTTATGATCGAAGATCATCAACACACAGTTATAGGGATGTGGGTGTGATAAAATCATAAAATTGATTTTCAAAATAGAATTTTTTTTGGCTATGTTATTCTTATGTCTATGCTAATTGTTTTGGCTAGACGGATTTAATGTGAAGGATAAAAATGATTTATTCATCAACGCCCCATTTAACCTGGTGTGAAGATGATACATGATGAGTTATCAACGCACATTGCAATGTGCGGTATACAGTCATAAAATTGCTTTTCAAAAGTTTGAATAGTTTAAATATGAGTTAATGTCAATTGTTTCGGCTAGACACCTTGGTTATGAAAAAGAAATGGATGAATGAATCCAATAGACGCAGTAAACCGCGTCTTTAAAGATAATATGGTACAACAGACTGATCCCCTGAAGTACAACGTATGTGTGTTCTCAATCTTAATTGATTGTTACACAAAGTATGGTGTTCTCAATCTTAATTGATTGTTACACAAAGTATGGTGTTCTCAGTCTTAATTGATTTCTACACAAGTATATGGTTTTTCAGTTCTAGTGACGGTTAAACAATTATGGGTTATATCCATAGCCTTTGAAAAAGGTCAAAGTCTTGATTGACCGCTATATAAGTTAGAAGAATACTAGATAAAATGAAGAATGAGACTGAAAGTCGAGTATGATAAGAGGTTTAAAACCTAGTGTAAGGAAAGGTTTAGATTAGACCTGTTCAGACCTAATTTAAGTATTAAGAATTTAATGTAAGAGAGATGAATTTAGAAAATTCATATTGAAGAGTAAGTTGAAAATAATTTCGAGGACAAAATTCTTATAAGGAGGAGAGAATGTAATATCTTGAATATTTATAGCACTTATAAATATGATATTAAATGACTAAAGGTAATTGTAAGTTAATTTCGAGGACGAAATTCTTATAAGTTGGGTTGAATGTAATATCTCAAATATTTCAAAAGTGATCTAACAAGATCTAAGCAAGGTTGTTAATTCAAAACCTAAGATCGATTACTCAAGCATACCTTGAGCTATCTTAAAGAATAAATACAAATTAAACTACGATCGTATACAACTAAAAGGTTAAAAATCTTTAACCTAATTTGTGTTATGTGAAAAGTAAAGCTTGAATTGAGCTTTTGAATGTGCTATGTGAATCATCTATGTGTAGGATTTTGTATTTTGGTTCAAGTAGTTAACCTTAACACTTATTAAAAATCAGAAGTCAATTTAAGGCAAAAACCTAAATTGAAAAAAGAGTTAAAACCTAAACCCTAACCCTAGAGTCTAAACCCAATCTAGGCCCTCGAGTAAAACGTGAAGGTCAAATTGACATTCTATTTCAAGATTCAACCTTCCCACGATTTGAAAACACGTAACAGTCAATAAAAGTTTTTCTAGAAAAACGTGTAAAGACACTATTTACGAAATGACGTTTTTCATTCGTTTGACTGTTTTTTTTCATTTGTAGGACTACTTACATTTCACAACATAGTGATAATATGAGGTTTAGTTGTCAAGGAACCAATAAAATTTTTTTAGGGAAAAAGACAAAAAATACACGATTTACGAGAAAATGTTTGTCGTCTTTTTTACTGTTCTTTTTAACGTCTTGACATATCGTATTTGACAAAATAGCGTTTATATGAAGTATAAATACTACTTAGACAATAAAAGTTTTTCTCGAAAAACGTATAAAACACTATTCATTTGAAAACTTTCTTCCGAATTTTGAAAATTCACATTCCTGAATAGCGTTTTTATTGACAGTAGATGCATTTTGACTAATAAATTTTTTACCTAAAATAACTTTCGGAGATTACTATTCATGTATACGGGACGAATACGTAGCGAATACGGAAGGAATACGAATAATAATAAAGGTATACTGTAATGTATAATACGAAAATTATACGGAAGATTATACGAGATTAATACAAGATTAATACGAGGTATAATACAAGTAGAATACGAGTATTATACGATATATTATACGGAAGAAATATGTATAAATACTTGTGTATTATACTATTTAACTAGTTAGTTGAAAACAAACTAGATTATAACTGGGAATCCAGGTGAAAAGTTTTCGACCAATCACATTCAAGTATGATTAATTATTGACCAATCAGAGCCAAGCTAAACAAAATCAAGTTAGAGTAACTAAACTGGGAAAATCTAGCACGATT
This sequence comes from Hedera helix, assembly GCA_947179155.2. Taxonomy (NCBI): domain Eukaryota; kingdom Viridiplantae; phylum Streptophyta; class Magnoliopsida; order Apiales; family Araliaceae; genus Hedera; species Hedera helix. Next base: position 20,216,116 of record OX359283.1, on the reverse strand, counting down.
ACAGAAACTATAAATCAAAATGGACCAATCAGAGCCAAGAAAACCAAACTGGTAATCCAGGTGAACATTTTTCGACCAATCACACGAAAGGATGATGCAAGCATGATGTAAGCATGACGTCATCCTCAAAGAAGCACAAAGATGATGTCATCATGATGTCATGATGATGTCGCTTGGTGGAGAAAAAGTAAGAAAAGTTTAAGGATTACAGTGCAATTACTTTAGGTACTAAAGTGTAATAAGTCAGGCCCCTAACGTGCAATTAGCGAAACTATGTTTTTCTATAAATAGGAAGCTTCACCATTCATTGTTTCCTACTATTCAAGAAGAAGCTCAAGAGCAAAAATACTCTATAGTTATAATCTGAGAGCTATTGTGAGTGAAAAATATATTTCGAGTATCAAAGTTCTGCGCAAAATATGTTAAAGCAAGCACTACAAGAGGTATACTTTAGTGGTTATTATGTTTATTTTCTTCTTATATTTAGTATAAATATACTTTTATAAGCAGTTATAATACCCAAATTATTATATATATATAGTACAAAAGTTACAATTATAAACAGTTATAATGCTGAAATTTTCGTAAAGTATTTATTTAAATACTCATTTTATAAAGCATTTATAATGCTGAAATTTTCTTAAAAGTATTCATTCAAATACTTATTTTATAAGCAGTTATAATGCTGAAATTTTCTTAAAGTATTCGTTCAAATACTCATTTTATATGCAGTTATAATGCTCAAATTATTTTTTATAAAGCAGAAAAAGTCTTCTTTATAAGCGGATATAATGTTCGATTTTATTTCATGTATAAGGAATAAAAGATAAAAAATATTAACGGTTATTATGTTCAAATTAATCAAAGCAATGAACAATGAAACTAGTCTTGAATGTCTAGTTTATGTTCATATGTTAGTGAAGCAAGAAAAAATAAATAAACTAGATATTATTAATTAGATTATGGAGTCGTAATAGGACTAATGGTTATATCAACCTCACATACCTTGTAGGCCGTATGATTAAACGCAGATATTAACTTAAACTGTATTATCGAATCAAGGCAAGTCTTCTAACTCTTGTTATGTGATGTCTTTAACTGATGTTTAAAAGCATTTTAACTGTTATGTGTTATGGTTACGAGTTATGAACATGAGTTATACACTTTGTGTGTCAATGTGATATAAATTGTTGGAATGTGAGTTATATGTAATATTAAATGAAGGATTATGTTCAGTCAAGGCATGTTAAAGTTTATATGAAAGCATAAACTGCGTATGTGCTGCATGTTAGACTTGTTGAGCCGTCGTGCTCATTCTTGCGAATAAAATCTTATTTGCAGATTAAAGATGAACGTTAAGAAGATCATGAATGTAAAGATGAAGCGTAAATTAGGTTTTCATATTTATTACTTGTATTTGTATAAGTCATAACGACTGTTGTAATACGAACAAACAAAATGTAACCGAATATTAAATGAATGATATAAATTATTATCATCAGAATGTTGTTATGTCTTTATTTTGATATAACCTAGAATTGTTAAGACTTAACATATTATTGATAATGATCTACTTATCTGGATGAGGATCGATAAATAACTTGTGAGTGTTGTACATCTGAGACAGGATTAAGCAATGTTGACTGGTCAAATCCATCGTTAAGGTTCCTCGGACCCAGGTATAACTCGTTATTACTATTCTGAATACCATATAAGTAGGATTATTGATATGAAGAGATATCAGTATAAACAAATATGTTTCGAATGAGGGTTTTACTAGTTGGGTAATGTTCTGTACGGAAAGAGAATTTTGCACCGAACAAAGATACAACCATTTGTCACGAATAAAGATGTAAACATTTATCATGGGTGAAGATACAAACATTCACCGCGAGATTTTCTGTTCCCAAGAGACATCCTAATGATTTAATACCGTGGATGTTGGAACATGTAAAGTTATAGAATATTTAAATCTTAAGGTTAAAATTAGACCGTTATATATGGTGTTATCCATTTATACGGATGAAATACAAATTGATACTTGTATAAATAATGAGACTGAGGTCAAGTTAAGATCTAGGGACAAAGTTAAGAGAAAATTTTAATGTATAGTCTAAAATAAGACTAATTCAACCAATATGATTATGTGATCATTGGTTAAGTCGATAGATGTTTAGAGTTTAACGCACAAGGTCCGCCGCTGCTAGAGTGTGGGGATTTTGGGGGGCGTTACACATACTATCTTCAGGTCCGCACGTTCACTAGGTTCAGCAATTGTAATTTTACTTGGCTTTCACCATAGCTTCCTCTTCGGTTTGATGTCCTCGAAACCCCGAATACCTCTATCTTCGGGTTAGTTGTCTTGGAATCCCGAAAACATACTTTCTTCGAATTTACGAAAGCAATATTTCTTCGGTCTTTTCCCTTCGGTCTGATGCCTTCAGGCTCCCGATGGAGCTTTCCTTTCGGTTTGATGCCTCTGAGCTCCTGATAGAGTTTTTTCTTCGGTCTGATGCCTCAGGGTTTCCGATAGAGCTTTCCCTTCAATATGATGTCTCCGAACTCTCGATGGAGCTTTTCCTTTGTTCTAATGTCTCCGAGCTCCTAATGGAGCTTTCCCTTCTGTTTGATGCCTTCGGGCTCCCGATGGAGCTTTCCCTTCGGTCTGATACCTCCGGGTTCCCGATGAAGTTTTTCCTTCGATCTAATGCCTCCGAGCTCCCAATAGAGCTTTCCTTTTGATCTGATGCCTCCAAGCTCTTGATAGAGTTTTTTCTTCGGTCTGATGCCTTTGGGCTCTAGATAGAGCTTTCCCTTCGGTCTAATGCTGTCGGGCTCCCAATCATTGCAGTCTTTGGACTCCCGAAGCCTCCTATCTACTCCTCCAACCCATTTCATATGCTGAAGGAGTGGGGGGCAATGTTGGGCTACGTATTTTACTAGCATAAATGGAATATCAATGATGGATTTGGCTCTGTAGACCATTAAGTCTAGTGCGCATACAAGAGAACTCCTAAATCCGATAGACTTGGGATCGCTTTCCTTATCGATTTAAATACCAACTAGTTATTATATCTAAATATTAATTGGTATGAGGGTTACCTATCTAACATTGATTAGTGTGACAGTTACCTTCTCTAACAAGGATTTTGCTACACAATTCTTATTAAGAATTGAAGTCCTGTTGAGAAATATGAGTACTATATATATATGGTGAATAATAGAGGTACATAAATCTGATTCTATCTACTAAATATTTTTTGCCTCCATTGTTGACACATCTTGAAATCTGTACTTACTCTCACACCGAAAATATCTCCGATGACCCAAACCGTCAAACACTTCTAATAGTTTTTTCTGTATAGGTTCCAATTCAAACTAGTACTTGAATATAGTACGAAATTCGAGCGTTAACGTATATATATATATATATATATATATATATATATATTTCATAGGTGTGGTACTAAAATATTGTTCTGCATATCCCTTTCGGTCAAAGACACCGCGTCGTAATCCAGAATTTGATTACTCCAATCTTTGTTCATAAAGATAAGGCCCATCATATCATCCAAACATGGCTCAGATTCAGAAAGGGGCCACTTTATAGCTAGGTACACATAAAAAGTTATCATTTTTAAATATAAAAAAAAAGTTTTCATTTTTCATAGACCCAGAATAATATACTTCTAGAAGAAATAAACAAAATTTAGACTTTTCCTCATCCAAATTACTTGAAAGAATTAATGTTACGAAGGAATTCGCGGTGATTGCCAATTTGCCATTTCCCCCCTTCTAATTTGAGCCACTAATAATTATTTGGGTGGAAATCAAAAGCTCTTCCCTGTTGCTTGACAACGATTACAGAATTTTCTAGCGGCTCTGATTCAATTCTTTGGTCCTGTCTTAACACGCTTTTGTAGAAAGAGCGGGAAAGTAATTGTGGAGGAGATATTTTCTTGGTAGGCAAAATTCTAATTGGACAATATTTCCTTTTTGTTTGTGGCTCTGTTTGTAGTACTAGTTGAATCATTTTATAGAGAGAGAAAAAAAAACACCCAGAAATTATGAGTGAGAATTTTAGCTGGTTATGTGACGCATGTATTGTTTTATTTGTTAATTGCCGGCCGTTTTGTTTTCATCTCTAGTTGGACCACTTTTTCCTCTCCTTCCCCCTTTCTTGAGAACAGAGAGTTGTAGTATTAAGCTTAAACCTCTAAAAAAAGTTGAGATTTAGGAGGCGATTAGCCTTTGTTTGGCTTTGGATCCATGGTTTTGTAGGTGGGTTTTTCTTATTTTACTAAACACGGATATTGTATTATTTTTTTTCATTTTTTTTATAAAAAAAAATTACGTTGTTTTTTAAAAAAATAATAATTTTGCTTTATGTATGTCTGTCTATGTTATGTATGTTAATTTGTTATCAGAATTGGTTACTATTCTGAGTTGGGTTTTGAGGACAGGCCATTTTCTGTTATCAAAATTTGTTGTTTTTTTAAAAGCTTATATTTGAGTTATGTCGTCTCTATTTTGTGTTCTATTGTAAGGGTTTGATGAACTGATTGTGTTTGGACTTGACATAGAAGGTACAGCTGGCAATCATCTTTTTAATCCATCTTGATCAGATAGTTTGATTGGACTATCTGCCCCTTTCTGTTATGATATTGTCTTCTCCTGACCTTATATCAAGGATTTCTGTTGCTAAAATCAGGGTTTCTTTCCTACCTGGCAGTCTTCCTCTTCGTATGGTTTATTTATATGGACATGTTCATGGGTTGTTGATTATATGGCTTTCTTTAACTAACTCTCTGTAAATTCTGCAAGTACTTGAAGTCTTTTCTATTTGTTACTAAATTCACCCAATCCCTCTTATGCAATCCTGAAATGCAAACATTTTGTTGGTTTTGGAACAGGATTTTATGCATGTATGATTCACGGATATATGGTTGTTTAATGTCTTTAACTCAGCCAATGTTGAAAGATCTCAATGAGGATTAAGCTCCTTAGATATGGAGAATTCTTATGAATCATTGAGCAATGGCAAGTCGACAGATCCGGGTCTTCAGATTATTAGATACCCCTCTTACAAAGCCTGCAGCAATTTGTCATTGCCTTGGTTTGATATAAGAGTGTTCTATGTTAGAATCAGCAATTTATTGGTTGATGATTCTACCCCCGAATGTCTCACTGTTAACCATATACCACTGTGCCCCGACACCCTCCTTGAAGTGAATGGTGTGAGATGTAGTGTTTGTTCAGAAGGTATATCTTGCAGTCTTCGGAGGGACAGGATAGATAAGAAATCTGAAGAAGCTACATTTGTGAGCACGGATAGTATAAGGCTGACAGGTAGTGTGAAATTTGAGGTTTTTGATAGGGAGGTTCTTGTTCTTTCTGGGATTCTTGAGATGTCAAATAGAAATGGTTTTACTGGTGACTCAAAAAGCAATGGAAGAAGATGGAGCATGAATTGTGAATCGCTGATGAACGCTTCCACAGGATTTTTGAAGGGAAAACAAATTGTGGGTTCTGAATCACCGTCACCAACCACAGAAGTTTATGTTGCTGGTTGCTTCTCAGGAACACCAATCATCTTAACCAAGACTTTGCAGCTTACTTCTCGGAGGAAGCATGATAGGAAGGGCATGCTAGATTCAATTCCAGAGTATGATGCAACTGAATCTCAGAAAGATGCTCCATCAGGACTTGATCTGCAGGTATCTTGCCAGTATTATTAGAATTTCTTTATTTCCTAAGTTCTAAATATTATTTGTCAACTATTATAGTTCTACAGATATAATATGATCTCTAAAAGGAAATCAGATAAAGCTACTTCTTAATGGCTCTTATGGCAATTAATTAGTGAATTGGTAAGCTTAATCTTTTCCCATTATATTGTGATAATAAAGCTTCTATATTATGAAATGCATTCGGTAATCTTAAATCTTTATAGAACAATACTGGATCAATTTTGGAGCTTGGTTCACCTGTTTTAAAAATTGGTAAGGCTTCTCAATTGTTTTATAACGCTAATAAACTTGTAATTTGGCTCAACCTTTGCCCTCTTTAGTGTGCTTCAAAGGATTACCATAGTGTGTATTCAATTATTATTTAAGTAATATTAGAGCACTGTTCACTTTTGGTTAGGGAAAACCAAGAAAATGAATCCTCCTTAAGTTTCTCGAAAAAACACTTGTAACTTGCTTCAATTTGCTGCTTGTACTAGTCCTTTAAATGTAGTAGTGTGAGCATGTAGCATATTTAATGTTGGGTTAACTACTTCGGTAACTGTTGGCTAAATTAAGCCAATCCAGAGAACCTTTTGGTAAGACCTTTTATAACTCCTGAATCGGTCGTAACACACACTCTTGGTTGCACAGGTGGACCGCTTACTCGTAGATTGCATGTGTCCCTGTACCAATCTTCAAATCATGATTCTTTATATAGCTTTTGTGCATGGTGCTTCATTGAGCTCTTTCTTGTCCCTTGGTAAAATTACTTCTAAAAAAAGAAAATTATTGAATGCACCTTTAGAAGTTCACAGTCCTCTGTCCTTATTTTTCTTTGAGTGGTGTCACAACCTATACTTGTTCACGCACTTAAATTTCACAATAATGTCCTTGTGGTTGAAATAAATACGATGGTCTAAGTTACAAATCCCAACAAAGTTGTATGGTGTATGTTTCAAGAATTGTGTTGCATATGTGTTGGTTTAAGAGGGGAGCTTGTAGTAAGATAATGAGAGTTCCTCATAACAATCCTATCGGTTCATTGTGGTTGCCCGCATGCTTCCTGTCTTGAGACATGTTTCTTTCTGCAAAAGAGAGTCCCCTTTCTGTTTTGGATTGGCAAAAGGAATCTTATCCTTGACATGTCATGGGTTATGGGCAGTGCACTTTTTCAAAAAATAAAACATTGGTTAAGTAATACTTGAACTCTCCCTTTGTTTCTATTGCATCATCCATATTTTGCCAGCACTCATGTCATGGGCTTTATCACTGGGAGCCTTGAGACTGGCCTCATTATTTTGTGGGACCCACTTTCTATGGGCCTTCTCCCGGATAGTTTCTAAGAGAAACTGACTCTATAATATCTGTGTTTGAGCTCATGACAATTTTTTTATGAAGTTCTCAGCTCATTTGGGTTAACACCCATCTCGCTAGAGCCAATATCTGTTGTTGAATGCATGTAACACCCTAATAAAGTCATTCTCGTGTCTTTGTTCCTTAATATATGATTAGGATTGTATATATGGTTATTATGGTCAGCATTTCTTGGAAATAGACTTTTGCAGGTTTTTAGTATACGGGAGATCGTTGGTGTGTCGAGTCCTTATAACAGTAGCAAAGGGATGTGAAGAATACCCAGAAGCTTCTTAATCTCCATAGCCTTGCTTGCACCCCTTATACCAGCTATTGTTTTTTGTAGTGGATTTACCTTCTTTATGTTGTCGGGATCTATTCAGGACCAATCCACCACCAGTCAGGCAAGCTAGAACATTCAACAGAGCAGTGGATGTATGACATGAACTTCCGAGTAAATACTTAAAAAATAGAGATTTTTAAATTAATGGAGTTTAATTAGTGTTTACTGCTTCTGTATGGACTAAAGATGTTCATAGCATCTTGTTACGTAGATCCTACCTACTGCTGAATGTGGCAACTTGATTTTTTCGAAATTTTATCTGCTCGTCACTACTGTATCACTTACCATGAGGTTTTTCCTTACTATAATGACTTGCGCATGTCTAGATGCTTGTATTTCTTCTGTACAGCTTTGTGCCCACCATTGAGCAAATGTAAAATTATTGTCAGTAGTCCCTCTTTCAAATAACCTGATGCCATTGCCTTTAGTACAATATTGTAATTAAATCAAAACCCTTTATGCTTGTGTAATGTATATATATCTGCAGGATATCATTTTAGGATATTTTGAACTCCTATCTTGCTGAGGAATCTTGCATTTTACAGTAATAAATTTGTCAATGAATGTATTATTGGTCAGTAATCCAGAATTCCTGAGATATATCTACTGCTTGACTTTTCAGATAGCAGAATTCAAAAACTACAAAATGGGAAATGAGGACGACTACAACAACTTATATTGGGGACGTACAGAATATATAGAAGGTGAAGACGGGGAACTCTCCTGGTTTAATGCTGGTGTCAGGGTTGGTGTTGGGCTAGGACTTGGCATCTGTCTGGGAGTTGGAATAGGAGTTGGTTTGCTTGTTCGTACTTACCAAACCACGTCCCGAACCTTCAGAAGGCGGCTTCTGTAATTCTTATTAGATGAACATGTTTTCATTCTCTCCAATCAAAAGGCCAAGAATCTCGCTCGTAAGATGCTTATGACTGCCAGTTCTACTTGGTGATCCTCTCCCTGCTGCTAAAGTGTTTTCGTGTTTGTTTTGCTACCCTCTTTTTTTCTCAATTTGTTTTTCTTTTTCTGGTGGTGTTTTACTATTATTAAGGTTCCTTTTTGCTAATGTGAAAAAAAGAAAGAAAAAAAACATAAACAAGGTACTTGAGGATAAATTTAGTTAAGCTTGTATAGCCTTCCACTGCTGTAAGTAAATTTCTTCATGTATGAGCAAGCTTTTCAAGCATCTTTTCCTTCAGTGACCAAGTTTAGTTTATTGTAATTGTTGAAATGAGTAAGCTGTTAAGCCTCTTAAATAATTTGCTTCGGAGCTCAACAGAAAGTATGCTCCTTGTTAAATACCAGGGAAAAAGTGCTTATAGTTAGAGCTTATAAGCCTAATAAGTTTGTTATGACTATAAACGAATTGATATTCGAGCTATTTGCCAAGGGCTTTGTATTTTTGTTGTTGATAAATGAACTTATTATGAGCGCAATTGTAGTAATCGAGTCAAGCTTGAACTTAAGTTGATTAACAGCTCGCAAGTTGGCCCCAGTTTGAGCTAGTTTAACTTGCTTGGATTTAATAGCTCGACTCTTTCCATGAGTTTCTACTTTTATTTATGTTATATTTTAATCATAAGAAACAAAAAATGTATTATACATATCGCGTCCGTTACTAATAATAACAGATAGTGGATAATAGAAAATAGTGGATGACAGGTTCAAACATTCAATTGTAGCCGTTGATTAGCGGAATGGATAGTTAAAGATTTATTTGCCCAAGATTGATCTATAGTAAATATAGTAAATAATTATTATAAATCATTTATCGTGTGTGTGTGTGTGTGTGTGTGTGTGTGTATATATATATACGAGCAAAAGGCATATTAGATTGACCTGTTACAAGACCAAAGCTTATATCAGATCAACTACTCTAAACTACACCGTTTAGACATATATATTTATTTATTTTAAAAATAAAAATAAAAAACTTACCCCAAATTCCTTCTTTTCTTCACATACTCTTAGCTTTAAAAGTGGTTGCGTTGACTGCTCTCACCCCCTTTAATATGTTATGCTTAAATGCAGTATTCTCTCTTTGGCTTAAACATCCACCCCCGCCACCACTTCTTCCACCTCCAACTGCCTCTCTATGTTTCTTGTCAATTTCCGCTACAATCACTTCTCACATCTCTCCCCATATTAATCAAATTCTACCCTATCCCCTTCTTCAGTTTTAGATCATTGTTTAACACCGCCGATTAAATAGCCTCTTTTCTATATCACCAATAAATGTTTAACCATGGGAATATCACTATTTTGGACTCGAATTGGTTAGTTTCTATATTACCAAATGCTTAAATGTCTAATCATGGGAATATCACTATTGGACTCAAATTCGTCTAACCAAGGGAATATCACCATTGGACTCAATTTCATCGACTATATATCAACAAATGCTTAAACGTCTGACCATGGAAATATCACTATTGGACTCAATTTCATCGACCAACGGATTCTTAATTGACTTGATAACTAACAGATCGAGTGAAAAATAAAAATCCATTGAAATGAAATTTTGAATTGTTTAACGGATTCTTAATTGATTAAGCCTTTATATCAGGTCTATATATATATATATATATATATATATATATATATATATATATATATATATATATATATAGAGAGAGAGAGAGAGAGAGAGAGAGAGAGAGAGAGAGAGAGAGAGAGAGAGAGAGAGAGAGAGAGAGAGAGAGATTCTAGCCATTCTAAACTTAACAAAGTAGAAGCCCAACAGCAAAATAGCATCAGGTAGAGATAACAGTAAAGTCTATCCTCTGCATTAAAACTGGATGTGTTCTCACCTCAAGCATTACTAACAGCCTCTTAGCTGCTATTAGATAAACCTAATAAAAATGGTCTCAATTACGGAGCCAGCTAGAATCAGGAGTAAAGTGGAGCCTAACTCTTTTAAACTCAAATTTTGAAATTCTATCTTTACGCTAAGTTAAAGATGGGTGGTCAGCTCGCAGGGGAAGTAAGTCAGGCCTCTGGAAGAACCTCCGCTCCAGAGTTCGCATGTTTGTGCTTTTCATCGAAACCCCAAAAGTTAGCAGCTTTCACATCATCCTGAGCCATTAACCTTGAGAAATCCTCATGGTCATACGTCAATGTGGTTGTACCACCAAACTCGGTTGGGAGATTATCCATGTCAAAATATGATTTCATTAGTTCCACACTATCTTTATTCTTCGGATACACAAACTTCACCTTGTGGAATGTTTTGGTATCCAGGAAATACTTCACAATCTGCAAGACAGCAGAATTTATTGATCAATGTTAAAACTTCTCGGTGATAAAATAAATAAGTTTTTGCATTTTAGGAATACACAAATCCTAAGGAATGGAGTGTACTTCAGTGGCATCAACACAATAATGTGTAACTACATTAAAGTAATTTGTCGATTACTTATAAAACTTGGACCATAGAACAGAAAAGTATTGAACATAAATACACAGAACATATAATTGCTACTCTGCTAGCAATGCCTCTACAGGAGGTTATAACTGGCACAGGCACCTTAAACAATGAAAGAAGAATAATCAGCATAGTATGATATATTTGTTCTAATAAACAAGGTAATATTGTTGGACTTATTCATTGAGATCAACAATAAACTCAAGGAGAATACGACATACCTTCCAAAATGTTTCAAAAAGTCGTGGGGGGCTGTATAAAAATGCTACAGCAAGTATCTCAGGGTATTGGTTTTGTAGTATAGTTATAGTGTCTCGAGCAGATTTGATTGGCACATTAGTACTGAAAGACCACCCAGTGAAGTCTATTAACCACACCATTTGTTCTTGACCTTCTGGAAGATTAAGGATAGCATTCTCTATGAGATACACCAGATGACGGATCTGGTTTTCTATTGATGTTGTATTCTGTAGCATGAAACATGAAACATAATTTTTAATTTATGGAAAATTTGTTGAAACCATACAAACTGAAGATTGGTGATTACAAGAAGATGACATTACCTGCAATCCTGGTTTAAGTATGAGAACACTCCTCCCATGGCGGTCACGAAAATTTGCTCTAAATAATTTTCCTGTCTCACCTTCATTGGCAACTTCATGCTAAAAAGGGAAAAGATAACATGGTCAGAGCCGATTCAGCAAATCAGCCTCTATCTTACTCAAAATTACAATGAAAAATATGAATTAAATAAACCTACAAACTATGAACGTAATTTTGGGGCACAAGTAATACTTGTAGCACAAATTCGAAATGACCAGCACTTACATATTGTGTTAAGGTAACATGGGATTGATATAGCTCCACAACAGTGTTGGAATGTGAAGTTAAAGGCTTAACATACAATGCTGTCAGTTTTACTTGTGGGAGCGAGTTGGGTTCGGTTCAACAGGTGTATTAGGGCCTTCATTATTTACTCCCCAGCTCCCAACTAATTTTTTAAATACGAAGTTAAAGGCTATATAGACAAGGTTGGGCGTACATACAACTAGACCTTTTCATGGAGAAATGACTGTTAGACCCTTAATCAATGACCTAAAAATAATTTATACGCAGTATATGGTGCCCCATACACAATTTTCTCTATTCCATTTACCTTACCTTTCTCCACTTCATACCTCACCAATAATCTAATAAATAAAATATGAGCTACTTCATAAACATTCCTCCTATCACATGGATAGTGGACCACACAAGCTTTATTCACCAAGACACCAACAATGTGATCAGAAAAATAATCTTCGATTTTGCTACACCATCAAGGCATCAACACACAGGAAAAGTCTCCCTACTTACCCAGCGGATTTCTTCAGGCTTATAGGTTGATCTCCAAATTAACGTCTCTTCCAACATTTTCTTTGCTTTGCCTACATTCCAGTTACGAGCTTCCAAAAATCTCCTCAAGCATCCATCGGTGCAATATCGTAAGTTGCGTCCCGATAGTGGTCCAAGAACAATCTTCAGCTCATTCACCTGAAGTTGAAGTAAGGTTTCATAGGTTAAAATGGTGGCTTTCACCAAATAGTATCTGAGTACTAGTGGCTTTCACCAGATAGTATTCGAGTAGAAGGGGCTTTCACCAGATAGTATCTGAGTGAATATTAAGGAGAAGGCAGCACTACATGTCAACGTAGGCAGATACAGAATTACTGAATGAGGTCAAAATCTCATCTGAGCTAGGAAACATTTGATAAACTTATGAAGCAATATTCTGTTACATGATGCATTGGAAAGGTACTTGAAAATTAAATGCAAAAGAAAGCTACTATTCATATGAATGCTAGGGGTGTCCTCATGTTATAGAACTTGTGTTACCTTAGCCTCAGGCTGTAGCTCTTTATTCTCATGTGCCTGATGAGAGTTACTCCTATGACGAAACATAATCTGGAAACTGACTGCAACCTATAAGACCAAACATCATATGCAACCACTTAAATAAGTTTTAACCAATTGACTACTCCATAAAGATTTGCAATCATATGCCCAAACTGATCTCATTCTGAGAAATGCTCTCACATGTATATTAGCATTATACATCCAATGTTATATAGTCAGTGTGAAGAAACTATAGATAATACTCTCTTCATTCCACATAAAGAATCCCATTTGCAAATTTTTAGGATATATTTTAGCCCCATATTTACAAATTGAAACTAATAAGTTGTTAGTTTAGAAGTTTTGACATGATAATAAAATTAGGATGACAACCTGTGGACATTTGCCACTATCAATAAAAAGATGACTTCTTTTGTGGAAAAAAGGTTGGCAAATCGGACTCCTTTTTGTGGAGTAGAGGGAGTAAAGGACAACAGAGGGATCCAATCGAAGGACTCCCTTTGAACATCTTTTTATGTACTTGTTGAATAGACAAAATTCCAAAAATTGATAATCAAACTCTTAGTTAAGTAAGGTAGCAGCTAGAGCCAAATTGGAAGCTCTGTTTTTGTATTTCATAAATGAAACATTAGCAATTTTCCACCTTTTGCCTCAACAAAAAATTAATTAATTAATTTCTGCAACCAAACCAGATCACTAAATGATAATATAAAAAAAAAAATCAATGAACTGATCAATATACAGAAAATAGAAAGAACCTACAGACCAAGGAGCATGTAGCTGCCGCCATTCACAATTCCAAGGTCAAATGGCAATCAAATAGTACATACACTTTGTGTGTGTGTATATATATATTTCAGTAAACGTAAGTCAGAGACAGAAATAGATAAAAGCGAGAATGCACCTTGCAGAGGAGGAAAGAGAAAGAGAGATCGAGGAATTTCCTGCTCAGAAATCTCGGAGAAGAGATAGTTGGGAGTCTGACTTTTCTTCGGGAGAAATAATAATGTTTTCTTTTAACCAATTAAGTTTTTATATATTTGCCAATACACTTTGTAGCATCAATAACCCCTTTGTCGCAGCTTAGTATTATTAGCTTATTTTAAGCACTTGAGGTTAGGCGTAATTTTTTTTATAAATAAATTATTATATTTAATAAATAAGCTGAAAATTAAAAAAGATGTGGATATCGATTTCTTTATATACATTAAAATGTTGTACTCAACTTATAATTATTTTTTTTCAAATTATTATTTAAATTAAGCTAGAAATATACCTGCAACAAATACGGCTACTAAATAAATAAGTATCAGTACAAAATTCATTTTTCTTTTATATTAAAATTCTCATCTTTTTAGAATATTATTACAAATTAAAATATCAAATGAACTTGAAAAAATTATACTCCGTTTTAAAATATAAAATCAAAATTGACTTTATAAAATTAGTTTGAGGTGTTATCAAGTTAAAATTAATATTAACTCTTTGAATTTAGATAAGACAATTGTGAAAAACATAAATTAAATTAAAAGTAAACATTAAAATTTTAAAATTGTCAAAAGAAAAAAACGTACCAGACGGATTTCAGTTTGTATTGTCTATTTTTTAATTTTTTTTTGTGTGGTCATAGTATATAGCTTTTGTCAATTTTACCGGATTTCGACGAGATGCACTTAATACTATCTTTGATGGAATCCTATTTTTTAAATCTTATTGAGCTAGAGTTGGGTATGAGATATATCCTCTCATCCTAGCCCGACCCAATTATATATATATATATATATATATATATATATTATAAGAAAATAATTCATAACTAACATTAACTATATTTATTATTTTAGCAAACGCATCTAGGCCCGTTAAAATAATGATCAAATTGTGGTGATATAGTGTCAGCCGCTAATTAAGTTAATGGATAGAAGGAAGAAAAAAAATATCAAACTGCTAATTAAGTTAACGGATAAGAGACACTTACATTAAAAAATATATATGCCGCTAACTTAGTTAACTGGTGGAAGAAAAAAAAAATAGGTACAGCAAGTAACGGGTAGGAGGAAAAAAATATTCACACCTAGTCGCTATCTAAGTTAACGGGTAGGTAAAAAAAATTACACCAACCCGCTAACTAAGTTAACGGGTGTGAGAAAAAAAAATTATTTATTCTTTTGTGCCGTTAGCTAAGTTAGCAGGTGGGAGGAAAAAAAACTTTTTTTTGTGCCACTAACTAAGTTAACGAATGGGAATTTTTTTTCTTTTTGTGCCGCTAGCTATTTTTTTTATAAAAAAAAAATCTTTTGTGCCGCTAACAAAATTAACGGGTAAGAGATTTTTATTTATTTATTATTATTATTATTTTGCCACTACCTAAGTTAACGGGTTGCACAAAATTACTATGTTAACGGGTTGCATCGCGCAAAAATTAAAAAAAAAAAAATACTGCACTAGCCACAAGCTTAGATAACAGCAGATAAGGTTGAAAATTGAACCAAACAATTTGAGCTTAATTCGGGTTCGACTCAAAAAAATGCGAATGAGACTCGAATTCATTAATAATATGATCCAAATCTGAGTACAAAAAATAATTCGAATAAAAATACGAGTAGAACCTGAATAAGATTATACTCGACTCGTTTAGAATTCAAACTACTCGAATTTTTAATCATGATCTGTTACATAATCGATTGATATATATTCAAATAGATACTCGATACATTTTCCTATAATATATACACAATTAAACAAAATTTAAATAATTAGTTATTATTTTTATTTTTATTTATAATTTTAATTATAAATTTATATATTTAAAGTGTAATTATAATTATATTTTTTATTTTTTAATAAAATAATAAGTTCAATTAATAATTATATATATTATAAAACTAGTTACTATGTGGAGACTCGAATTTGAGTTTGAATTAAAAGTTCGCGAGTAGTTTGAATATAATTCAATCTGAGTCGAATCGAATTCGAGTAACGAAAATTCGAGTCGAGCCGAATCTGAGTAAATTTTTTTAAATATAGTTCGAATCCAAGTCGAATTCGAGCACGAATTTAACCTTACGAGTCGAATCAAAACAATTTAAAATCTGGATCGATTCGGCTCGTTTGCAATCTTAGCGGCAGACGAGAAGAAAGAAACAAATTATGCTCCCACCTCATGACTGTTACTCAATGTTGGAAAAAAGAGTCGCTCGTGACTGCACAAAAGAAAGTTTTTTTTTTCTCCTAAGTTAGCGGGGCATAATAGATTTTTTTTTCTCCCGGCCGTTAACTTGGCTAGCCATATAAAAAATAAAAAATAAAAATTTCTCCCACCCGTTAACTTAGTTAGTAGGTTGGTGTAATTTTTTTTTTATTTTTTTCTTCTACTCGTTAACTTAGATAGCGACTAAGTGTGGAATTTTGTATTTTTTTTCCTCTTACCCATTACTTAACTCACGTGTTGTACCTATTTTTTTTTCTTTCACCCGTTAACTAAGTTTGCGGTATATAATTTTTTTTTTCTCTCATCCGTTAACTTAGTTAGCGACTTGGTAAAAAAAAAATTCTCCTATCTGTTAACTTAATTAGAGGCTAGCACTACATCACCATCATTGGATCATTATTTTAATAGTTTCAGATGTGTTTTCTGGAATAATAAATATAGTTCATATTTATTATGGATCATTCCCCATATATATATATATATAATTATTTTTAAAATTAACCATATATATATGTCTTTATTTAGATTATTTTAATAAAAAATATTTATAATACAAAGTATTATTAATAATAAAAATGTTTCATTTTGAATTAAAAATAATAATAGAAAAATAATACAATTTTGGATTAAATAGTAGAAATTGGATAAACGTGATTGGGGTGGGGCTGATAGGAGGTATTGTTTTCATGGACGGATTCATGAGAGCCATACACGTCCCGTTGTCAGGCGTAGCCGCGTAGCAAAGATTCCAAAAATTTCCTCTTTTTTCCAAAAGTCATAATAATGCTGCCAAAAGAAAAAAAGTAGTACTTTGACAAAAGCGGTTATTAGTGTGTGTGTGTATATATATATATATATATATATATATAATTTTATAAGATCTCATTCACATGTGATCAATCACTTATTATTTATGTAAAAAGAGTCTTATAAAAAAATTAATTTTTTTTATAAAAATATCACTTTTCTATATATATATATGAGTTACATTCACACTAACTGGTTGCAAAAAAGTACTGTTATAACAACTATTACAGGAGGTTAAATTGGCTTTGAAGCGACAGTTTTGTAAAAACAAAGACGGGTCCTACAGCTAAAATCTCTAGAGACAAATACTTTTTTAAGTTAATTTGTGGTTGTTGGAATAGTACTCTTAGCAACTTGTTTGTTGTGGATGTCTTACCATATATATATATATATATAGGGAAAGATTCATAATCAAAGTTGGATGTGGACACTATTTTATCCAACTTAATCTTAACAGTCCGTTGCGATATCTAAAGGGAGAGAAAATTATATATTATATACAACATAATTGTTAGTTACATTACCGCATAACAGTTATGCAGTAAGAGACCCACAAAAAAATTTCCAAAGTTACTCTCATTATACCGCACATTGTATATGTGGTATGCACAAAACTTTAAAAAAAAACATACCGCCAACTTTGGTTATGCAGTATGTCTAATTTTTTTTTTTTTTGTTTCTTGGCACCACACAAGTGTTATGCAATATCTAAAAAGAAAAAAAAAATTAGACATATCTCATAATTGTTATGTGGTATGGGTAATTTATTTTTCCCCTAGATACTGCATAATTCTTATGCGGTGTGAAGAATTTTTATTTTTGCATATCGCATAACAGTTATGCGGTATGCCTAATTTTTTATCTCCTTTTTCCATATTTTTTACCAAACAATTTATAACTTATGAGGGATTAAAAAAAAATTGGGGCATACCATATAACTATTGGAAGGTATACATACTTTTTTTTTTAGTGTATCACATAACTGTTATACGATAAGTATAAAAAAAAATTGAGCGTACCACACAATAGTAATGTGGTATGTCCAATTTTTTTTTATTTCTCTTTTTTCTATATTTTTTGTTAGACAATTTATCACTTATAACAAATTAATTTTGTTATTGGGCATATTGTATAAGTTATGCGATAAGCATAAAAAAAAATTTGTGCATGCCACAATAGTTATGCGATATGTATGGTTTTTTTTTTTTGTTTTTTGTTTTTTTTTTCTCTTTTCATATTTTTGGCCAGACTATTTACCACCTATAAGGGATTAATTTTTTTTTAAATACTGCATAACCTTAATATATTTCTAAAAGTATACATCGTTTATTTTAGTTTTGTTTATTTGCTTTACATATATTTTTACTTTTATTATTTTTCTATTAAGAACAAAAAGAGTAGAATAATATTTAATTGACAAGTCTCCAAATATGTGAGAAAAAAATAAAGGGATTTTAGGTTATATTTAAAAAGTGTTTTTATGTTTGTGTACAGGAGAATTATACATAGAATAGCTAAAATAACGTATTATTTGTAACAAAAATATTTTTACTTATTCAGGGGCTATTAAACATTATGTGAGAGGTGATATTAGCTAATTATACATAGAATAGCTAAAATAACAAATGTTGATCTAGCTAATTTTAATGAATTTAATTTTAATTTTGATATTATATTATATTATTATAAATTATTAGTCTTAAGATGAATACAATTTTGTTAATATCACCCCTCACATAATGTTTTATAGCCCTTGATTAAATAATAAAAAAGATTGAAATTATAATTATTTTAAACAGTTCACGCAGACAAATATAACCTAAATCCCTTAAAAAAAATTAATTAAATATTATTCTACTCTTTTTGTTCTTAAAAAATAATAATAAAATATATATATATATATATATATATATATATATATATATATATATATGTAAAGAAAATAAACCATGTATACTTTTAGAAATATATTAATGTTATGAAAAAATATAGTGTAAATTTTTTTTAAAAATGGTCTAATAAAATATTAGATTTCATTTCCTTTTTCGCCTAAGTTTTCCAAGTTCAACCGCCCAAGGAGAGAGAGAAAGAAGTCTTGCCTGACACATGCAAATGGGAGGTCTGCGGTACACACGCCCCAAGGAGAGAGAGAAAGAGAGATCAAGTGGAGTAACGTACCGCATAATAATTATGTAAGAACTAAAATTATTGCATAATTTTTACGGTATATTTAAAAAAAATTGGACATATCACAGCAGTTATGTGGTATGGTCAATTTTTTTTTTTATATACCGCAAAGTAATTTAGGAAAAAAAATATGAAAAATATTTTTTTGACATACAACATAATAGTAATATTGTATGTTTAAAATTTTCTTTTTTTATGTACCGCAAAATAATTTTCTGTAGGAAAACATTAAAAAAATAAAATTAATATACCGTAAAATAATTATACGCTATGTTTGAAATAATATAGATATTTTTTATGTGAATCATATATTACATAATTATTATGCGATAGTGTTAATAATAATTATTGAATTTCGCAACAGACAAACAAAATTGTGTTAAATGAAATAATACTCTCATTCAATTTTGACTATAAATTATTTTTCATATATATATATATATATATATATATATATATATATATATATATATATATATATATACACACACACACACACACACAACTGTGTAATTTTTTAATTTACAAAGTCTAAATTGTTTGGGAGAACAAATTTATTATCCACACAAATAATTATCAAAACCTACGCCATTTTGACATATTTTTTAAAATTTATTGGCATATTTTGGTAATTATTCGCTTAAACAATAAATTTATTTGCCTGAATAATCTATACTATATAAATTAAAAAATTACATAACTATTTACCTCTATTTTTCTTATATATATATATATATATATATATATATATATATATATATATATATATGTAATACAGAAAAACTAAGCTAGCAGCATTGTTTTAGTGGGCATCACATAAAAAAACATAGGTGTGAATGCCAATCAAATTAATTCCTCAATTAAAATAAATAAACTCATTTCAATTGATGAGTTAACTTAAATAATATTTAATGAGTTAACTTAAATGATAAGAATATAAAAAATTTCTTTTTAACAATTAATTTATAATTTTTAATCACATAATATTAAAAATAATTAAATTCTTTTTAATTATAATAAAATATGCTAAACCAAAATTATTTACATTATATATGTATTACATTTATAAAAAAATAATAACTATATTAATAAAAAATTATTAAATATTTATGAAAAAAATTATACAAACTAACACGGTATATCTAACTTATATCATTAAAAATTAATCAAAACATCCAGTACGAAAGATTCGAAATGGATTAAACAAAGCCTCTACATCTGGAGATACCCTCCAACCATATCAGTAGATAGATAAATAAAACCATAAACTCCCGAGTAAGCTGCCATCTTAGACAGATAATCAGCAACTTAATGACGGACCTGCACCATCCAGTGCTCGGCGAAGACGTTTCTGCAATTCACCACCAGATCTACTATCATATTTCTTTTTATAATTGCACACGCAACGACAACAAAAGTTCAATTTTTTCTACCAAAAATCGCCTGACACACAAAAGTTTACATTTAAAATTTATATAAATTAATATACTTTTGGAGAAAAATGTTTTTGAAACAGAAAGATTATTAATGCATTAACAGCTTTGCCCCATGTTTTGATGCAAATGGAGTATTTTGTAAGAATAATAGATTTGCCATAGGGATTTGCTCGGATATATTTTACAATAACCCTTGTAAAAATATTAGAATATATATTAAAGAAATAAAGAACCCAGGTGGGCTTGAACCACCAACCTCTCAAACATAATAATTTGAGCGCTCTTTCCCAATTTGAGCTTATGGGTCCATAAACAACAGTCCACTTGATAAATTTCTTGGTTTTTAAAAAAAATCACATTCCAATTTTTTTTGATATTTCATTTAAATGTGTATCACCTGTGACCATAAAACAAAATTTATGCTGCCTTGTCCTAATTTCCCTTTTAATTTGTCCAAATCTATTTATTCTTTTTCTATTTTAATACCATTTTTAGCCTTATTTATTTAATTCTATTCACTCAACTTTATAAATAAATCACTCAAAACCACACAACATTAAAAAAAAAAAAAAAAAACCCAATAAATTTACCATTAAAACCACAATCATACTTTTTTCTCCTCTCATTTATTTTATTATTTCAAAAAAGAGTTGAGAAAAACATAATTGAGATTAATCAAGTAAAAAAATGATAGTAGAGTAAACAAAATGAGTACTTCAGATATATATTTTTAATTAACGGGTATTTTTCAAACTAAAACAAATAAATTTCAAAAAGAGTATCATTTTATTAGTAATACTCTTTTTCTATTTTATTATTCCAAACAAATTAAGTTAATCGAAACAGAAAAATAACAATAAAGTTAATAAAATGAATAATTTAGCGATATATTTTTTCCTTCATAAACATATATTTTAAAAGTAAAACACAAACTTTAGACTTCAGCCATAAAAATGATAGATTGCCAGATTCCCCACCCATACTAGAAATCTCATTCATCCAATTTTAAAACACACTCGCAAACTCTTTGTGTAGACTGTAGACTAACACTTTACAAGGAAATACGTTGATTTCCACAGTTTTTCTCGCACGAATAGAATAGTAGGCTGAATTAATATCCATGTTAAGAATGTGGAAATATCATAAATCCGAGGAGTAATTATCCCATTTATGAAAGTATTATTCATATTTTAATTACAAATTTACAATCCCTTCGTCTTATATTGTTTAATCCTTACTGACTTTAAAAATAAAAATTTAACATCATATTTGACACAAATTCTTCTAATAATAAAATAATAAATAATAGAAGCTATTTAAAAATTATTTGATTCATTGCTTCTTAATTTTTAAAACGACATCTCAAAATTGAGTTTAAAAATACCTCAAATTGATTTTAAAATACCTCAAATTGACTGTCAAAGTCAATAATGATCATATAAGATTACTTTAAAAATTATTATGCAAGTGAAACCCTACTTAACAATAGGAAAACTATAGCCTGAACAGAATTGAAAGTGCTGCTTTCATGCGACCAAGATCTAGCAACCAAACTCGAGAACAAAATCATTAAATGATAAAAAGGGTGACTGAATTTTGATTACCTATCAAAAATAAAAGCTTAATAAAAAACTCACCAAATAACTACCCAAGGCAGGTCTTTTAGAGCTCCGTTATCATGTCACAAGCTCGAACAATGATGGATAAATTAACTTTCAATACAAGTTGTGCTACACAACAGAAACAAGGAATCCTAATCAAGTAAAATAGAGCAAAAAATACCTTTCAACATATCAATAAATCAACTAAAACGAAGTAAAGAAACTTGCAACATATCAGTAAACCTTGTAAAGATTTAACTATGCAGCTGTGTTCCACTAGTAGTCTTTAAGCAATATATACCTGTTAACAATCAAAATGTAGCAGCGTGCAACAAAGTAAAAACTACAACAAATAAAAATTCAGTCACTTGGAATACTCTAAGTATCAACGCAAAATAACAAAAAAATTAGAATCTGTAAACCTGAATTCTGTTGAGGAAGATCCCAAGGCCCCTCTCTTCATTCTCTACAGGGTTCCAAATCTTTCTTCAACATAGGAGGGAGCTAGGCAGAGATGGAAGAGCAGAAACGGAAGAGAGAAAATGAGATAAGCAAGCTCACCTTCTTTTTGATCATTTTGATAGAGAGGATGAAAAAAGTGTTCAAAACAGACTACCATTTCCCAGTCAAAAAAAGGGTGCCGTCTCACTCGCATTTCTCATCGAACAAATCAGAAAGCAATAAAGGATCGAAAAACATCAATCCAATAATCGACTTCCTGAAGCAACAAAAAATACAGAACACACCAACAGATGAACAGGTTTCTCCGAAGAATTATAGCATAAACACATCATGGACACATTTTGAATTTACTGGCCAGTACAACACTGCAGATTCAAATACTGAAATGAGCAGTCTACAAACAAGACATTCACTCTTTACACGTCACCATGGTGACCAACAATCATCACTTGAAAACTGGAAAACGGTAACTTCCCTCTCAACAATTCATGGTACACAATTTCCCCCAACAAATTAGACATGAATAGAATTAACATTCTACAATGAACATGAACATGTGGACATGAACTAAATAGTTGATGAGCAACACATTGCAAAATGGTTGACATTTATTGGTTATTGCTTTAATAAAATTATATTTAAAATTAATGAACTACACACTTGTGTGAATGTTGTATTTAGCACCCGTAGTGTTAGATAATAATTATCATTTGTAATATAGTTATATTTTATCTGTAATTAACACTTGGTCAATTGATACATATCAGAACTACTATCTATATATAATGGTGCTAAAGAATGTTAAAAACTCACTGAATTAAAATAGCTACCAAATAATGCTGTTATTGAATGGGAAAAACTGGTATTAAAATTAGTTGTAGAAGTGCGGTAAATAATAATTGTTCAGTGCAGGAATAAGATGAATAGAATCCAATTGTGTGCGTATGAAAATTAATTGAAGGTAGTTGAAATTTGTACCTTTACAGTGAGGCAACACAGTGAATCCAATTTAGGAATTTGCGGGCTCAATCATGTTACTATGCGATTGGACGTCATACTTGAGTGAATATCCGGATTTAGATGAATAAACATATCTAAAGCCATTCAAAACTCAAATACTGACGCGTGTGAATAATGGAGATTGACGGTTTGACGTTAGGAAGTTACCAAAAGTTTAAAAAAAGGGCGCGAGACACCAAAAGAAGGGAGAGCCGGGCAAAATCCCAGT
Source organism: Hedera helix (assembly GCA_947179155.2). Lineage (NCBI taxonomy): Eukaryota > Viridiplantae > Streptophyta > Magnoliopsida > Apiales > Araliaceae > Hedera > Hedera helix. Next base: position 20,192,442 of record OX359283.1, on the reverse strand, counting down.
GCCATCTCCCTTCAAAAACACAAAAAATATCATTTTATTAGGTTATTTTTGACCTGCCAAGCAAGCGCACCCGACATGGCAAAGGCCAGCTGGCACAGATATGACAACAATTCTCATTATTCCCTCACCCCTATTTTCTCTCAACTACAAAAAATTAAAGTATTAACAGAACCATAACAGTACTAATAACATTTTAAATACCCATTCATTTATCTTCAAAGCCGTATCATCCATCATTCATCATCAATCAACCGGCCCTTCTGCTTCCATGATTAACTATCAGGTGATCAGATTAAATTCACCCACTTAATTCGAGATAAAGTGCCATGGATCAAAGGTAATTAACGGATCTGCAAAATAAAATTTGAGAATCAGCCTATGCACATGAAAATGAAAAGGTATATACAAACACCACATAATCATATTATTACCTCTAAACATCTTCAATCCTGCTAAAAAAATCTGCATCCGATAAGAACCGAGATCTGATTCAACAAATCGATAGAGAGGCTACGGATAACAAACACACAAAGGACAGCCAATCAATCTATCGGCCGAGAGGTCAATTTGCCTTCAGATTTACAGGAGAAGAAGCAGATCTGTACGAAATGAATAAGAGCCAAAGCATCCCTTTACATATCTGCATATATAAGCTTGAAATTCACCAGAACTCCATGGATAGAGCTCTATGCAACAACTTCGAACAGAAATAACATATGAATCGCTGACTAAAACTACAGAAATCCATAGTCAAAACGTAGATCAACGAACGATCTATCCAGACCTTAAGGGAAAATTTAGAACTAAGATAAGAAGAATAGTAGATCTAAGAAAGATGAAAGAGAACAAAGCTACATTGAGCGATGGAAGTGGAGATGAAGAAATGAACTGACGTTGGGGGATTATTTTGACATGGGAAAGTGATCTAACGGCTAGAGACAAAGGGATTGTTGACATTTTAGACGGTTTAGCAAGAAGAAAATTCCAGACTTCGCCACGTTTATCCACGCTGTACTCGACCGCATTTTCACGCCAAAGGAGACTGCGTACAAGAACGAAAGGATATATATAAATAAATTTAGAAAAAGAATAAAGACTTGAATATATATTAGTGTCTTGAATTTTTTTCTTTTTTTAATTAAATAATTGATCTTTTTCTTTTTTTAATTGTGCTTAATTACACCCGCCACGGAATGAATTTGATTGCATAACATTCTTATCCCGAATATCAAAAAAAAAATTATTCACAAAAATTAAGAATAACATTATTCATATATAAAATTATACAAGAATAATTATAAAACAAAAATTGTATGTGCAAATTAAACGAGGAGTACAAAGAACTCAAATTTTAAATAAATTTCTTTAATTTTAATAAATACAATAACAAAATTATAAAGTATATAAAAAAGGTCCTCTTAACATGTGCTCTAAAAACACATATTAAGTATAAAAAATAAGAGTTAGAGTCCACTAAATATTATTTGTTTATGTATTTGTATTGAATTCAATACATGAGCTCCACTAACATATTATTTTTTTATATATTGAATTCAATGTAAATGTATAAATAAATAATATTTAGTGAGTCTCATCTCTTATTTTTTGTGCTTAGCATATATCTTTAGGGCACATGTTAAGAAAGTCCATATAAAAAATATACTTATTATAAAATTTATTTTTTTTATAATTAGTAATAAATAATTTTAATTTTAAGTTTAAAATTATGTCAAATTAATTTTCAAAAGTCTCTTATAGATTAGAACGACTAGGTAATATTTATCTTTTTATTCTTATTTTAGCTCTTGGTCTCTCTCTCTCTCTTTTAAGTTATCTTCTCACTAATTATCTCATATATACGTAATGTGTTCTAACTGATGTTTGGAAAATCAATTTGGATCCGACGGTTAAACTGATAATAGGCCGGCCGCACAAATAAATCGATTTGGCCAAGATATCGTTTTTTCATTGAACCGCCTAAAATTCGATTGATCACATGTCGAACTAGTAATTCAACAGATAAAATTAGTTAGCTGACCCAATAAATCAGTTTTAAAATATTTTTTAATATTTTTTTAATATAAAAATATTTTTATTTTTAAAATAAGATATTTTTAATAATATTATAACATAATTTTAAAATATTTTAGTTTACAAAAAATTAGATATTTTAAAAATTTATTAACTATTAATAATATATATATTTTATATATTTACGACGTCATTGGTTCGATAACGATTTGACCATTAGTTAAATCAGTAATCCATCTACTTTGTGTCCTTTTCGATTTAATGATCGGTCCGAATATGAAAATATTGGTTCTAAGCCTTGGCTTGCACAACAGGTCCTGTGGAGTTATACGATATATACCTTTTACGGGACACCCCTTAATTAATCTACTCCTAATTGATTTATAAATCCTAGTAATGTCAAATTATATCAATCATTTTTGAATAACTATAAATACATAATATTTAAATATAACAATTAAATATTATATCAATCTTAATCATTAAAAAATAAAGCATAATATTAAAATTCGTATCATATTTTATTTTTAATAATTAAAATAAATATAATATTTAATTTTTATATTTAAATATTGTATGTGTAAACTTGTCCACCCTTTTTTTATCACCATATATAATGATTTAGATATTCACTAGAATTCAACCAATGATTTACATAATCCACAATGTAAAAGTATTGAATTCCACTAAGGATTATTTTCTCATGAATGAGGGACTCATCAAAAATAATAATGACTATAACAGGTATATTCGATGCTTTAAAAAAATAGAGAAAAGAAGAAAAAGAAAAAGAAATAATAATAATAAAATAAATAAGTTTAATTTATTACCCTTACATTCAACTATTTTATTTTATTTTTTGACGATATGATCATTAAATTATGGAGTATTATGTTAATCGAAATACTATAATTCTACCAAATTTTATTAATCATGTATTATTTTATTCATGTAAATAATATAAAATAGTTGAAATAATATTGAAATATTTTATAACTATCATCGTTCTTAAGAAGAAGAAAAAATTAGGCACCAATTTAGGTCCAAGAGTGCCCTTTTATCGAGTGGTTTGGTTGGACACTTTGGCTCTTATATAGGCAGAATTAGTACTAACTCTATCTCATCGGTTTAATGAAAATTCTGAAATTTACAATATAAAATGAAATCATTATGTCTAATAATATTATTTCTTACATCTAATATTTGCTTTATATAATGCATATAAATACATACATTAAAGATAAATAAAAATAATTATATAGAAAAAATATATAAGTATTAATTAGGGGCTCTTTACACTGCTTAAGTATATGTCCGACCCCTTTTAAAACACTAATTTGTACTCTAATTTAATTTGTGATTGATAAAATTCTATTCAACGTCAATTACAGTAAACAAATTTTTTTATATGGTGAGCGAGTTTAGTTTGATCTCAAAATCATAATACTAAACTCGATAAACTCCGTTGTCATAGATAGAGCTGACAAACGGGTTGGGCCAAAACGATCTGTCTTTTTACGGGTTGGGAAACTTAAGCTCGTGGCCCACGGGCCATTTTAGTATTATATATATATATATATATATATATATATATATATATATATATATATATATATATATTTACAACTATAATACATAATTTAAAATAAATACTAACTCTAATTATTTACAGTTATGACATATAATTTATACATAATCATTTAATATTATTAGTAAATAAAACAATACATTTTGTAGTCATATATATTAGAATGTAACTAATCTTGTGATTAATTAATTGATAAATGTATATAATATTAATATTAAAGATAATAGACAGAGAGAGTAAACGAAAGACTAAATGTAATATATATATATATATTATATTCGTAATAATTTTTTATATTATTATTCAAGATCACATGTTAAAATTTATTCTTATATTCTTTAGAATTCTCTATTTAATTCATTTTTTAAATTAACATTTTTTTTATCATCAATATCAAACCAAAAACAAACAAAAAATAGCCCACGGGCCAAGTTAAAAAAGTCCAACTTTCAACTGATTATTTTTTAACTGTTCAAAACTCATTTTTTGACAGATGAACAGGCTCGGACTACTTTTGTCAAGTCTAATCATAGAAAGGTTGAACAATTAGGCCAGGTAAATAAATACGCTTTCTTCATCTTGATCGTGAAAGTCTGAAAGATGCTTTCTAGCTCTCATGATTAAAAGCTAGTTCCATGGAGAACACATACACTAGGAAGTCCTGTGCAATAATACTTCGCGCAATAACTTTAATAAAATACTGATAAATGGTAGTCTAAAAATTTCTACAAAAAGTTCAATTTTGACTTTCAAAATTAATTCTCAAAATTCTTAATTTTTAAAATATATATATTTTCAAAGAACCTCAACCTCTGAATGAGATTGGACAGTCAAAATTAAGTAAATATTCGATTCAACAATCATAATAACCATAATTATCATGGTATGTTTATCTTTATTACTATAAATAATACTTATGGAGAACGTGACATCTTAATTCAATAATACTTTGGTGACTAAAAATTAAATATAAAAAAATAATATAAAATGATGTGTATAATAATAATTGATTATAATCATTGGACCAACTCATGTATAATAAAATATTCACTAGTTATAATAAGACATATCATTTTGTATCATTTTTTTGTAATCGACTTTTGTCTCCCTAGAATTACTCAATCTTAATAATAATAAAAGTTATCTCAAATAAATTAGCTTGTAAACCTACACTCAAGGCATAAGTCATGTGTTTGAGATTTTTATTATTTAGTTTTGAAGTCACTTAAATAAAATTTATGATAAACTTACAAATATATAGAATATTGTTATGGTGACAAAAAAATATTTAAGAAAAAATAGCTTACAAAATAAGACAATAAGGTATAATTAATTAGTAAACTACCATAAATAGGCGAACCAAGTGATAATAATTTATTATAACTAATTATATTATTTTGTATTTATCTTTAGTAAACATTCTTTAATCATCGAAATATTATTATTGATTTATTAGACTGAATAATTTAGTCAATAAAAATAGTTGTTGAAAATAATAGGCGAACAGAGAATCGGTATTTCCTATTCAAAAGTAATGCCAGACAAAAATTTAGGAGTCTAATACGTTTGAATTGAGATAATGAAATGAAGAAAAGAATAAAATAAAAATAGTCTCTCTGTCCAAGGATAAAAGTCTTTATTACTATTTTAAGTAGTCTCAAGTTAAATGTCTACTTATCTTAAATAATTTATTTTTTTACATTATATATAATGATAAAATTATAAATTATATAAAAAATACTCCTCATCATAATATTTATTTTTTCATAATTAATAATTAATAATAAATAATTTCAATTTTGAGGTCAAATTAATTTTCAAAACTCTTTTAAAGTGATCTAACGGTAGACATGCACAGTAGGCCGGACTGGTCCGGCCTGGCCTGGGCCTGGTAGGCTTTGGCCGTTGACCAGGCCGGGCCGGGCTTTGACTTTTGGGCCTGCAGGCCGGGCCGGGCTGGGCTTCTCGATCGAAGTCTGGCCTTTTGAGGCCTGTAGGCCAGGCCGGGCCGGGCCAGGCTTTAGGCCAGGCCAGGCCAGGCCTTGGGCCGGCCCAGGCTAGGCCAGGCCAGTCCTTGGGCCGGGCCGGGCCAGGCCAGGCCAGGCCTAAAAATGTAATCAACTAATTTTTAATGTGAAATATAAATATTAAATAAACTAACTATTATATTAATTAAATGTATTGACAAAAAATTAAAAATGAGTAATTAATCAATAATAAATAATGAGTCGGTTACAAATATTTTGCTTCAAAATATTTTTAAAATGGCTTCAAAATTCAAATGTTCAAAAAATGTATCTTCCTATCTTCAAAATTTATCTCTTCGTTATATCTTCAAGAAACATATCTTCAATCTTAAGAAAAAATATATATCTTCAATATTCATGAATGTGCAATTTCGTCAGTTTTTACTCCAACTTCGAGATCTTCTGAGCTATCTTGATCGTCTATTACATCTTGTACTATTCTTTGTGCGGAAAAATAATCTCTATAATAAATGCATATCTCCAACGATTCTGAGCTAAGTCTACTTCTCTTTTCATCCAATACCCTACCAGATAAAGAAAATTATTGATGAATTTATTTATCTAACTTTTTAAAAAAATTAATCTTGAAAATTTGAGTAGTATATTTTTAGATAATTTATAATTATATTGAATCAATTTTAAATTTAAATATATTTTAAAATTAATTTTAGAATACCTAAATTAATTAATTCTATTTTGAAACTGAAAAAGTTGTACAACATTAACCGGATTTGTCAACCAATTGTGATTAATACAATGAACAGAAAAGCCAAACAAAGTTTTTCAAAGTTTATTATCTCCCTTCAATGAACCATTTCTTCCCTTCATCCGTCTTTTTGCTGCTTATATATATCAAGTTATAGTCTATAGTTAAAATGAATTAGCTAGGCTGGGCAGGTTGGGCCGGGCCGGTCCTCTGCGTAGGCCAGGCCGGTCTTTTTCGTAGGCTGGGCCAGGCCGGGTTTTTTCTTGGGCCAGGCCGGGCTTTTTCGTAGGCCGGGCCAGGCCAGGCTTTTACGTCAAAATAGCAGCCTGTTCAAAGACTGTAGGCCGGACCGGCCCGGTCCGGGCTTTGACCAGGCCGGGCTCAGGCCAGGCCAGGGCGGCCTGTGGGCCGTAGGCTTTTTGTGCATCCCTATCTAACGGCCAGAAATAAAAGGGTTGGTCGATATTTTAGACAATAATTAGGCCTTGACTTTTTAGCCCAAAGAAAATTTCAAACCGGAGATTACATACACAGAATAAATTTGATTACATGACACCCTTATCCCAAATATCAATGAAAAATATTATTCTTAGAAATTAAGAATAACATTATTTATGGAGTTCTAAAATAAAAATTGTATGCGAAAATTAAAGGAAAAGTATAAAGAACTAAAAGTTTATATTAGTTTTTAAAATTTTAATAAATATAATGATAAAATTATAAATTATATAAAAAATACTCCTCATCATAATATTTATTTTTTCATAATTAATAATTAAAAATAAATTATTTCAATTTCGAGGTCAAATTAATTTTCAAGAGTCTCTTCAACTGATCTGACAAGTAGAAACAAAATGGCTATTTGATATTTTAGACTGATTAGATATGAATTAGGTATTCACTTTTTAGCCTGAAGAAAATTTCAGACTTGAGATTGTGTACACGAAATAAATTTGATTACATGACATTCTTATTCCAAATATCAAAGAAAAATATTATTCTTAGAAATTAAGAATAACAATATTCATATACAAAATTATACAAAGGAAGTTGTAAAATAAAAATTGTATGTGAAAATTAAAGGAGGAGCACAAAGAACTAAAAATTTATATTAATTTTTAAAATTTTAATAAATATAATGATAAAATTATAAAATATATAAAAAATACTCCTCATCTTAACATTTATTTTCCCTAATTAATAATTAATAATAAATCATTTCAATTTCGAGGTCTAATTAATTTTCAAGAGTCTCTTAAAGTGATCTAACAGCTAGAAACAAAATGGTTATTCGATATTTTAGATTTATTAATAATGAATTAGGTATTGACTTTTTAGCCCGAAGAAAATTCCAAACTTGAGATTGTGTACGCGGAATAAATTTTATTCCATGCCATTCTTATTCCAAATATCAAAGAAAAATATTATTCTTAGAAAATAAGAATAACACTACTCGTATACAAAATTATACAAGGGAAGTTGTAAAATAAAAATAGTATGTCAAAATTAAAGGAGGAGTACAAAGAACTAAAAATTTATATATTTATCTCATCATAATATTTATCTTTTCAAAATTAATAATTAATAAAATATATTTTTCATTTTAAGGTCAAATGAATTTTCAAAAATTTCTTAAAGTGATCTAAAGGCTAGAAATAAAAGGGTTGGCCGATACTTTGGACAGTTTAGATAAGAATTAGGTCTTGACTTTTTAGCCCGAAAAAAGTTCCAAACTTAAAATTGCGTACATGGAATAAAATTTATTACATGACATCCATTATTCTTAGAAATTAAAAATAACATTATTCATATATAAAATTATACAAACGGAGTTATAAAATAAAATTTTTATGTGAAAATTAAAAGAGGAGTACAAAGAACAAAAAAATTATATTAATATTTTTAAATTTTAATAAATATAATGAAAAAAATTATAAATTATAAAAATAATACTCCTCATCATAATATTTATCTTTTCATAATTAATAATTAATAATTTCAATTTCGAGGTCAAATTCTTTTTCAAAAGTCTCTTAAAGTGATCTAACGGCTAGAAATAAAAGGGTTGGTTGATATTTTAGACAGTTTAGATAATAATTAGGCCTCGACTTTTTGCCCGAATAAAATTCCAAACTGGAAATTGCATACACAGAATAAATTTCATTACATGACACCCTTATCATAAATATCAAAGAAAAATATTATTCTTAGAAATTAAGAATAACACTATTCATATACAAAATTATACAAGGGAAGTTGTAAAATAAAAATTTTATGTGAAAATTAAAGGAGGAGTACAAAGAACTAAAAATTTATATTAATTACTTTTTAATTTTATTAAATATAATGATAATATTATAAATTATATAAAAAATAATCCTCATCATAATATTTATCTTATCATAATTAATAGTTAATGAAAAAGATTTTCCATTTTGAGGTCAAATTAATTTTCAAAAGTCTCTTAAAGTGATCTAAAGGCTAGAAAAAAAAAGGGTTGGACGATATTTTGGACAGTTTAGATAAGAATTAGGTCTTGACTTTTTAGCTCGAAAAAAATTCCAGACATAAGATTGCGTACACAAAATGAATTTTATTACATAACATCTTTATCCCAAATATCAAAGAAATATATTATTCTTAGAAATTAAAATTTACATTATTCATATACAAAATTATACAAAGGGAGTTATAAAATTAAAATTTTACGTGAAAATTAAAAGAGGAGTATAAAGAACAAAAAATTTATATTAAATTTTAAATTATATAAAAAACACTCCACATCATAATATTTATCATTTCATAATTAATAATTAATAATAAATAAATTCAATTTCTAGGTCTAATTAATTTTTTAAGTCTCTTAAAGTGATTTAACGGCTAGAAATAAAAGGGTTGGTCTATATTTTAGACAGTTTAGATAATAATTATGAAAGTAATATGCCCTCAAGCCAATCACATTTGATATGATAAGCATATACTTTGTAATTTTGTTCATTTATTAATAAAAGTATCAAGGCATTTCTTTATTCATGATTAATTACTTGAATTAATCAAATGGATAAACCCATAGTTTTTTAGCAATGTTTTTAGAACCATGATGAAGATCATGCTAATGAGATCTAAATTCAAGATAGCTCAAAACTAAAATTGTTCCTAATCGTTGGATCACTAAAAAGGAGATTAGTAGATCCGGATAGATTGGTACATATTATGCTTGCTCTTATGAAGAGGACGATTGATCTCATAATCATTTGTGTAGAGACACTAAAGCAAGTATGTAGGTGCTTATTAGAGAATAAGTTCACTGAACGTGACTCGCTCAAGGAACACCTAATGGAGTTTTACTCGTCTGTCAATAGGAGTTCCTTATGTGATAGTCGTACAAGTGATCCTTAGACTTGAGATCATCTTAGTATCTTGTGTGTACTAAGTTATACTTTGACATATTCCTTAAGACCTATTGGTATATCAAAGGATGTGATTGGGTATAATAAGGTACACATGGAGATAGATGAATGATCAACAAAGGATCTATCACTACCAGTAAAGGGAGAGAATGTCCTATGCGATTCAATAAGTGACAACTCATAAATCCCTGGCCAGGGTTGAATGGAATTAGAAAGGAGTTTCTAATTGACATTAACTAGAGTTGTGTATTTGTGAATTGAAATGCATATAATCAAATAAATAAGACTTGACAGAAATTTCGTGTCTTATATTTGATTGGGACATTGTATGGTAGAAGGATTGAATTGTACGGTAACTATTTGCTGAAAGGTTCTTTTACGATTAAATGTTGAAATCTATATTATCTGGAAAATCGACTAATCGCTAAGGGGACTTACCCTTATTGTGGAATAATTATTTATTCTGAATTAAAGAGTTAATTCGTAATAAATGAATTAGAATTGTTTTAATTTATTTATTATACAACCGGTTTAATATGGAGAACCAAAAGGGTCACACCACAAAAGAGTAATATTTATTTTAGAACTGGATGGCATAATTGTAATAATAAATTAAGTATATTTAATTTATACTATGGTGATAGAATAAATTAAATAGCTTAATATTTATAATTTAGTATTTTAGAAATACTAATTATAAATTAATAAGAGGAGTCTTATTATTATTCTTATTACTATTATTATTATTACTAGTATTATTATTTAGTTCCTAAATGGTTTAGGAATTAATTAATAAGTAGTAATATTATTATTAAATAATTAAGTTCCTAAATAGTTTAGGAATTATAATTATAATAATTAATTAAGTTACTAAATCGTTTAGTAATTAATTAATAAGAAGTACTCTCATTATTAAATAATTAAGTTCCTAAATGGTTTAGGAATTATAATTAATTAATTTAGTTCCTAATTAAATTGGGAATTAAATTAAAACCTTAATCCTAAATAGTTTAGGAGGGTTGACTAGATCTATAAATAAGAGGAGTCTTATCATAGATCAAGGTTACACACTCTTTCATTAGATTAGAGAGAGTACTCCATAATTCTCTACATCTAAGGAGTTAGAGAGAGAGAGAGAATTAGGGCTAGCCACCCATGGTTTGGAGAAACATAATCCACTTCTTTAATTCATAGATCTCTCGGTGGATCACCTCTAGAGGCTTCACACTTGGGGAGCTAACATTGATCCGTGAAATCTAGTCGGTGAATTATGAAGATGAACGTGAAGGATTAAAGGGAGATGAACTTGTACCCGTGGAAGCTTGGTTCTACAAAGGTATAAATTCTTTTATCTTTCTTCAATTAATAATAGTCCCATAAGAAAGATCCGGGTTATTGGTTTGTACAAAAATTTTAAAATCTGATTTTTATTGCTTCCGTTGCGCTTATATAATTTGATTATATGTATGCCATAATTTTACAAACCAACAAATTACGCCTTGAGTTTTTGCCCAAATAAAATTCCAAATTGGAAATTACGTACACGGAATAAATTTGATTACATGACACTCCTATCACAAATATCAAAGAAAATATTATTCTTAGAAATAAGGAATAACATTATTCATATACAAAATTATACAAGGGGAGTTCTAAAATAAAATTTGTATGTGAAAATTAAAGGACGAGTACAAAGAACTAAAAATTTATATTAGTTTTTTTTTTTAATTTTAATAAATATAATGATAAAATTATAAATTAAATTAAAAAATACACCTCATCATAATATTTATTTTTTCTTAATTAATAATTAATAATTAATAATTTCAATTTCGAGGTTAAATTAATTTTTAAAAGTCTCTTAAAGTGATCTAACGGTTAGAAATAAAAGGGTTGGTCAATATTTTATACAATTTAGATAATAATTAGAACTTGACTTTTTAGCCCCGATGAAAATTCCAAGCTGGAGATTACGTACATGGAATAAATTTGATTATATGCCACCCTTATCCCAAATATCAAAGAAAAATATTATCCTTAGAAATTAATGTTAGTTCCCAATGACACGAAAGATATCTAAAAAGGGGGGTGGGGGTGGGGGGGTTGAATAGATACTTTAAATTTTTTTTCCTTATTTTGGTTTTAAGAAAGAATGAATTATTAATCAAATAGTTTAGCACAGTGGAATATGGTTTAGTTACCCCTTCTTTAAAACGTTAATGTAATAATTCAACAAACAGATATAGCAGTTAACAAACACAAGATGAAAGACACCAGATTTTAAATGGTTCAGAGTTCTCAAGACTCCTACTCCACTGTTCTGCTCCTTGAGCAGCAAATCCACTAAGGATACTATTACAATTTTTAAATCACTAAGATTTCTTCAAACCAGCAGTCTTGGAACTCTAGTTCACTAAGAACTCTCCAAGTCCAGCAGACTTGGATACTTTAGTTCACTAAGAACTCTTATTATGAGTAGTGATAGTTTTTTTTTGGTGTGCTACTAAGTTGCGTTTAGCATAAGTTTTTGAAGAACTTAATAGCGAAGCAAGATTCTTTTTAGTTTTATCTTTTTGAACTCTTACGTATATCTTTCTTTCTTGTGTAATGCTTGTCTTTGAATATTGAATCTGGGCTTCTCTTATAGAAGCTGTTCATTTCTTCCCGTTTGAAATCTGTTATTCTCTTCAAGACTCCTACTCCACTGTTCTGCTCCTTGAGCAACAAATCCACTAAGGATACTATTACAATTTTTAAATCACTAAGATTTCTTCAAACCAGCAGTCTTGGAACTCTAGTTCACTAAGAACTCTCCAAGTCCAGCAGACTTGGATACTTTAGTTCACTAAGAACTCTTATTGTGAGTAGTGATGGTTTTTTTTTTGTGTGCTACTAAGTTGCGTTTAGCATAAGTTTATGAAGAACTTAATAGCGAGGCAAGATTCTTTTTAGTTTTATCTTTTTGAACTCTTACGTATATCTTTCTTTCTTGTGTAATGCTTGTCCTTGAATATTGAATCTGGGCTTCTCTTATAGAAGCTGTTCATTTCTTCCCATTTGAAATCTGCTATTCTCTTCAATTTCTGTCTGTTACCTCACAATGTAGAGCTGTTGAATATAATATTCATTTAGTTCATTAATGCTCTGACGAGAAATTAATTGACCTGCAAATATTGTCAAAAAGGTGTTTCCTTTTTTCTTGTGACAGTCGTAGGTTTCTACCAACTTTTATAGAGTCGTTTGGTCCTCCATAGAAATATGGCTGATAAGACACCATCTTCTGACTATACTGCCTTAAAAGTTTCTCTCTCTGTTGCATAGCACGCTTTGGTCAGTCCTCTGATATTTCTGACTTTAGGCTCTTGGCAGAGGTTTATCTGATACAATGATGCAGATTGTTCTTCTTGACGAAGTTGCTTCTGTCTTATAGGACAAGAGAAGAGTCATCAGAACTTTTAGGTTTTTGATCGTAGTGTTGCTTACATGCTTCTTGTTTGCTTAATTCTATGAGAGTTTTACTCTACGGCTACTCTGTTGGTCGTAGAGTCCGTTCTACGCTTGGGCTTCTTCCTTGATCGTAGTGTTTTCCTGTTATGGAATCGTAGAGTTCACTCTACGAACAGACTTAGTCGTTGAATCTTCTTTGTGCGAAGTCGTAGAGTCTACTGTAAGACCCCGAATTTTATAAAATACAAAATTTAATTTTTCTTCATATATATATTTTTTTGAAACAGTAAGTGGTTAAATCGATAAAGTTAAAAGTTAAGGATGTTATGTGCAAATTTTATTTTGTCGGACAATATTCGTTTGGTCGGGGAATATTCGTTTGGTCCGACGGCGCCGAAATAACAAATTATTGGTGGACCCCACAACGGAATATTTGTCGGATATAGAAAACGACAGAAATAACCTTTTTAAATAAAAATAGTCAACGGAACTGTTAAAATACCGGTGATAAAAGAATAGTAGCATACGGTAGTTATTGGTATTTTCTGTAGCACTCGGTACTCTACAGTAACACACGGTATTGCATAGTGTCTCATATTATTGGTTTGATAATTGACACCGTAACTGTTACGCATCATTTCATCGATAATTGTCACTGCATAATATTTTATATTATCAATTCAATAATTATTGTTACACAGTATTTTGCATTATTGATTTAATAATTGTCATTACACTGTATTTTATATCATTGAGTCAATAATTGTTGTTGCACTGTTTTTAAAATTATTGAACCTAATAATTGTCACAGTAACATATGCACAGTAATTCACATTATTGAATCAATAATTGTCATTACACAGTAACGTATGCTTTATTTTACATTATTGTTATCTCTATTATGATGTTATTTAAACAGTTGTATTTCATTAATTTATTGACTTGATATCTAAGAGCTAACTATACTGTATTTATAACAATTAGTCATAATAATTGAATTGATAAAGTTATTTGTTTATAATATAAAGTTAGGTGATTATTAGGTGATATGAAATGGATGGTGTAGATTAAAAGATGATCTTTAAATGAATGGTTTAGATTAAATGAATGATAAGATTTTTGGCTATAAATAGAAGCCTTAACTTAAGGATTTTTCATAAACTTCCTTACTTGTTCTTTCTTTCTCTCTCTAAATACTTCTTGTGAAAGTTATCTCTAAGTGTGCTTAAGTCATCTTGAGTATTTGTGAAGATCTATAAGTATACGTGTACTGTTCAAGTTAATCAACCTCATTTAAATCAATATCCAGTCACGTGTTGAGGTAAGGGATGCCATCTTTTTCATCTTCCATTATTCAAACGTACTATGGTAAGAGATTATCATTATTTGATTCTCGATAATAATATTGTTTATTCCTTACTCATAAGACGTGCCTTTTATTTCCATGTATTAAATTGTGGGAATAACCTTACGGAGCGGATTGCCGCCTGTTGGTGAATAACCTTTCGTATTCATTCATTATTAATCTCTGAGAATAACCTTACGGAGCGGATTGCCGCCTGTTGGTGAATAACCTTTCGTATTCATTCATTATTAATCTCTGAGAATAACCTTACGGAGCGGATTGTCGCCTGTTTGGTGAATAACTCTTTGTACTCAAATTCTATTAAATTGTGGGAATAACCTTACGGAGCGGATTGCCGCCTGTTGGTGAATAACCCTTTGTATTAATTTCCTTCACCTTTTGTTAATCAAACCTGCTACGGTAAGGGATATTATTTTCTTTCATACTCCTAAATCGAAATTTATTATGGAACTATTGCTTCTATAATTCCTGAAAATATTATATGTTCCATAATAGTTGAACTTCATTATTTCAACTGAACCTTCCTATTTACGTGAACCTTTCTATTGAATTGTAACCGTTATTCTGAACTGTGGATCTTGAATATCATTTTTAAATTTCACTCCACATCATGTTGACAATTTGGACATTATTTGAATCTGTACAAAGTAAACTTCCGATACTTATTGTTATCCTATTTCTTCTGTTCATCATTTATATCATTCTAATCATCCAAAAATCAAGCTGTTGTGAATATCTGTGGCCGGGGGCACAGATGTGATATATTTGTTGAACAGATGATAGGTTAAAGGCGATATAATAGGTTAAAGGCGATACATCTGTTCGGTGTCTTTTATGGCACGTGGTGAATGTTCTCTTTGGCCCGTAGTGCAAAGATGAACTGTTGTTTGGTATGATTATGACCAAAGGCTGAATCTGGTATAATCATGACCGTTGGTGCTACATTGAATATCTTTGGCCCGTAGTACAAAGATGAACTGTTGATGTGCATGATTATGATCAGGAACTGTGAATTTGTATTATCATGACTAATGATATTTCAGATGATAAAAGTTGATGATGTTTTTCCTAAAAAGAGAACCGAGTGGACATTATAGTCTGCATTATTCTTCTAATAGATTACTCATTCCGCTGCTATTATTGATCTGAACGTTGTTTAAGAATTTAACTGCAGTTTTTGATATAAAACTTGCAGTCTATTGTATTCTATTAAGAACTCAACTGTTGAAGACTAATGATAATTTATTCGTCATTATCTTAGTCATGATATTCTTTACTGGGCTATTTGAGCTCACCCTTTCTTTTGTTCCATTATTTTTCAACAGGAGATGAAAACATAACAGGGTCTAGCCGGGGAATGGAGTGAGGGTCCGAGGAATAGTTATCATAGTCTTCACGTTTTGTAAAATAGTGTGGCAATAATAGTGAAGACTTAGTTGTGTATTATTATACACTGTATTGTTGTACGTTGTGCTTTGTTGTAATAATTTTGTTGTAGTCTTTTGACGACTCAAGTTTGGGCTGTGTGGGCCCAGATTTGGGGGCGTCACAGTTGGCATCAGAGCTTAGGGATATGGTCTTTAATGGAGATCTGGGGTAGAACTAGGAGGGGAGAGACGAATAGAATCAGTCACTAGTGTGTCCTACCTAAAATAGATTTTATTATCTAATGAGTCGATTTGAATGTAGGAACATGAAGTGATGAGTCAGTTTATTTGAACTAATATTTATTTTGTGACCACAGTTAAGTATGGCATCTGAAAATCAAGAGGTTAACTATGGAATACCCGAAGCAAATGTAGCCGAGAATCAAGAGGCCCCAAACAATCCTCCTGCCAACTCAGGAAATAATGTTCCTGATAACATGATGAACGATGGATTCTTTAGGAATTTCATGCAGTTCATACAGAATCAAGGGAGAAGAAATCCAGTCAATAATAACGGTAGAAACGCTGGCAATTTGAGGATGATCACTGTTAAGCAATTTAAAGAATTAGGACCACCTGAATTCCACGGGAAGCCTGGCCCACTCAAAGTGGAGGCATGGCTGAAGCAGACGACAAAAATACTTGATGTCTTACAATGCGCTGATGATCAGAAGGTGCCATTTGCCACTTTTATGTTACGAGGTGAGGCGGACCATTGGTGGGAAGCGGTAAAACGTATCCAACCTTCAGCACTCAAAATGTCTTGGACAGAATTCGAAGAATTGTTTAACGAGAAGTACTTCCCAGAAAGCATCCGCCATATGAAGGAAGTGGAATTCATTAAGCTGGAGCAGGGAAACATGACAGTTTCTCAATATGAAGCTAAGTTTGCTGAACTGTCTCGTTTTGCGACTCATCTAGTAGATGACGAAGCACGAATGAGTCGAATGTTCCTGAGAGGTTTGAGACTCAAAATTCGTCAACAACTTAGTTCTCATAAATTCAGTTTGTATTCAGATGTTGTAGATAGGGCTCAAAGGGTGGAGCAAACAGATGAAACATTGCAGCCAAGAGTTAATGATCAGCATAGAGAAAGGAGTGACAACAACCACAGGAACGAGAACCATCGAGGAGGTAACCAACACTTCGGTGGTAATTCCACACCAAATAACTGAAGAGGAGAATCTAGTGGGAACAATTTCAAAAGAAAGAGATTCCATAATAATTATGGAAGGGCACCAGCACCAGTACTAACACCAGCACCGACCCCAGTTTCAAGGGGAGAAGATCGACCACCAGTGAGATGCTATAGGTGTGGTCAGGAAGGTCACATCAGCCCAAACTGTACACTGCAGTCCAAAAAGTGCTACAGTTGTGGGAAAGAGGGTTATCTTGCGCGGTTTTGTCCTGCCACAAAATCAAGTCCAGCTGCAATGATGATACCAAAAGATAGCGCGGATAAAGGAAAATCTGTAGTTCAAGGGAGAGCTTTTGTTGTGACATCCCAAATGGCACGAAACTCGAACGAGGTGATAACCGGTAAGCTATTCATAAATTCTCGTGAAGTCTACGCTTTGTTAGATACTGGCTCTACCCATTCTTTTATCTCACCTGCATGTGCTCAGCGTTTAAACTTAACTCCTGAAAATTTGGACTTTGACTTATCAGTTGAAACCCCATTAGGAGAAATGACCATTACATCTACTGTCTATAAATCTTGCCTAGTTCAAATTAACAACCTCACATTACCTGTTGACCTTATTTCTTTGGAGATGCATGAATTTGATGTGATTTTAGGAATTGATTGGTTGACTACCCATCATGCTAAAATTGATTGTTTTCATAAGATTATTAGTTTTCATATTCCTAATCAACCTGTCATGCAAATTCAAGCAACTAAACCATTGAAATCTATAACTGTTATTTCTAGCCATAAAGCCATTCGTTTATTGAAAAACGGATGTCAAGCCTTTTTAGCTCATGTCACTGATTTGAACAAAAATACGTCAAACTTGAATGATATTCCCATTGTTAATGAGTTTCCTGACGTTTTTCCTGAAGAACTTCCTGGCTTACCCCCAAACCGTGAAATTGATTTTTATATTGATCTTGAACCCGGTACCAAGCCCATTTCCAAAGCTCCCTACCGAATGGCTCCCATTGAACTTCAAGAGTTAAAAGTCCAACTACAGGAATTGTTGGATACCGGTTTCATTCGTCCGAGTGCATCACCTTGGTGTGCTCCTGTTCTATTTGTGAAGAAGAAAGACGGGAGTATGAGATTGTGCATTGACTACCGAGAATTGAACCATGTCACCATCAAGAACAGGTACCCGTTACCTCGGATTGATGACATGTTTGATCAATTGCAAGGCGCTCAACATTTCTCAAAGATTGATCTCCGTTCTGGATATCATCAGTTAAAGGTTAAAGCTGAGGACATTCCAAAGACTGCTTTCAGAACTCGTTATGGGCATTATGAGTTCTTAGTCATGCCTTTTGGACTAACTAATGCTCCTGCAGCTTTCATGGACATGATGAACCGGATATTCAAGGAACATTTGGATCATTTTGTGGTTGTCTTTATTGATGACATCCTCATATACTCCAAGAGTCGCGAGGATCATGAACAACACCTGAGATTGATACTCCAAAAGCTTTGTGAAAACAAATTATATGCCAAGTTGAAGAAATGTGAGTTCTGGCTTGAGGAGGTCGCGTTTCTTGGGCATGTGATTTCTAGTCAAGGAATATCAGTCGATCCTGCGAAGATTGAAACGGTACTAAATTGGGAACAACCCAAAACAATAACCGAAGTCCGAAGTTTTCTGGGTCTAGCTGGTTATTATCGGAGATTCGTAGAAGGATTTTCTCGAATCGCCACTCCATTAACGCAGCTTACTCGGAAAAGCACAAAATTCATATGGAGCGAGGAATGCGAGAAAAGTTTCCAAGAACTCAAGAAGAGACTGGTTTCAGCTCCTGTTCTGACCATACCATCAGGATCAGGAGAATTTGTTATCTACAGCGATGCTTCTGACAAAGGTCTAGGCTGTGTCCTTATGCAACATGGAAATGTTATAGCCTACGCCTCTCGACAACTCAAAGATTATGAGAAAAATTATCCTACTCATGATCTAGAGTTGGCAGCAGTCGTTTTCGCGTTGAAGATCTGGAGACACTACTTGTACGGAGAAAAAGTGGATATCTATACGGATCATAAAAGTCTCAAGTATTTCTTCACCCAGAAGGAACTCAACATGCGACAACGACGTTGGCTTGAGCTGTTAAAGGATTATGACCACACAATCCAGTATCACCCGGGAAAGGCGAACGTTGTAGCTGACGCTTTGAGCAGAAAATCTTATGCAAGTACAAGTGCACTGCTGACAACACAAAAGTGTATTTTGTACGACTTGCAAAAGATGGAGATAGAGCTAAAGACACCAGGGACACACTCGAAGATTGCTCACGTGCGAGTAGAACCAACTTTAATCGATAAAATTAAAGCTGCTCAAGCTACCGATCCGGAACTGATAAACATGATAAAGAAAGTACAAGAAGGTGCCATTCCCGAAGCAAGAATCGACGAGAAAGGAATACTTCGAGTCAACTCTCGACTCTGTGTTCCTAACGATCCTGAATTAAAGCATAAAATCATGATGGAGGCACACAACACGCCGTTTGCAATCCACCCAGGAGGTACCAAGATGTATCGAGATCTTCGACATACATTTTGGTGGAACAATATGAAAAGAGAGATTGCGGAGTTTATCTCAAGGTGCCTAACTTGTCAACGTGTCAAGGCAGAACATCAAGTTCCTAAAGGTCCATTACAATCACTTGAAGTTCCCGAATGGAAGTGGGAACACATCAATATGGACTTCGTGACGGGTCTTCCAAAAGTTTCTCAAGGCTTAGATGCAATTTGGGTGATCGTAGATAGATTGACCAAATCTGCTCATTTCTTGCCTATACGAGAAAACTTTTCACTTGAACGTCTTGCCGGTATGTACATAAATGAGATCGTGAGATTGCATGGCATGCCAGTTTCCATAGTTTCTGATCGAGATCCTAGATTCACTTCACGCTTTTGGATCAGTCTACAAAAAGCTATGGGCACTGAACTACGTTTTAGTTCTGCATACCATCCTCAAACGGACGGACAATCGGAAAGGACGATCCAGACCCTCGAAGATCTTTTGAGACTTTGTGTATTAGACTTCAAAGGAAGTTGGGATAAGTACTTGCCGTTGGTGGAATTTTCTTAAAACAACAGTTACCAAGCAAGCATAGGCATGGCTCCATTCGAGGCATTGTATGAAAGGAAGTGTCGCTCTCCAATATGTTGGAATGAGGTAGGAGAAGCAAAATTGTTGGGACCCGAGTTGGTACGCTTGACGACCGAAAAGATCCAAATGATCCGACAACGAATACAGACCGCACAAGAACGACAAAAGAGTTATGCTGATCTTCATCGGAGAGACGAAAGTTTCAACGTCGGAGATCATGTATTCTTACGTGTTTCTCCATGGAAAGGGGTTACGAGATTCGGAAAGAGAGGAAAGCTCAACCCTCGATTTATTGGCCCATTTGAAATCCTCGATCGAATAGGAACCGTAGCCTACAGACTAGCCCTACCACCAAGTATGTCTCGCATCCATAACGTTTTTCACATATCTATGTTACGTAAATATGTGAAGGACCCAAACCACGTCATTGAGTTAGAACCAGACGTTATAGCAGAGGATTTAACATACGAGGAGGTACCTGTTAAGATCCTGGATAAGAAGGAGCAGATCCTACGCTCAAAGGTTATACCTCAAGTTAAGGTTTTATGGAGGAACCAAGATACTGAGGAAATGACCTGGGAGCTAGAATCTGAGATGAAATCTAAGTATCCTTACCTCTTCGATATGTCAGGTACGTCAATTTCGGGGACGAAATTTCATAAGGAGGGGAGGTTGTAAGACCCCGAATTTTATGAAATACAAAATTTAATTTTTCTTCATATATATATATTTTTGAAACAGTAAGTGGTTAAATCGATAAAGTTAAAAGTTAAGAATGTTATGTGCAAATTTTATTTTGTCGGACAATATTCGTTTGGTCGGGGAATATTCGTTTGGTCCGACGGCGCCGAAATAACAAATTATTGGTGGACCCCACAACGGAATATTTGTCGGATATAGAAAACGACAGAAATAACATTTTTAAATAAAAATAGTCAACGGAACTGTTAAAATACCGGTGATAAAAGAATAGTAGCATACGGTAGTTATTGGTATTTTCTGTAGCACTCGGTACTCTACAGTAACACACGGTATTGCATAGTGTCTCATATTATTGGTTTGATAATTGACACCGTAACTGTTACGCATCATTTCATCGATAATTGTCACTGCATAATATTTTATATTATCAATTCAATAATTGTTGTTACACAGTATTTTGCATTATTGATTTAATAATTGTCATTACACTGTATTTTATATCATTGAGTCAATAATTGTTGTTGCACTGTTTTTAAAATTATTGAACCTAATAATTGTCACAGTAACATATGCACAGTAATTCACATTATTGAATCAATAATTGTCATTACACAGTAACGTATGCTTTATTTTACATTATTGTTATCTCTATTATGATGTTATTTAAACAGTTGTATTTCATTAATTTATTGACTTGATATCTAAGAGCTAACTATACTGTATTTATAACAATTAGTCATAATAATTGAATTGATAAAGTTATTTGTTTATAATATAAAGTTAGGTGATTATTAGGTGATATGAAATGAATGGTGTAGATTAAAGATAATATAATATTTGAAATGGATGGTGTAGATTAAAAGATGATCTTTAAATGAATGGTTTAGATTAAATGAATGATAAGATTTTTGGCTATAAATAGAAGCCTTAACTTAAGGATTTTTCATAAACTTCCTTACTTGTTCTTTCTTTCTCTTTCTAAATACTTCTTGTGAAAGTTCTCTCTAAGTGTGCTTAAGTCATCTTGAGTATTTGTGAAGATCTATAAGTATACGTGTACTGTTCAAGTTAATCAACCTCATTTAAATCAATATCCAGTCACGTGTTGAGGTAAGGGATGCCATCTTTTTCATCTTCCATTATTCAAACGTACTATGGTAAGAGATTATCATTATTTGATTCTCGATAATAATATTGTTTATTCCTTACTCATAAGACGTGCCTTTTATTTCCATGTATTAAATTGTGGGAATAACCTTACGGAGCGAATTGCCGCCTGTTGGTGAATAACCTTTCGTATTCATTCATTATTAATCTCTGAGAATAACCTTAATTTTCAAGAGTTTCTTAAAGTCATTTAATAGGTAGAAATAAAAGGGTTAGTCGATATTTTAGACAGTTTAGATAAGAATTATGTCTTGAGTTTTTAGCCCAGAGAAAATTCCAGACTTGAGATTTCGTACACGGAATAAATTTGATTACATGACATTCTTATTCCAAATATCAAAGAAAAAAATTGTTCTTAAAAATTAAGAATAACATTATTCATATACAAAATTATACAATGGGAGTTATAAAATAAAATTTGTAAGCGAAAATTAAAGGAGAAGTACAAAGAACCAAAAATTTATATTAATTTTTTAAATTTTAATAAATATAATGAATTTTTTTAAAAATATATATAAAATATGCTCATCATAACATTTATTTTTTCATAATTAATAATTAATCATTTCAATTTCGAGGTCAAATTAATTTTCATGAGTCTCTTAAAGTGATCTAGCGGCTAGAAATAAAAGGGTTAGTCGATATTTTGGACAATTTAGATGACAATTAGGTCTTGACTTTTTAGCCCGAAGAAAATTTCAAACTGGAGAGTGCGTACATAGAATAAATTTGATTATATGACACCCTTATCCCAAATATCAAAGAAAAATAATATTCTTAGAAATTAAGAATAATATTATTCATATACAAAATTATACAAGGATAGTTCTAAAATAAAAATTATATGTGAAAATTAAAGGACGAGTACAAAGAACTAAAAATTTATATTAATTTTAATAAATATAATGATAAAATTATGAATTAAATAAAAAAATAAACCTCAACATAATATTTATTTTTACTTAATTAGTATTTAATAATTAATAATTTCAATTTCGAGGCTAAATTAAATTTTAAAAGTCTCTTAAAGTGATCTAACGGCTAGAAATAAAAGGGTTGGTCGATATTTTATACAGTTTAGATAATAATTAGGCATTCACTTTTTAGGCTCGATGAAAATTCCAAACTGGAGATTACGCACATGGAATAAATTTGATTACATGCCACCCTTATCCCAAATATCAAAGAAAAATATTATCTTTAGAAATTAAGAATAACGTTATTCATATACAAAATTATACAAGGAGAGTTATAAAATAAAAAATTTATGTGAAAATTAAAGGAGCAGTACAGAGAACTAAAAAATTATATTACTTTTTAAAATTTTAATACATTTAATGATAAAATTATAAATGATATAAACAATACTCCTCATCATATTATTTAATTTTTCATAATTAATAATTATTCATAAGTAATTTCAATTTCGAGGTCAAATTAATTTTCAAAAGTCTCTTAGAGTGATCTAACGGCTAGAAATAAAAGGGTTGGTCGATATTTTGGACAATTTAGATTATAATTAGTCCTTGCCATTTTAACCCGAAGAAAATTCCAAACTGGAGATTACGTACACGGAATAAATTTGATTACCTGACACCCTTATCCCAAATATTAAAGAAAAATATTATTCTTAGAAATTAAGAAAAACATTTTTCATATACAAAATTATACAAGGGGAGTTCTAAAATAAAAGTTGTATGTGAAAATAAAAGGAGGAGTACAAAGAATTAAGATTTTATATTACTTTTTAAAATTTTAATGAATATAATGACTAAAATTATAAATTATATAAAAAATACTCCTCATCGTGATATTTATTTTTTCATAATTAATAATTAATAATAAATAATTTCAAATTCAAGGTCAAATTAAATTTCAAAAGTCTCTTAAAGTGATCTAACGGCTAGAAATAAAATGGTTTGTCGATATTTTACACATTTTATATAGGAATTAGGCATTGGCTTTTTAACCCGAAGAAAATTCCAAACGGGAGATTGCTTACACGGAATAAATTTGATTAGATGACATCCTTATCCCAAATATCAAAGAAAAATATTATTCTTAGAAATTAAGATTAACATTTTTCATATACAAAATTATACTAGGGGACTTATAAATAAAATTTGTATGTGAAAATTTAAGAAGGAGTACAAAGAACTAAAAATTTATAATAATTTTTTAAATTTTAATAAATATAATGATAAAATTATAAAATATATAAAAAGTACCCCTCATCATAACATTTAATTTTCCCTAATTAATAATTAATAATAAATCATTTCAATTTCAAGGTCAAATTAATTTTCAAGAGTCTCTTAAAGTGATCTAACGGTTAGAAATAAAAGGGTTATTCGAAATTTTAGATAGATTAGATAAGAATTAAGTCTTGGCTTTTTAGCCCGAAGATAATTCCAAACTTGAGATTGCGTACACGAAATAAATTTGATTACATGACATTCTTATTCTAAATATCAAAGAAAAATATTATTCTTAGAAATTAAGAATAACACTATTCATATACAAAATTATACAATGTTGTAAAATAAAAATTGTATGTGAAAATTAAAGGAGGAGTACAAAGAACTAAAAATTTATATTAATTACTTTTTAATTTTATTAAATATAATGATAATATTATAAATTATATAAAAAATAATCCTCATCATAATATTTATCTTTTCATAATTAATAGTTAATGAAAAAGATTTTCCATTTTGAGGTCAAATTAATTTTCAAAAGTCTCTTAAAGTGATCTAAAGGCTAGAAAAAAAAAGGGTTGGATGATATTTTGGACAATTTAGATAAGAATTAGGTCTTGACTTTTTAGCTCGAAAAAAATTCCAGACATAAGATTGCGAACACAGAATAGATTTTATTACATGACATCCTTATCCCAAATATCAAAGAAATATATTATTCTTAGAAATTATAATTTACATTATTCATATACAAAATTATACAATGGGAGTTATAAAATATAATTTTTATGTGAAAATTAAAAGAGGAGTACAAAGAACAAAAAATTTATATTAATTTTTTAAATTTTAATAAATATAATGAAAAAATTATAAATTATATAAAAAAAACACTCCACATCATAATATTTATCTTTTCATAATTAATAATTAATAATAAATAATTTCAATTTCTAGGTCTAATCAATTTTTAAAAGTCTCTTAAAGGGATTTAACGGCTATAAATAAAAAAGTTGGTCGATATTTCAGACAGTTTAGATAATAATTAGGCCTTGACTTTTTGCCCGAATAAAATTCCAAATCAGAAACTACGTACACGGAATAAATTTGATTACATGACACCCTTATAACAAATATCAAAGAAAAATATTATTCTTAAAAATTAAGATTAACATTATTCATATACAAAATTATACAAGGGGAGTTATAAAATAAAAATTGTATGTGAAAATTGGAAGACGAGTACAAAGAACTAAAAATTTATATTAGTTTTTTTAAAATTTAAGAAATATAATGATAAATTTCTAAAATATATAAAAAATACTTCTCTTCATAACATTTTTTTTTCATAACTAATAATTAATAATAAATTATTTCAACTTCGCGGTCAAATTAATTTTCAAGAGTCTCTTAAAGTGATCTAACAGCTAGAATTAAAATGGTTAGTCGATATTTTAGACAGTTTGGATGAGAATTTTGTCTTGAGTTTTTAGCTCGTTGAAAATTCCAGACTTGAGATTTCGTTGAAAATTTATATTACTTTTTTAAATTTTAATGAATATAATGATTAAAATTATAAATTATATAAAAAATACTCCTCATCGTGATATTTATTTTTTCATAATTAATAATTAATAATAAATAATTTCAAATTCGAGGGCAAATTAATTTTCAAGTCTCTTAAAGTGATCTAACGACTAGAAATAAAATGGTTGGTCGATATTTTACACATTTTATACAGGAATTAGGCATTGACTTTTTAACTCGAAGAAAATTCCAAACGGGAGATTGCTTACACGGAATAAATTTGATTACATGACATCCTTATCCCAAATATCAAAGAAAAATATTATTCTTAGAAATTAAGAATAACATTATTGATATTCAAAATTATACTAGGAGACTTATAAAATAAAAATTGTATGTGGAAATTTAAGGAGGAGTATAAAGAACTAAAATTTTATATTAATTTTTAAAATTTTAATAGATATAATGATAAAATTATAAAAAATATAAAAAATACTCCTCATCATAACATTTAATTTTCCCTAATTAATAATTAATAATAAATCATTTCAATTTTGAGGTCAAATTAATTTTCAAGAGTCTTAAAGTGATCTAACAGTTAGAAATAAAAGGGTTATTCGATATTTTAGACATATTAGATAAGAATTAGGTCTTTACTTTTTAGCTTGAAGCAAATTCCAGACTTGAGATTGCGTGGGATTCGATCCCAAGATGTCCAGACCTACGGCTTATCCCGGGACGTCATTTGAATCATTGTGCCAACTGCTGGGGTTTGGCAAAAAATTGAAGAATCTGTAAATTTTGAATAAAATAGTAAAGGAATGTATTAAAGATTTCAAGTGTGCCAATTCCAAACTGATTGTTTAGTTAAGACTACAATCAAATGGAGATGTTTGGAGACTACCATCACCAGAAGAGTACAAACTTAATTTTGATGCTGCAATATTCACGAGATTAAAAAAAACTGGATATGGAACAATTATTAAAAATGATAAAGGAGAGGTGATGGTTGCAATGATTACTAATTGACCACGTGTCTCTACTAGTGAAGAGGCTAAATTGCTTGTTTGTCGTAAAGCTGTTGAATTTGCTATAGATGTTGATTTTTCACGATTGATTATTGAGGGGAATAACAATTCTGTTATTTAATCTATCTCTTCCTCAGGAAAGAAAAAAAAAACTTTTCATTATTTGCTCTTGTTGTGGATGATATCCGACATTCGATAAGGGATTACATTGGTCTAATGTTTGTTGTGTTAAAAGGGACGTGAATAGAGTAGCTCATGTGTTAGCTCAATATGCTAGACATTCTTTAGTTGAGAACTTGTATTGACTGAAAAATTCCCCCACCCTACCAGCCATTTCGAATCTTTTATCAATTAATTTAAGTAGTCCCTGTTTTCAAAAAAACAAAAAAAAACTCATTAACTCATCAATTAAATTAAGTTAACTAATTTCAATTGATGGTTAACTAAAATGGTATTAATAATGGTAAGAATATAAGAAATTTATTCTTAACAATTAATTTATAATTTGTAATCACATAATATTAAAAGTAATTAAATTTCTTTCAATTGTAAAAAAATATACTAAACCAAATTATTAACATTCTATATGTATTATGTCAATGAAAAATAATAAATATATTAATAAAAAATTATTAAATATTTATGAAAAAAATAATACAAACTAAGCCGGGATTATCAAACTTGTATCATTAAAGATTAATAAGACATCCACTACAAAAGATTCAAACGGCATAAACAAAGCCTGTACATCTGGAGATGTGTCCCTCCAAGCATATCAGCAGATGAAGAAAACTAAACTCGCGAGTAGCTGCTGTCTTAGACAGATATTCAGAGCAACGTAATGACGCACCTCCACCATCCAGTGCTTGGCCAAGAGGTTTCTGCAATTCACCACCAGTTCTGACTACTATATTTCTTATTATAATTGCACCATGTGACAACAATACCAAAAATCGATCGACAGGCAAAGGTTTACAATTAAAATTTATATAAATTAAAATAATTTTGGAGAAAAAATGTTTCTGAAAATCAAAAATTATTAATGCATCAACAGCTTTGCCCCATGTTTTTGTAAGCATAATAAATTAGCCATAGGTATTCGCTCTGCTATATTTTACAATAAAACACTAGTAGAAATATAAGAATACATTAAAGAAATAAAGAACCCAGGAGGACTTGAACCACCAACCTCTCAAACATATAATTTGAGCGCTCTTTCCAGATTTGAGCTTATGGGTCCATAAACAACAGTCCACTAAACAAATTTCTCTGTATTTTTTCAAAATATACTCCAAAAAAATTTGATATTTCATTTAAATGTTCATTACCTGTGTACTTGCAATTATGAACTGCTATAAAACATAATTTATGCTTCCTTGTCCTAATTTCCTTTTTAATTTATTCAAATTTATTTGTTCTCTTTTTATTTTAATACCATTTTTAACCTAATTTATATAATTCGACTCGCTTAACTTTATAAAAAATTCATTAAAATCTACACAACAAACAATAAAAAATAAAAATAATAATAACTTTCAAAAAAAAGTCGGAGAATATTTAAAACAATATTGAGATTAATCTAATAAAAAATAATGATATTAGAGTAAACAAAATGAGCAATTTAGATAAAAAATTTTAATAAACTGGTATTTTTCAAACTAGAACAAATAAATTTATAAAACAGTATTATTTTATTAATTAATAATATTATTTTTTCCATTTTATTATTCCAAAAAAAATAAATTAATCCAAACAAATAATAAAAAAAAAAACAAAAATGAGTAATTTAGCGATATATTTTTTTCTTAATAAACATATATTTCCAAACTAAAACACAAAACTTCGAAGAGAGTTCTATTTTATTAATGATGATTATAAGAACAATAATACATTGCCTGATTTCTCTTCGGCCATTATAAAAATCTGTTGCTTGCATTTCTAAAAAGTACAATCTTATTCACTATTCATCTAATTTTAAAATATTTTTATATTCTCATATTTCCAAGATTTCGCATAAAATTTCTGCATAGAAATTACTTTAAACACTCCCTAAAAAACTCCTACGGAAACTAATATTTTACATGGAAATATTAGTCGGCCATTTCTCAACAATTCTATCCATGTTAAGTTCTCAAAAATTCTATCTATGTTAAGAAAATGGAAATATCATAAATCCAAGGGGGTAATATACCATTTATGAAAGTATTATTCATATTTTAATTACAAATTTACAATCCCTACGTCTTATATTACTTGATCATTATTAACTTCTAAAATATACTTTAAAAAATTAAAATCAAATTTGACACAAATTCTACAAATTTTAATCATTACAATAATAAATATTATAAACTATTTACAAAATATTTTACTCATTGCTTTATAATTTTAAAAAAATCACCTCAATTTAAGATTTAAAAATACCTCAAATTGACTTTCTAAAGAAATCATATAACAGTGCTTTAACAACTATTAAGAAAGTGCTGCTTCCTTGGACCAAGATCTAGCAAGCAACCAAACTTGAGAACAAAATCATTAATGCATAAAAAGGGTCAACTGAATTTTGATATCAAAAATAAAAATTTAATCACAAACTCACCAAATAACAACCCAAGGCAGATCTTTTAGAGCTCCATTATCATGTCACAAGCTCCAACAATGACCGATAAATTAACTTTTAATACAAATGCTACACAACGGAAACAAGGAATCCTAATCAAGTAAAATAGAGCAAAGAATACCCTTTAACGTGTCAATAAATAAAACGAAGTAAAGAATAACTTGCAACATATCAATAAACCTTGGAAATATTTAATTATGCAGAGCCGTGTACCACTAGCATTCGTTAAGCAAATACCTCTTAACAATCAAATGGCAGCAGTGCGCAACAAAGTTTAAGACTGCAACAAATAAACATTCACAGTTATCATTAACCTCTCTAAGTACCTTGGCAAAATAACAAAAATTTAGAATTTCTGTAAACCTGAATTCTGTTGAGGAATTTCCTGGGCCCCTCTTCATTATTCCATATATTTCTTCTTCAACATAGGTGACAGCGAACCATGCAGAGATGGAAGAGATAAAAGACCGGAATAAGCAAGCTCGCCTTCTTTTTGCTCATTTTGATAGCGGATGGAGAAAGCATTCAAAAAAGACTAGCATTTCCCAGTCAAATAGTGGGGTCTTTACGCATTTCTCGTCTTACCCAACAACAGCGTTACAGGATGTCAACATTGGCCAATGAGGAGATTAGGCGGCAGTTGAAATTCTCATCGAACAAATCAGAAAGCAATAAAGCTTCAACACATGAACAAATTTCTAACAAATTTCTCCGATGAATTATACCATAAACACATCTCTTGAATATGGACAACATTTTGAATTTACTGGCCAGTACAACACCGCAGATTCAAATCCTGAAACGAGCAGGCTACAAACAAGACATTCATTCTTTACATACATGTTACCATGGTGACCAACAATCATCACTTAACTGGAAATCAGCAACTTCCCTCTCAATTCATGGTATACAATTTCCCCCAACAAATTAGACTTGAATAGAATTAACAATCTACAACGAACACGAGCATGAGGACATGAACTAATAGTTGATGAGCAACATGTTGCAAAATAGTTGACATTTATTGGTTATTGTTTTTTTAATAAAAATATATTTAAAATTAATGAACCTTGTGATTGTATAAACAATACTTTGCGTCATCGATATTTTCGTGTCGGTGGTTTACAATACTTATCATTTGTAATATAGTTCTATTTTATCTGAAATGAACACTTAATCAATTGATACATATCAGAACTACATCTATATATATATAATGATGTTAAAGAATATAAAAAACTCAGCTGAATTAAAGTAGCTGTCGAATAATGCCGTTATTGAATGTGAAACACTGCTATTAAAATTAGTTGTAGAAGTGTGGTAAATAATAATTGTTCAGTGCGGGAATAAGATGAATAGAATAGAATTGCGTGCCCATGAAAATTAATCAAAGGTAGTTGAAATTTGTACCTTTACACTGAGGCAACTCAGTGAATCCAATCCAGGAATTTGCTGGCTCAATCATGTTACTATGAGATTGGACGTCATACTTGAGTGAACGGATTTAGAGGAATAAACATATCTAAAGCCATTCAAAACTCAAATATGACGCGTGTGAAAAATGGAGATTGACGGTTTGACGTTTGGAAGGTTACCAAGCAAGGTTAAAAAAAGGGCACGAGACACCAGAAGAAGAGAGAGCCGGGAAAATCCCCGTGCCATCTCCCTTCAAAAACACAAAAAAGATCATTTTATTAGGTTATTTTTGACCTGCCAAGCAAGCGCACCCGACATGGCAAAGGCCAGCTAGCACAACAGATATGATAACAATTCTCATAATTCCCTCACCTCTCTTTTCTCTCAACTACAAAATATTAAAATATTGACAGAACCATAACAGTAATAATAACAATTTAAATACCCATTCATTTATCTTTAACGCCATATCAGCCATCATTTATCATCAATCAACCGGCTATTCTGCTTCCATGATTAACGATCAGGTGAACAGATTGAATTCACTCCCTTAATCCGAGATAGACGGCCATAGATGATAGGTAATTAACGAACCTGCAAAACAAAATTTGAGAATCAGTTTATGCACATGAAAACAAAACATAATAGCGAACAAGGAAGTCATATTATTACCTCTAATCATCTTCAATCCTGCTTGAGATCTGGTTCAACAAATCGAAACGGAGACTACGGAGAAGAAGCAGATCTGTACAGAATGAATAAGAGCCAAAGTATACCTCTACATATCTTCATATATAAGCTTGAAATTCACCAAAACTCCATAGATAGAGCTCGATGCAATAACTTCGAACAGAAATAGAAAATGAATCGCTGACCAAAACTACACAAATCCGTAGTTAAAACGTAGATCAACGAACGATCTATCCAGACCTAAAGGAAAAATTTAGAACCACGATACGAAGATTAGTAGATCTAAAAAAGATGAAAGAGAATAGGCTCCATTGAGCTATGGATGAAGAGATGAAGAAATGAAATGACGATGGGGCATTATATTGACATGGAAAAGTGATCTAGCGGCTAGAAATAAAGGAGTTGTTGATATTTTAGACGGTTTAGATAAGAATTGGGGGTCGGTTATGAATATTACTTGTGAGCATCATCGCCGGCTCTTGACTTTTAGCGCGAAGAAAATTCCAGACTCCACGTTATCCACGCTGTACTCAACCACATTTTCACGCCAAAGGAGATTGCGTACAAGGACGATAGGATATATAAATAAATAGAAAAAGAATAAAGACTTAAATATATATTAGTGTCTTGAATCTTTTTTTTCCTTTTTCGAAATTGATTTTATTTTAATTATGCTTAATTGCACTGTCACGGAATAAATTTGATTGATTGCATGACATTCTTATAATAATATTATTTTCAAAAATTAAAAATAACATTATTCATATACAAAATTATACGAAGAAATTGTATGTGAAAATTAAAAAAATATAAAGAACTCAAAATTTATATAAATTTTTTTAATTTTAATAAATAGAATGATAAAATTATAAATTATGTAAAAAAATATTCTCGTTGTAATATTTATTTTTTTATAATTAATAATAAATAAATTTAAATTTAAATTTAAATTATGTCAAATTAATTTTTAAAATTTTCTAATAAATTATAATGGAGTAAATAATATTTATCTTTTTATTCTTATTTTCTCTCTTAGTATTTTTAGGTTATCTTGCCACTAATTATCTTATTTTATTTATTTTCTTATACTAGATATATATTTTTAGGCAAAAACAAGTTTCAAAAGGCTCTCAAGTTGTACATATATGATCTATGTACATTTTTTTTTTTACGAATTCTCACTATGATTGTGTATTGTTCTATATCGCATAAAGTTAATTTAAGAGAATGAATTTGTCTATTTTATATAAATTTAATTTTTACTTAATTTAATAATTTATAATACTCTCGTATTTTATGTTATTGTGTTTAATATAAAATATTTATTTATATAATTATTACCATTTCTAATTTTATATTTTTTATTATATATAATATATCAAAGCCCCCCACTAAGTAGAAATCCTGAAATTTTCCCCTTGTTTAAAATTAATTTAATTTATATCGGCTTTAATTTGTAATTAATTTAAATTAATTTTTAAAAATTAATATTAATTCTATATTTTTAGACTGATGGAGTATTAATCTTATGATACTTTTTTAATATATTTATGTCTGCATTTAATTTCACATCCAAAGACATAAAAAAAATTAAATAAAAACTTGTAAATACATAAAATAAAATAATAATAAAAATAATTCTCTCGCGTCTCTATATTATAGGAAACCAATAACACCAAGAGAAGAGTCTAAAGAAAAATTATAAAGAAAGTTAATGTCCTAAAATTAGAGGTATCCTGTCATAACATAGTGAAAGAAAAATATTATTACCTCAACTGGATTGAGAAACCCAATGAATCTCACCATGTCCAGTAAATGGAATTCCGATGTTACTGACGGTAATTTCACAACTTTTTTCTTTGACGCTATTGTAGTCCTGTGGTGTTATACGATATAGCTTTTATAGTACACCCCTTAATTAGTCAATCTCCAAATTGATTTAGAAATCCTAGTAATGTCAAATTACCATATATAAGGATTTAGATATTCACTAGAATTCAACCAATGACTTGCATTATCCACAAGGTAATAATAATAATAATAATAATAATAATAATAATAATAATAATAATAATAATAATAATAATAATAACTAAACTATAAATAAGTTTAATTTATTACCCGATATGATCATTAAATTATGGAGTATTATGTTAATCGAAGTACTATGATTCTACCAAACTTTATTAATCATGAATTATTTTATTCATGTAAATAACATAACAATACTTGAAATATTTTATAAATATCATCGTTCTTAAAAAAATTAGGCCCCAGTTTAGGGCCAAGACCGTCCTTTTATCGACTCGTTTGGTTGAGCACTTTGGCTCTCATATAGGCGGAATTAGTAGCAACTATATCTCATCGATTTAATAAAAAATATGAAATTTACAATATAAAATGAACGTATTGTGTCTAATAATATTATTTCCTACATCTAATATATACTTTATATAATGCATGTAAATACATACATTAAGGATAAATAAAAATAATTGCATAAAAAAATACATAACTAAGTATTAATTAAGCACCTCTTACACTTCTTAAATATATGTCTGACGCCTTTTAAAACGCTAATTTGTGCTCAAATTTCATTTGTGATTGATAAATTTTGATTCGACGCCAATTACAGTGTTTAAGTATATGTCTGACGCCTTTTAAAACGCTAGTTTGTGATTGATAAAATTCGATTCATGGCCAATTACAGTGAACTAGTATTTTTATTTGATGAGCAAGTTCAGTTTGAACTCAAAATCATAATACTACTTAAATACTCGATTTGGGTCGATAAACTCCGCTGTCATAGAAAGGTTGAACAATTAGGCCAGGTAAATAAAGATGCTTTCGTCTTCTTGATCGTGAAAGTCTGAAAGATGCTTTCTAGCTCCCATGATTAAAAGCTAGTCCCATGGAGATACATACACTAGGGAGTCTTGTGAAATAATACTTGGAACAATAACTTTCATAAAATACTGATAAATGGTAGTCGTAATATTTCTACATAAAGTTCTATTTTGACTTTCAAAATTAATTCGCTAAATTCTTAATTTAAAAAAATTATATGTTCATATGAGTTTTAAAATAACAAATTTTTAATTAGTATTATTTTTTATATAAATTACAATGGATAAAATTGTACTAACTAAGTCGTGAAATCACGTTAATTTTGAATTTATAAAATTCATAAATTATTTTTTAAGAATTAAAATATTGCTCTTACAAAAAAAAAAAATCAACCTACTTTATTGTATCAGAAGTTAAAAATTATCATATTTTCAAAGAACCTTAACCTATAAATGATACCGAACAGTCAAAATTAAGTAAATATTCGATTCAATGATCATAATACTCGTAATTATCATGGTATGTTTATCTTTATCACTATATGAGAAATTAAAAAAAGCAAAAAAAACAAAAAACTAATGTGAGAAATAGACACCATACAATATATTATTTACTTAAAATTTAATTGCCAATATCAAGTATCCACTCCTTCAAAATCAATGCACCAAATTTTATTTGATTCATAATGTATGTTAATTTTGATTGTTATGATGTATAGTCGTTAGGGCCTGATCGGTAGTTTATATTATGCTCGGCCTAATGGCTTATCAGCTAAGCGTTATTTATGAGGACTCCATAATTCGATAGACTTGGGTTAGAGACCTAAACTAATTCCGGTGTTGACTAATTATCACATCTAATCTTAATTATAGTGAAAGTCGTATACCCCGGATAGATTAGGATGGTTGTAATCACCTTCAACTGTAACTCTTCAGTGGACACTTCTAAGAGGATTGATAAGAGTCAAGTAAGTATTATAAATATCCAGTTAAGGTATGATTCATTACTATTATTATTATCTCTCTATTAAATACTTTAAACCTCCATTGTTGACTTATTTTGAGACCTTCACTTACTCTTATATCGGAAAAGTCCACTGACGGCCCGAGTCATCAAGACCCTTGTGTAGGTATTCTCTCCGGAACGGTGGTTAAATGTGTGGACAGAATAATGCGTCAATATTGGCGCTAGAAAGAGAGCTTCTAGTACTTAGTACCAATCTTTTCTCCACAGGAAAGAATTAATATGGCAGTTTCACAGTCGCAACGAAGTTAGAATAATTCACGACGGCCACCCCCTTCACCAACCCAATGGGAGACGAATGCAAACAAGGATCGCCGTCTCCAGGAAATCCTCAACAAGAATAAGGCCCTTGACGTCCAACAGCAAGAGCTAGATAAACAATACGAGGAGTTAAATGAAGAGGAACATGATTTGTTGAGCCAGATAAGCTCGGCCTTCCGCTTAGGTTGTCGTGACCGACGAGACGACAGACATCACAAACGCCACCGCGATCGAGACTGGGAGCCCTGTCATTCCAAATCGATCTACACCAAGGACCTTAGGAAACGGGCATGATCATCCTCAAGGAGAGATCAGGAAGACCGGCGTAGCAAAGGAAGTCATACTGGGGAATCTTCACCCAAGAAAGCCACAGACAAGTACTATAGAACAAAGAAAACTCAAAAGAACTTGAAAAAGCGAAAATTGATCAGAGTCTTAAAGTTCCCCCTACTCTGGAAATGTATGACAGAATAGGCGACCCCCACGATCACACATTCTCTTTCGAACAGGTCATGTGTAAGACCCCGAATTTTATGAAATACAAAATTTAATTTTTCTTCATATATATTTTTTTGAAACAGTAAGTGGTTAAATCGATCAAGTTAAAAGTTAAGGATGTTATCTGCAAATTTTATTTTGTCGGACAATATTCGCTTTGTCGGGGAATATTCGTTTGGTCGGGGAATATTCGTGTCGTACGACGGCGCCGAAATAATAAATTATTGGTGGACCCCACAACGGAATATTTGTCGGATATAGAAAACGACAGAAGTAACCTTTTTAAATAAAAATAGTCAACGGAACTGTTAAAATACCGGTGATAAAAGAATAGTAGCATACGGTAGTTTATGGTATTTTCTGTAGCACACGGTACTCTACAGTAACACACGGTATTGCATAGTGTCTCATATTATTGGTCTGATAATTGACACCGTAACTGTTACGCATCATTTCATCGATAATTGTCACTGCATAATATTTTATATTATTAATTCAATAATTGTTGTTACACAGTATTTTGCATTATTGATTTAATAATTGTCATTACACTGTATTTTATATCATTGAGTCAATAATTGTTGTTGCACTGTTTTTAAAATTATTGAACCTAATAATTGTCACAGTAACATATGCACAGTAATTCACATTATTGAATCAATAATTGTCATTACACAGTAACGTATGCTTTATTTTACATTATTGTTATCTCTATTATGATGTTATTTAAACAGTTGTATTTCATTAATTTATTGACTTGATATCTAATAGCTAACTATACTGTATTTATAACAATTAGTCATAATAATTGAATTGATAAAGTTATTTGTTTATAATATAAAGTTAGGTGATTATTAGGTGATATGAAATGAATGGTGTAGATTAAAGTGTGAATTATTGTTGAATAATTGAATTGATTTGTTTATAATATAAAGTTAGGTGATTATTAGGTGATATGAAATGAATGGTGTAGATTAAAGTGTGAATTATTGTTGAATAATTAAATTGATTTGTTTATAATATAAAGTTAGGTGATTATTAGGTGATATGAAATGAATGGTGTAGATTAAAGATAATATAATATTTGAAATGGATGGTGTAGATTAAAAGATGATCTTTAAATGAATGGTTTAGATTAAATGAATGATAAGATTTTTGGCTATAAATAGAAGCCTTAACTTAAGGATTTTTCATAAACTTCCTTACTTGTTCTTTCTTTCTCTCTCTAAATACTTCTTGTGAAAGTTCTCTTTAAGTGTGCTTAAGTCATCTTGAGTATTTGTGAAGATCTATAAGTATACGTGTACTGTTCAAGTTAATCAACCTCATTTAAATCAATATCCAGTCACGTGTTGAGGTAAGGGATACCATCTTTTTCATCTTCCATTATTCAAACATACTATGGTAAGGGATTATCATTATTTGATTCTCGATAATAATATTGTTTCTTCCTTACTCATAAGACGTGCCTTTTATTTCCATGTATTAAATTGTGGGAATAACCTTACGGAGCGGATTGCCGCCTGTTTGGTGAATAACTCTTTGTACTCAAATTCTATTAAATTGTGGGAATAACCTTACGGAGCGGATTGCCGCCTGTTTGGTGAATAACTCTTTGTACTCAAATTCTATTAAATTGTGGGAATAACCTTACGGAGCGGATTGCCGTCTGTTGGTGAATAACCCTTTGTATTAATTTCCTTCACCTTTTGTTAATCAAACCTGCTACGGTAAGGGATATTATTTTCTTTCATACTCCTAAATCGAAATTTATTATGGAACTATTGCTTCTATAATTCCTGAAAATATTATATGTTCCATAATAGTTGAACTTCATTATTTCAACTGAACCTTCCTATTTACGTGAACCTTTCTATTGAATTGTAACCGTTATTCTGAACTGTGGATCTTGAATATCATTTTTAAATTTCACTCCACATCATGTTGACAATTTGGACATTATTTGAATCTGTACAAAGTAAACTTCCGATACTTATTGTTATCCTATTTCTTCTGTTCATCATTTATATCATTCTAATCATCCAAAAATCAAGCTGTTGTGAATATCTGTGGCCGGGGGCACAGATGTGATATATTTGTTGAACAGATGATAGGTTAAAGGCGATATAATAGGTTAAAGGCGATACATCTGTTCGGTGTCTTTTATGGCACGTGGTGAATGTTCTCTTTGGCCCGTAGTGCAAAGATGAACTGTTGTTTGGTATGATTATGACCAAAGGCTGAATCTGGTATAATCATGACCGTTGGTGTTATATTGAATGTCTTTGGCCCGTAGTGCAAAGATGAACTGTTGTTTGGTATGATTATGACCAAAGGCTGAATCTGGTATAATCATGACCGTTTGTGCTATATTGAATATCTTTGGCCCGTAGTGCAAAGATGAAATGTTGATGTGCATGATTATGATCAGGAACTGTGAATTTATATTATCATGACTAATGGTATTTCAGATGATAAAAGTTGATGATGTTTTTACGAAAAAGAGAAGCAAGTGGACATTATAGTCTGCATTATTCTTCTAATAGATTGCTCATTCCGCTGCTATTATTGATCTGAACATTGTTTAAGAATTTAACTACAGTTTTTGATATAAACCTTGTATTCTATTGTATTCTATCAAGAACTCAACTGTTGAAGGCTAATGATAATTTATTCGTCATTATCTTAGTCATGATATTTCTTACTGGGCTATTTGAGCTCACCCTTTCTTTTGTTCCATTGTTTTTCAACAGGAAATGAAAACATAACAGGGTCTAGCCGGGGAATGGAGTGAGGGTCCGAGGAATAGTTGTCATAGTCTTCACGTTTTGTAAAATAGTGTGGCAATAATAGTGAAGACTTAGTTGTGTATTATTATACACTGTATTGTTGTACGTTGTGCTTTGTTGTAATAATTTTGTTGTAGTCTTTTGACGACTCAAGTTTGGGCTGTGTGGGCCCAGATTTGGGGGCGTCACAGTTGGTATCAGAGCCATATAACGAAGAGCCCCGAGCCTCTCGCTGGTGACTTCCTAGGGAAAGGGGATGCACCGAAGCCAGACTCTCCGTAGGGGACGCCTATAGTACAGGTGGCAAACTGATAGGTACCATTGTGAGGTGTTGTCCCTATGGTGGGATGAGAGTCACAGTTGGCATCAGAGCTTAGGGATATGGTCTTTAATGGAGATCTGGGGTTAGAACTAGGAGGGGAGAGACGAATAGAATCAGTCACTAGTATGTCCTACCTAAATTAGATTTTGTTATCTAACGAATCGATTTGAATGTAGGAACAGGAAGTGATGAGTCAGTTTGTTTGAACTAACATTTATTTTGTGACCACAGTTTAGTATGGCATCTGAAAATCAGGAGGATAACTATGAAATGCCCGGTACGTCAATTTCGGGGACGAAATTTCATAAGGAGGGGAGGTTGTAAGACCCCGAATTTTATGAAATACAAAATTTAATTTTTCTTCATATATATTTTTTTGAAACAGTAAGTGGTTAAATCGATCAAGTTAAAAGTTAAGGATGTTATCTGCAAATTTTATTTTGTCGGACAATATTCGCTTTGTCGGGGAATATTCGTTTGGTCGGGGAATATTCGTGTCGTACGACGGCGCCGAAATAATAAATTATTGGTGGACCCCACAACGGAATATTTGTCGGATATAGAAAACGACAGAAGTAACCTTTTTAAATAAAAATAGTCAACGGAACTGTTAAAATACCGGTGATAAAAGAATAGTAGCATACGGTAGTTTATGGTATTTTCTGTAGCACACGGTACTCTACAGTAACACACGGTATTGCATAGTGTCTCATATTATTGGTCTGATAATTGACACCGTAACTGTTACGCATCATTTCATCGATAATTGTCACTGCATAATATTTTATATTATCAATTCAATAATTGTTGTTACACAGTATTTTGCATTATTGATTTAATAATTGTCATTACACTGTATTTTATATCATTGAGTCAATAATTGTTGTTGCACTATTTTTAAAATTATTGAACCTAATAATTGTCACAGTAACATATGCACAGTAATTCACATTATTGAATCAATAATTGTCATTACACAGTAACGTATGCTTTATTTTACATTATTGTTATCTCTATTATGATGTTATTTAAACAGTTGTATTTCATTAATTTATTGACTTGATATCTAAGAGCTAACTATACTGTATTTATAACAATTAGTCATAATAATTGAATTGATAAAGTTATTTGTTTATAATATAAAGTTAGGTGATTATTAGGTGATATGAAATGAATGGTGTAGATTAAAGTGTGAATTATTGTTGAATAATTGAATTGATTTGTTTATAATATAAAGTTAGGTGATTATTAGGTGATATGAAATGAATGGTGTAGATTAAAGTGTGAATTATTGTTGAATAATTAAATTGATTTGTTTATAATATAAAGTTAGGTGATTATTAGGTGATATGAAATGAATGGTGTAGATTAAAGATAATATAATATTTGAAATGGATGGTGTAGATTAAAAGATGATCTTTAAATGAATGGTTTAGATTAAATGAATGATAAGATTTTTGGCTATAAATAGAAGCCTTAACTTAAGGATTTTTCATAAACTTCCTTACTTGTTCTTTCTTTCTCTCTCTAAATACTTCTTGTGAAAGTTCTCTCTAAGTGTGCTTAAGTCATCTTGAGTATTTGTGAAGATCTATAAGTATACGTGTACTGTTCAAGTTAATCAACCTCATTTAAATCAATATCCAGTCACGTGTTGAGGTAAGGGATACCATCTTTTTCATCTTCCATTATTCAAACATACTATGGTAAGGGATTATCATTATTTGATTCTCGATAATAATATTGTTTCTTCCTTACTCATAAGACGTGCCTTTTATTTCCATGTATTAAATTGTGGGAATAACCTTACGGAGCGGATTGCCGCCTGTTGGTGAATAACCTTTCGTATTCATTCATTATTAATCTCTGAGAATAACCTTACGGAGCGGATTGCCGCCTGTTTGGTGAATAACTCTTTGTACTCAAATTCTATTAAATTGTGGGAATAACCTTACGGAGCGGATTGCCGCCTGTTTGGTGAATAACTCTTTGTACTCAAATTCTATTAAATTGTGGGAATAACCTTA
Source organism: Hedera helix (assembly GCA_947179155.2). Taxonomy (NCBI): domain Eukaryota; kingdom Viridiplantae; phylum Streptophyta; class Magnoliopsida; order Apiales; family Araliaceae; genus Hedera; species Hedera helix. Next base: position 20,151,036 of record OX359283.1, on the reverse strand, counting down.
CGGAGCGGATTGCCGTCTGTTGGTGAATAACCCTTTGTATTAATTTCCTTCACCTTTTGTTAATCAAACCTGCTACGGTAAGGGATATTATTTTCTTTCATACTCCTAAATCGAAATTTATTATGGAACTATTGCTTCTATAATTCCTGAAAATATTATATGTTCCATAATAGTTGAACTTCATTATTTCAACTGAACCTTCCTATTTACGTGAACCTTTCTATTGAATTGTAACCGTTATTCTGAACTGTGGATCTTGAATATCATTTTTAAATTTCACTCCACATCATGTTGACAATTTGGACATTATTTGAATCTGTACAAAGTAAACTTCCGATACTTATTGTTATCCTATTTCTTCTGTTCATCATTTATATCATTCTAATCATCCAAAAATCAAGCTGTTGTGAATATCTGTGGCCGGGGGCACAGATGTGATATATTTGTTGAACAGATGATAGGTTAAAGGCGATATAATAGGTTAAAGGCGATACATCTGTTCGGTGTCTTTTATGGCACGTGGTGAATGTTCTCTTTGGCCCGTAGTGCAAAGATGAACTGTTGTTTGGTATGATTATGACCAAAGGCTGAATCTGGTATAATCATGACCGTTGGTGTTATATTGAATGTCTTTGGCCCGTAGTGCAAAGATGAACTGTTGTTTGGTATGATTATGACCAAAGGCTGAATCTGGTATAATCATGACCGTTTGTGCTATATTGAATATCTTTGGCCCGTAGTGCAAAGATGAAATGTTGATGTGCATGATTATGATCAGGAACTGTGAATTTATATTATCATGACTAATGGTATTTCAGATGATAAAAGTTGATGATGTTTTTACGAAAAAGAGAAGCAAGTGGACATTATAGTCTGCATTATTCTTCTAATAGATTGCTCATTCCGCTGCTATTATTGATCTGAACATTGTTTAAGAATTTAACTGCAGTTTTTGATATAAACCTTGTATTCTATTGTATTCTATCAAGAACTCAACTGTTGAAGGCTAATGATAATTTATTCGTCATTATCTTAGTCATGATATTTCTTACTGGGCTATTTGAGCTCACCCTTTCTTTTGTTCCATTGTTTTTCAACAGGAAATGAAAACATAACAGGGTCTAGCCGGGGAATGGAGTGAGGGTCCGAGGAATAGTTATCATAGTCTTCACGTTTTGTAAAATAGTGTGGCAATAATAGTGAAGACTTAGTTGTGTATTATTATACACTGTATTGTTGTACGTTGTGCTTTGTTGTAATAATTTTGTTGTAGTCTTTTGACGACTCAAGTTTGGGCTGTGTGGGCCCAGATTTGGGGGCGTCATATCATGCATTTTCACGGTTACTGTGACACCCCAAATTCAGGTCCCTTGAACCTCGGGTTCAGTGCGCATGATTCAATACTTATACAACATTCACAAGCTTAACCTTCAATAACTCGCAAAAAATATAAATAAATTCATTATAAAACGTATTATTATCCAGGTTCCACTAACCTTAAATACATACACCATCTCATTAAACAAAAGAGTTACATATGACATATAATAACAATAAACTTGCTTCTACACAATCTACTCGGTTGCTTTGACTTTGTCCTTCTCAGAACATTCAGACTTCGATGAAAATTAGTTCATGATATAGCAAGGGTGAGCAACTACTTTGCTTAGCAAATTTAAATAAGCAATGAAAATATATCATGAATGAAAGAGAATTACTCTTTTAGGAACTTCAACAATATACAATAATTGTGAAGGCGTGCAACATACTTACTATATTCAATAAAAGAATTTGTAAAATATTTACTGATAAGTTGGTCAAAAAGAACTAAGAACATACGTGAGAACTTTCCAGCTTTGACTTGCCAGGGCATATATGACTGCCTCGGGAGTATTTAACAATTATAAAACTATAAACACTTAAACTGGACACTTGAGGAGATCATACCTCTTGTATCCGATATATATACATAACATTTAGTCATAGTGTGCGCAAAGATCATGTTTCCAATAGAGAATACCCCATTAATAGGGTTGTTATACTCAGTCTTACTATAAGAGTCCGCACCAACTACTGATTTGGATAACTTTTTAAAAATATTCAAAGTAATAAATTAATACATGTAAATGTCTAGTCGAAGCAATTGACATAGACCATCTTCTTATAATAGTTGATAATCAGAACTAATACATACAATATTTAGCCGAAACAATTAACTTAGACCTATTTCTTAACCAGCTCATATTTAGAACAAGACATGTGAATGCACATAAGTACAAATACTAATAAACAATAATAATTTGAAATAATTATCAATAATTAATCCAACTTTGAACAATAAAATAATTGTTAGTTCACAATAACTTGCGTAATGAAATGAGATTGGATTTCAAAAGAACTTGCAAAAATAAATACAAGTGAAGGTTTAAAGAACTTGTCTGTTCTGCTAACTATTGCTACTCAACTTAAATTAACTTCATTTGGATGATCTAACATTTAACACGTTGATCTATCAATCAATATATCATATAGTCTTATTATACATGTGACGCCCCCAAATCTAGGCCCACACAGCCCAAACTTGAGTCGTCAAAAGACTACAACAAAATTATTACAATGAAATACAACGTACAACAATACAGTGGATAATACAACACAACTAAGTCTTCATTATTATTGCCACACTATTTTATAACACGTGAAGACTATGATAGCTATCCCCGCACTCTCACTCCATTCCCCGGCTAGACCCCGTTACGTTCTCATCTCCTGTTGAAAAAAACAATGGAACGAAAAGAAAGGGTGAGCTCAAATAGCCCAGTAAGAAATATCATGACTAAGATAATGACGAATAATTTATCATTAGCCTTCAACAGTTGAGTTCTTGATAGAATACAATAGACTACAAGGTTTATATCAAAAACTGCAGTTAAATTCTTAAACAACGTTCAGATCAATAATAGCAGCGGAATGAGCAATCGATTAGAAGAATAATGCAGACTATAATGTCCACTCGCTTCTCTTTTTAGTAAAAATATCATCAACTTTTATCATCTGAAATACCATTAGTCATGATAATAAAAATTCACAGTTCCTGGTCATAATCATGCAAATCAACAGTTCATCTTTGCACTACGGGCCAAAGATATTCAATAAAGCACCAACGGTCATGATTATACCAGATTCAGCCTTTGGTCATAATCATACCAACCAACAGTTCATCTTTGCACTACGGGCCAAAGAGAACATTCATCACGTGTCATAAAAGACACCGAACAGATGTATCGCCTTTAACCTAGTATATCGCCTTTAACCTATCATCTGTTCAACAATTATATCACATCTGTGCCCCCGGCCACAGATATTCACAACAGCTTGATTCTTGATGATTAATACAAATAACAGTGATACAAATGATGAACAGAAGAACAGGATAAACAATAAGTATCGGAAGTTTACTTTGTGCAGATTCAAATAATGTCCAAATTGCCAACATGATGTGGAGTGAAATTTAAAAATGATATTCAAGATCCACAGTTCAGAATAACGATTACAGTTCAATAGAAATGTTCAGAAAATAGGAAGGTTCAGTTGAACTAATGAAATTCAACTATTATGGAACATATAATATTTTCAGGAATTATAGAAGCAATAGTTCCATAATAAGTTTCGATTTAGGTGTATGGAAGAAAATAATATCCCTTACCGTAGCAGGTTTGATTAACAAAAGGTGAAGGGAATTAATATCCCTTACCATAGTAAGTTTGAATAATGGAAGATGAAAAAGATGGTATCCCTTATGAGTATAAAGGAAAATAATATCACTTACGAATATGGAATAAAAGTGTCATGTGATAATTCGTGTAGACAAATTATTTCCACACGAGACAAATAAAAAGGGTTATTCACCAACAGGCGATAATCCGCACCGTAAGGTTATTCCCATCAATTTGAATACGAATAGTTATTCACCAAACAGGCGTAATCCGCACCGTAAGGTTATTCCCACAATTTAATAGAATTTGAACACGAAGAGTTATTCACCAAACAGGCGATAATCCGCACCGTAAGGTTATTCTCAAAGATTAATAAGGAATGAATACAAAAGGTTATTCACCAACAGGCGGTAAACCGCGCCGTAAGGTTATTCCCACAATTTAATACATGGAAATAAATGGCACAAGAAAGAAACGATATTATTTTCGAGAATCAAAGAATGATAATCCCTTCAAGTAAGAAAGAAAATAATATCCATTTATGATGATGAAAAGAGTGATACCCCTTACCTTAACACGTGACTGGATATTGATTTAAATGAGATTGATCAACCTATATATTTTTAATATAATTAGTAATTACCACATATAAATTTCAAAGTATATGATAACTCGTATATTATGAACTATCAAAATTTAACATAATTTTTGTAGTATAATATAACAACTTTAAAATAGTTTTCAAAATAATATTCCAAAATAAATTTTCCAAAGAAAGCTTTTAAAAATGAATCTTCTCAAAGAAGAGTCTTCTAAAGGAAGATTTGTGAATACCGTGAAAAATAGGAATTTATGAAATTACTACTCTTTAATAAAACACTTACTTGAAAAATTCCTGCACTCCTTTTGGCTTTCAAACTCTCAAAATAACCTTACTATTCTCAGAGAAAACTCATAAAATTCTTATAGAAAAATTTTATGTTTTAGGTGTGATTTTTCTATTCAGCTGAGCAAGCTATTTATAGGAGAAAATAAGTTACTATTCGTGGTAGGTGAACAGAAAAAAATTCAGCAGAGGCTGCTGCGCAGCCTCCACCAACTCTTCAGCAAATTCTCACATTTCTCACATTTCATGTGGGCCCCACAATGGGTCCCACATGTTTCTTACTATTCACGTACTATTCACGTCACTATTCACGTCACTATTCACGTTACTATTTCAAATAGTAAAATTAATTATTTTATTTTTTATTTATTTATTTATTTATTTATTTATTCTTCCTGTGAGTCCAACATATAAAATAATGTTACCACAATAATGTAAGAAACACGTTACATATTTTTATTAATTTAATAATATAAATTATAGTGTATTTGCTACTGTGACAATTATTAGATTCAATAATTTTAAACTACAGTGCACCAACAATTATTGACTCGATGATATGAAATACAGTGTAATGACAATTATTGAATCAATAATGCAAAATACTGTGTAGCAACAATAATTGAATTGATAATATAAAATATTATGCAGTGACAATTATTGATGAAATGATGCGTAACAATTACGGTATCAATTATCAGACCAATAATATGAGACACTGTGCAATACCGTGTGCTACTGTAGAGTACCGTGTGCTACAGAAAATACCATAAATTACCGTATGCTACTATTCTTTTATCACCGGTATTTTAACAGTTAACACCGTTGACTATTTTTATTTAAAAAGGTTACTTCTGTCGTTTTCTATATCCGACAAATATTCCGTTGTGGGGTCCACAAATAATTTGTTATTTCGGCGCCGTCGTACGGCCCGAATATTCCCCGACAAAACGAATATTCCCCGACAAAAAGAATATTGTCCGACAAAATAAAATTTGCACATAACATCCTTAACTTTCAATTTTGTCAATTTAACCATTTACTGTTTCAGGAAAAATATATATGAAGAAAAATTAAATTTTGTATTTCATAAATTCGGGGTCTTACAATACAACACTTAAATCATCTAATATTTAATCATAACCTTTAATTACTAAATAATATTATCAACCTTTGATAATATTTTAGTCATATATCACTTAATCACATCCTAATATAATAACCTTCGATAATTTATTAACCAAAAATAAATATTATTAACCATTTAATAATATTATAATTATTTACTAATATTATTAATTATTTTAATAATATTTTATTCAATCATCAATATTATTAATCATGTAATAATTCTCTTAATTATTTCAAACACTTATTAACATTATTAATCCTTTAATAATGTCTTACACTCTTTCTAATAATATTATTTAATAAATAATATCTTAATTATTTATAAATATTATTAACAATTTAATAATATTTTACCTTCTTAATAATATTATTAATCATTTAATAATATTTTAATCATTTGTTAATATTATTAATCATTTAATAATATTTTACTCACTAATTAATATTATTAACAATTTAATAATATTTTTATCACTTATTAATATTATTAACCATTAAATAATATTTTCATCCTTTATTAATATTATTAATCACTTAATAATATTTTACTCACTTATTAATATTATTAATCATTTAATAATATTTTATTCACTTATTAATATTATTAATTATTTAATAATATTTTCATCACTTATTAATATTATTAATTATTTAATAATATTTTACTCACTTATTAATACTATTAATCATTTAATAATGTTTTCATCATTTATTAATATTATTAATTATTTAATAATAATTTATTCACTTATTAATATTATTAATTATTTAATAATATTTTATTCACATACTTAATATTATTAACTATTTAACAATATTTTATTCATTTATTAATCTTTTAATAATATTTTATTCACATACTAATATTATTAATTATTTAATAATATTTTATACCTTTACTAATATTATTATTCATTTAATAATATTTTAGACATTTATTTTTTTGTCAAATATTATTATTATTATATTAAATTATATTTTCTGACTCATTTTATACACAAAGATCCAACCCGACTCGTTTGGATCAATCCGACCCGCTTGGATTAACTTTAATTTTTCAAAAATTCAGGACCAACGCTGCAGCAGTCCTTACGAGCGCTACGGCGGTCCCTCGGCAGAATGTTTCACTGCGGCAGAAGTTCATTTTTCTTAAAATCCTAATTTTTTTTATCTTGATTTATTTGGTTCAACCTTTCATAAAATATGCAACACATGATCAAATAAACTCAAATCTGCTTTGTTATGTTTGTAACTTAATATCTTTCAAGTTTTCAAGAATCAAATAACTATCAAAAATATTTTTGACAACCAAAATGAATGTCAACCATCTAGGTTTTCCAAATGACCCGTTTTTATCAAAAACCTCTTAACTTTTTTGTTTTAACTTAGTTTTAGACGATTCAAATTTTGTTATAATCGAAATTAACCCATCTAGCATACAAGACCCAAAAATAATATGAACAACTTATACATCATAAGGCACAAATAACCAACCCAGACCTCTAACTAGGGTTTTAAAACAAAATATGCCTATACATCCTTTTCTTCCATTGTTTTTCATACAAAAAATGTTAGAACACCTATCTAGCATATTTATCCATAGATTTTCTTGCAACATCTAAATCTACTACCATAGAGTTTTAAAATAGGTTTTGAACCATCGTAAATATATTATGATCTTATAATCTATATATTGACCATAAAAAATGTAAGACCCCGAATTTTATGAAATATAAAATTTAATTTTTCTTCATATATTTTTTTCATGAAAAAGTAAGTGGTTAAATTGACGAAATTGAAAGTTAAGGAAGTTTTGTGCAAATTTTATTTTGTCGGACAATATTCGCTTTGTCTGGGAATATTCGTTTGGTCGGGGAATATTCGTGCCGTACGACGGCGCCGAAATAACAAATTATTGGTGGACCCCACAACGGAATATTTGTCGGATATAGAAAACGACATAAGTAACCTTTTTAAATAAAAATAGTCAACGGTGTTAACTGTTAAAATACCGGTGATAAAAGAATAGTAGCATACGGTAATTTATGGTATTTCATTGTAGCATACGGTATTCTACAGTAGCACACGGTATTGCATAGTGTCTCATATTATTGGTCTGATAATTGACACCGTAACTGTTACGCATCATTGCATCGATAATTGTCACTGCATAATATTTTATATTATCAATCCAATAATTGTTGTTACAGAGTATTTTGCATTATTGATTTAATAATTGTCACTGAGTCAATAATTGTTGCTGCACTGTTTTTAAAATTATTGAACCTAATAATTGTCACGGTTGCAAATATACTGTAATTTATATTATTAAATTAATAATAATCTGTAACGTGTTTATTACATTATTGTTGTAGCATTATTTATTTTATATGTTGGATCCACAGGAAGAATAAATAAATAAATAAATAAAAATTAAAAAAATAATAATAATTTTACTATTTGAAATAGTGACGTGAATAGTAAGAAACATGTGGACCCATTGGTGGGGCCCACATGGTTGGTGAAGCTTGAAATTGGAGAAGTTTTACGCAGAAGAGAAGAAAAAAAAAAAGGCAGCAAGGCTGCTGCCGCCTGCTGCTGAATTTCAGCACTGGCATGCGCAGCCAGTCACCTACCAACCCGCATAGTAACTTATTTTCTCCTATAAATAGCTTGCTCAGCTGAATAGAAAAATCACAGCTAAAACATAAAAATTTTCTATAAGAATTTTATGAGTTTTCTCTGAGAATAGTAAGGCTATTTTGAGTGTTTGAAAGCCAAAAGGAGTGCAGGAATTTTTCAAGTAAGTCTTTTATTAAAGAGTAGTAATTTCATAAATTCCTATTTTTCACGGTATTCACAAATCTTCCCTTGGAAGACTCTTCTTTGAGAAGATTCATTTTTAAAAGCTTTCTTTGGAAGATTTATTTTGAAATATTATTTTAAAAACTATTCTAAAGTTATTATATTATACTACAAAAATTATGTTAAATATATATAATTTTGATAGTTCATAATATACGAGTTATCATACACTTTGAAATTTATATGTGGTAATTACTAATTTATATTATAAATATATAGGTTGATCAACCTCATTTAAATCAATATTCAGTCACGTGTTAAGGTAAGGAATATTATCTTCTTTCATATTCTAACTTACTACGGTAAGGGGTATCACTCTTTTCATCATCATAAATGAATATTATTTTCTTTCTTACTTGAAGGAATTATCATTCTTTGATTCTCGAAAATAATATCGTTTCTTTCTTGTGCCATTTATTTCCATGTATTAAATTGTGGGAATAACCTTACGGCGCGGTTTACCGCCTGTTGGTGAATAACCTTTTGTATTCATTCCTTATTAATCTTTGAGAATAACCTTACGGTGCGGATTATCGCCTGTTTGGTGAATAACTCTTCGTATTCAAATTGATGGGAATAACCTTACGGCGCGGATTATCGCCTGTTTGGTGAATAACTATTCGTATTCAAACTGATGGGAATAACCTTACGGCGCGGATTACCGCCTGTTGGTGAATAACCCTTTTTATTTGTCTCGTGTGAAAATAATTTGTCTACACGAATTATCACATGACACTTTTATTCCATATTCGTAAGTGATATCATTTTCCTTTATACTCATAAGGGATACCATCTTTTTCATCTTCCATTATTCAAACTTACTATGGTAAGGGATATTAATTCCCTTCACCTTTTGTTAATCAAACCTGCTACGGTAAGGGATATTATTTTCTTTCATACTCCTAAATCGAAACTTATTATGGAACTATTGCTTCTATAATTCCTGAAAATATTATATGTTCCATAATAGTTGAACTTCATTATTTCAACTGAACCTTCCTATTTACGTGAACCTTTCTATTGAACTGTAACCGTTATTCTGAACTGTGGATCTTGAATATCATTTTTAAATTTCACTCCACATCATGTTGACAATTTGGACATTATTTGAATCTGCACAAAGTAAACTTCTGATACTTATTGTTTATCCTGTTCTTCTATTCATCATTTGTATCACTATTATTTGTATTAATCATCAAGAATCAAGCTATTGTGAATATCTGTGGCCGGGGGCACAGATGTGATATAATTGTTGAACAGATGATAGGTTAAAGGCGATATACTAGGTTAAAGGCGATACATCTGTTCGGTGTCTTTTATGGCACGTGGTTAATGTTCTCTTTGGCCCGTAGTGCAAAGATGAACTGTTGATTGGTATGATTATGACCAAAGGCTGAATCTGGTATAATCATGACCGTTGGTGTTATATTGAATGTCTTTGGCCCGTAGTGCAAAGATGAACTGTTGATCTGCATGATTATGACCAGGAACTGTGAAGTTGTATTATTTTGACTAATGGTATTTCAGATGATAAAAGTTGATGATATTTTTACTAAAAAGAGAAGCGAGTGGACATTATAGTCTGCATTATTCTTCTAATAGATTGCTCATTCCGCTGCTATTATTGATCTGAACATTGTTTAAGAATTTAACTACAGTTTTTGATATAAACCTTGTAGTCTATTGTATTCAGAACTCAACTGTTGAAGACTAATGATAATTCATTCATCATTATCTTAGTCATGATATTTCTTACTGGGCTATTTGAGCTCACCCTTTCTTTTGTTCCATTGTTTTTCAACAGGAGATGAAAACGTAACAGGGTCTAGCCGGGGGATGGAGTGAGAGTCCGAGGAATAGCTGTCGTAGTCTTCACGTGTTGTAAAATAGTGTGACAATAATAGTGAAGACTTAGTTGTGTATTATTATACACTGTATTGTTGTACGTTGTGCTTTGTTGTAATAATTTTGTTGTAGTCTTTTGACGACTCAAGTTTGGGCTGTGTGGGCTCAGATTTGGGGGCGTCACAAAAAATATATTTTGACTATGGAAAATACATTAAACATGGACAGACATCTATATACACATATTCACCATTAAATCTTCATCCTCATACATTCGAACTCACCATAACTCCATCACATGGATTCCTCCCAAACATATCAAAAGACTTATATAATCAAAACTAGTTTTAAGGTTAGAAAACTTTTGAACCTTCTAGATTTCTTGGATGATCTTTACTTGCTAGAACTCTTCCTCCTTCTTGAATGAACCACTAGAACAATAGTTCATACACACTAACAATCAAGGTGTTTCACTCAATCTCTCAAGAACACTCTCAAGATTCTTCTCTAGAACTTCTCTTTTTCTAAGTTAGTAAAAAGAAGCAAATGAGCAAACTTTCTATAATGAATGAATGACTCTTATTTATAGAGCTCTAAGACACTCACATTGAGTTCCTAATCGACTAACATTGATAAAATTAGACACTAAACTAGGTTTATTATTTGATGGATTGACTACTTGAATGACACCTTTGATTTGAACTTTACTTGGATTTCATTTTGGCAAAAGAGTGAAGCAATACATTGAGTACAAAATAAGCAACCAAAGAGCAACAAGGAACCCCAAGTGCCCCCCCCCCCCCCCCCCGGCCGGTCAAAGGTCCTATTTTTGTCCCCATTTTTGCTTTATTTTTATCTTATATATATATATATATATATATATATATATATTGACCAACTTTAACTTCATATTGGGCTCCATTTTGGGTTCTAGGAATTTATTCCATTAGGACTTTTATTTTAATTTGCTTGGGCTCAATAATATTTAATTTCTATTGGGCTACTAGTTCAAGCATTTTATTGACTAACATTTGGCTCCCAACATTTAAATCAATTGGGTTAACTATACTAACTTACAAGACTTGAAATCATACAAGTGTTGGGCTAGTAGTTATATTTAATTGGACTCATCATTTAATTAACACATTAGTTTAATTACATAATTTAATTAGATTTGCTGTTTATAAGTCAATTGGACTACTTAATTAAGTTAGTTTACAAAACATTAACACTTAACATATCTTGGGCTTGTTTTGATCAAACTCTAACACACATACATCTATTAAGATTAGAATAAATTACATATTATAGTACTTTTAAAAAAGTAATTACAGAAAACATACATCTTAAAAATATTTACAAAAACAATATTTTTTTAAAATATATTTATAAAATTAGTGCATTCTTATCTCTTAAATTTAGTTGGATGATTTTAAAATTCAAAATTTAAAAAATCAATTACACAAATCAATGCATCTTATCTCTCCTCCCCCTCTTTTTAGCAGATGATGGTCTTTCTCTCTCCTCCCCCTCCCTTCTCCTTCCCTTTCCCTCGCCTGCCTCCCCCTTCCCCGCCTGCCACCTCTCCCCACCCCCGCCTCCCTCCTCCCTCCTCCCTCCTCCCTCCTCCCGCCTCCCTTCCCCTCCTCAAGCTTTCTCTCTCCTCCCTCCTCCCTCCTCCCTCCTCCCTTTCGGTCATAATTTTTTTTTTAATACAGTAACTAATTTTTTTTATATTCCAGTTGGTAACAAAACCTTCATACGAAGGTAACCATTTTAGTTTTTGTGTGTAACCAAATAGTGATAAAAAAAATTCAATACAGTAAACATTTTTTTTATATTCCAGTTAGTATCCAAATCTTCATACAAAGGTAACCATTTTAGTTTTTGTGTGTAACCAAATAGTCATAAAAAAAAATTCAATACAGTAACCATTTTTGTTATATTCCAGTTGGTAACTAAACCTTCATACAAAGGTAAATCTAGGTAACCAAACACTGTGATGGAGGTAACCAAACACTAGTATGAAGGTAACCAATTCCTGAATGTGTAGTAACTAGTTTTGGTTACCTTTGTATTAAAGGTTGGTTACCTCTGTATTAAAGTTTGATTATCTCTGTATTAAAGTTTAGTTACCTTTATATTAAAGTTTGATTACCTCTGTATTAAAGTTTGGTTACCTCTCTTATTAAAATGATAGTTTTTTATTTTTATTTTGTATTGTGTATTTTGTTTTGGTAACTGCCGCATATATGACAATTAATTATCCTTGATTTAAGGAATTCCTTATTTGTAGGAAACTGAATGATTTAATAAATTTATTTTGTTGTAGTCTTTTTGTAATTATTTTGTATGTGTTTTGTTTTTGTAATTACTTTCTAATTGTTGTATATTAATGTTAAGGACCCTTAAGATTAATACTTGATTAATCTATTATTTTATTAGTCTATAATTAAGTCTCTCATAACTTACACATATCATTTGGGCATTAAATACAATTACTCACGTTACCTACTAGTAATACCACTTTGGGTTAACATAAATAATTCATTTAGTTATTTCTTCTCATTAATCATATAAGTAATTTATTTGTTGATTATTAAATCTCTTATTTGTCATTTAAGGGCAACATTCAAGTTTTGTAATTTCATCACATAAACTCTTCTTAAATATCTCCTTATTCTTTAGTTAATTACATTAAATTAACTAACTTACTAACTCTCATCGCATAACATATACACATACATAACATATCGTTGCACCTCATATTTTCTCATGAATATAATAAATAAAAAAAATTAGATTTGTAATTTTTTCGATCACTACAGTCACAACGTAACGGTAATGTGCAATCTCTTCTTATATACTCTAAAGAAGACGGTTAGATAATGGGTTATCTCCCTTACTCCCTGTTCCATTAATTCATGGAAAGAACTGCAAGAGCAATTTGACACGCGCTTTGAAAGTAATAAGGACAATACTCGTAATTATCATTGTATGTTTATCTTTATCACTATATGAGAAAAAAAAATATAAAAAAAAAAAACTAATGTGATCAATAGACACCATACAATCTATTATTTACGTAAAATTTAATTGCCAATATCAACTATTCACTCCTTCAAAATCAATGCACCAACTTTTATTTGATTCATAATGTATGTTAATTTTGATCATTTCTTGTGTTAAAACAAATATAAAATTTAAAATGGACCCTCGTTTGTGATGGAAAAAATATATTTAGTATTCCCCCCCCCCCCCCCCCCCCCCCCCCAATTACTAAGTACTATAGTAGATTCGGGTCCAAGTACTTTTTTATTTGTCTTTATATTAAAAAAGAAAAAAAAGAAATACAATCAGCTGGAAAAAAAGAAGCAAAACAAATCTTGCACGTAAATAATACCTATGGAGTTTGTGATCCTAATTCAATAATATTTTAGTGACTAAAGATTAAATATAAAAAAGATGATACAAAATGATAGTATATAATAGTGACAGGTTATAATTATTATATCAATTCATATATAATAAAATATTCACTAGTTATAATTAGATATATTATTTTATATTTTTTTTTTTAATCGACTTTTGTCTCCCTAAAATTCCTCAATCATGATAATAATAAAAGTTATCTCAAATAAATTAGCACGCAAACCTGTTCTCGAGGCATAAGTCATGTATTTTAGATTTTTATTGTTAGTTTTGAAGCCACTCAAATAAAATTTATGATAAACTTACAAGTACATAATACATAGAATATTGTTAGGGTGACAAAAAGAATTTAAAAAAAATAGTGTACAAAATAAGATGGTAAGGTATAATTAATTGATAAACTATCACACATGGGTGAATCTATTGATAATTAATAAACAATTATAACTAATTAAATTATTTTGTATTCATCTTTAGTAAATATTTTTTAATCACCAAAATATTATTAGTGATTTATTAGACTGGATAATTTAATTGATAAAAAGAGTTGTAGAAAATAATAGGTGAACAAATAATCGATTTTTCCTCTTCAAAAGTAATGCCCCGCAAAAATTTAGGAATCTAATACATTTAGATTGATGGAATGAAATAAAGAGATATATAAAATAAAAAATAGTGTATTTGATAATCATTTTGAAAGATAAATCATTCTAGTAGAATAAAAATCTATTTCATTCCTTTAATTTTTAATTCATGTGAGAAGTGGTAAAATAAAATTCATTCAAATAAAATAAATATTTATAATAATTTTGTTATTATATTACATTATTCACTACCACTAATAACCAAATATACATCTAAAAAATTTAAAATTATTATATTATTTTTTTTATTATATTTTTTCAATTCAAACACAATATTAAGGTTAAGCATCCGGGACAAGAAGTTAGAATAAAGCTTGCGTTTGAAGGCTTGAAATTGTACTTGCAAAGGAATTATATTCTTTCTCCCTAAAGTTTGTCGACCTTTATTCACTCCAGCCTAAAATAATATATATATACTCCATTTTAAATTTATATCATAACCTTTGCCATGCCATCTAAAAACACTATGAACAACATTCTCTTTATAATATTCTCCTTCATTTTAATATTAGAGTAAAGTTAAAGGTCTTAAATAGACATATTATTATTATATTTATTTAATATCACATTGAATTTTAATTTTTTTTATTAAACATCAATACAATGATAAAATATGTATTTAAGAAACCAATTTTGAAATATCTAACATTAGTTATAATATTAATCTTATTTATTTGATTTTAAAGTTGCATTAATCTCTTAAAATTAACCTTATTTACTTTCATTTGAAAGTTAGACTATCAAATGAATTTAAACTTAAAAATAAATTTTATACATATATTATTTTAGGCTCACAAAATATTAGTGCACTATTAAAAATATTTATACAAAGAGGGGAGGCAATATTAAAATTAACAAAAAAATTATATATTGTTTTACAAATGGAATGGATTGGTGTGTTTTGGCGGGAGGGGGGGTGGAGGGGAATTGTGCCCCTTTCTAGCTACGCCACTGGATGTAGGGAACATTATTTAGTCCTCGAGAGAAAATATTCTTTCTTAAGGAACAAGGAAAATGTTTTCTTAAGGGGGAAGGAAAATGTTTATATATGTTTATATATAATGCAGGAGGAAGTGTTCGGTTTCTTTTGGTATGTTAATTATCTTTTTAACTGTTTATGATTGTTATAGTTAAACAGTAAAAAACTTTCTTTTGCTCATGTTAAACTACATTCTGCTCCCCACAATTATAACCGCTTCTATCACTTCTATTCCATCCATCAACTTCTTCTCATCTATTCCTATCAAAATTAAACTTACCAACCCCAGTTTATTTTTAAAACTACTGTGAATTAATAATATAATAGAAATAAAATTTCTATTTTTATACTATTAATAAATTTTAATATTTTATATTATAATAAATTTTTATTGTACACACGTAGTGTATGTCACAGTGACTAATATTCATAAATTAGACGGATCAATTCATAAATATTTTATCAAAATAAAATTTGACAATTATTACTAGTTTTACCAAGCATTATGTTTGAAAATGACTTATTTTGAAGTGACTTTTAAGTTAATATTTAAAATGACTTATAAATAAGTGTTTGATACTATTTTAATTTATAAATTAAAAATTAAGCTAAAACAAGTAGTGAATGCGTTTGGCTAAAATAACTTATAAATTATAAAGATTAATAAAATAAGGATAAATTTTTATTTTTTATATATTTAATCGAACCTACTTTTTTTTTAAAATTACCTATAAGTTAATTTTTTAAAAGTTAAAAAATTATTTATATATTAATTTATAAATTAAAAAATAAATCGTATATGAACACTCAAATAATAAAAATTTATTTATAAATTGATTCCGCAAACTCACAAGTCACTCCCGAAAAACGAAATTACTCCCCATGTTTAGATTTTACCAATTTACTACTACTATTATATTATAAGCTCTCTGTGTCTCTTCAGCCGGCCAAAAGTACCAAGTTTTTCTACCATCTTCTTCCTAAAAAAAACAGAGCATACAGAAAGAAGAAACAGAGCTTTGTATTTCCAATAATTATGGAGATCAATCTTCCTTCCACTTCAGCCTTATTCTTTATCTTCCTTCTTCATGTTACCACCCATTTCGCTAGTAAGTTAGCCTCTTAACACTTCAATCTGTACATACACTCTCACGTATCTATCTATCTAATGCTTATGCATGTATAATAACTTGGAGAGTTTCGAAGAAGAAATAAAGAGCTTCTATATTTTCTCCATTTCTAATATAGTCATTAACGAATCCATATATTTTTTAATGCTTTGAAGTGAAATTTGACCTCCAATTTAATTTACAGAGTCGGAACCATTCATTGGTATAAACTACGGCCAAGTCGCCGACAACCTGCCGCCACCTTCGGTGGTGGCGAAGCTACTCCAGTCCACTGCAATCGAGAAGGTACGCTTGTACGGTGCTGATCCAGCAATCATCAAAGCACTCGCAAACACTGGAATCGGGATTGCCATCGGTTCGTCTAACGGCGACATTCCCGCCATGGCATCGGACCTGAATTTCGCCAAAGGATGGATTAATTCCAATGTAATTCCATTTTACCCTTCCAGCAAGATCATTCTAATCAACGTCGGAAACGAAGTCATGACCTCCGGCGACAGGAATTTGATGGGGCAGCTGTTGCCGGCGATGCAGAATGTCCAAAATGCCCTGAATTCGGCTTCATTAGGCGGGAAAATTAAGGTCTCGACGGTCCATGCCATGGCTGTGTTGAAGCAATCTGATCCGCCGTCGTCTGGAAGTTTTGATCCAAGCATTGGAGATTTGCTGAAGGGTTTGTTAGGGTTTAATAATGCTACCCAGTCGCCTTTTTCCATCAATCCTTATCCCTTTTTTGCTTACCAAAGTGATCCTAGGCCCGAGACTCTGGCTTTTTGTCTGTTTCAACCCAACTCGGGACGAGTCGACTCGGGCACCAAGATTAAGTACACCAACATGTTTGATGCTCAGGTGCGCGGCCTTTCATCAATTTTCATTTTGGCATGAAAAGTAATATTAGTAAGGGTTTGCACGGACTTAATTTAGCTCACTTGCGAAAATCCTACACAAAAAACATATTCAAACGTTTGCAGGTTGATGCTGTTCGATCTGCATTGAACTCTATGGCATTCAAGGATGTGGAAATTGTGATTGCCGAAACAGGCTGGCCATATAAAGGAGACGCCAATGAGGTCGGCCCGAGCATTGAGAATGCAAAGGCTTACAACGACAATTTGATCGCGCACCTTAGGTCTATGGTGGGAACTCCATTGATGCCTGGGAAATCAGTGGACACGTATCTGTTTGCATTGTTTGATGAGGACTTGAAACCTGGACCAGCCTCCGAGCGGTCATTTGGGCTTTTTAAGCCTGATTTAACCTTTGTCTATGATGTTGCACTTTCTAAGACTAGCCAGGTGAAGATTGATCGACTTTGAACTCTGTTTTTCTAGATTTACCTTTCTAGTGCTTCCACAAAAGGAGTAATATTTAACTTGATTTTAGAATTTTACAACATTTTCAAATTAACAAGTTTGTGCTCAATAATACATTTAAAGTAGTTTACAACATTAACTATAGCATTAATTTGAAGCAAATAAATCACATTAATTTCGAACTTCAGAATATCGCAATTTTTTTATTAAAAAAATCAAATAAAACTCTTTATATGAAATCGTAAGAAATATTATATCAAAGACATAACGATATAAAATAATTCACAATAAAGAACAAAAACAATCTTCAACCAAAAGGGTCCTTTAATTACCAAACTGGTGTCTAATCCATTAAAGAAGCCTCTAAGTTACTCCAAAAATGTTAACATGTAAAGGATTAGGAACCTCTTCCACCCACAAATCACACTCATATTTCCTTGTAATCGTGGCATCAGACGTGAAAGTAATGCAACTATTAGCCCATAACTTAGTTTTGGATATTTTGAGTTCTCATATTGATCTATAGTATTTTCTGCCATTTTGTTGTGGGAGTACAGTTTTACATTTCTAACAAGATTTATTCTGTTTCTAGACCCCATCAACGCCAACAAAAACCCCGGTAACCCCAACAACCACAGCAACTCCATCAGCAGCGCCAAAGAATGCTGCTTGGTGCGTGCCTAAGCCAGGTGTATCAGGTGTCCAACAGCAAAGCAATCTAGATTATACAAATCCGCATGTTGCCGCGGAATTATTCATTTTGTTAATTATAAATTTATATATGCAATTAATAAATTAAACTATAATAAGAAGATGGTATTTATGTAAATTGAAAATTTACCGGAAAAATGTATAACAAAAGTAAGTCATATGAAAATGCCTACTAAATTTAACCTAGCAAGTGTTGTTTATATGATCTTTTTGCTGATTATCAAGTATTTTTTGACAAAATTAAATGATTACGTAATTGTATACAATGGAGCAAAATTATATGAATTAGAAATGTTTACTTCTTAAAGCACAAGAGTAATAATACGATGAATAACAATTTGGGAAAAAATCAATTTCGATTTGGTGCAATGTTGGGATATAAATATCAAGAATTTTTTATTCTCGAAAATTATATGTAAATAATATTACATAGGAAATAGCTGTAAAAAAATTAAAGGATAATATAATATTTTTATATTCAATTATGAGATTATTTTTTGATTAAATACTCATAGAAAAAATTAAATAAATTTTTTATGAGATAATATTCAAGAATCAAATTATTGGAGAGTATTTTAGATATTATATAAATAATTGATTATTTGTGAGACGAAGAAAGTATTTTATTTTTAAAGACCAAATAATCATGTTTCTATCAAGTTGTTGGTTGATATTATTTAGGATGTCATAATCAAGTTAAATACTGAATTATAAAATTATATTTCATAATATCCAATAATCAATATTAAAACAAAAAGTTTCATCCAAATAATTCAAAGTAACAACCCAAACATGATTATGCTAAAAGTCATCATAAATTAATAAATTTTAAAACCAAAAAGTTATCAGTAAAATGATTGAATGATTCAAATTAATATGAACCAGTAAAATTGTCATCTTTCTCAACTTTGATCTTCTTTTGCAACTTGTTGGTTGACAATTCAATATTAATTGATTGAGATCCTTATACATCATCGTCTCTGATTGAAGGTATATGCCTTTTGCTTATAGGTGTGACACAATAGACGGCATCAAGTAATGACTCCCCCTGTATAGACTATAGTAATAGAAATACAACAAACATATAAGAAATTGTTGAAAATGTAGGTAATATTTTTTATACCAATTATATGTATAAAATTGAGAATACGTAAAATATATGTGATAATAAGTACATGTGATAATAATACCTCTGTTCCATCACATAAGCTTGTGTAAGATTCAATTATTTTTTCATCGTCACTCATTCTAGCAACTGTGAATGTCGCATAATTTGCCTTCAAATTATAAGATGATATTTGTATTTTGAAAAAAAATCTCTTGTGCAACAATGAATTGAGTTCATCCGGAAAACAGTCAGAGTCTCCATCCTTTAACACATTAAAAAAATGGATTGAAAGCAGTTATGTACATAGTTAACGACTGTATACAACAAATATGTAATAATATTTTAAATTTTAATTTTACCTTAAGCAATTGATCCCTCAACTCATAAGTTGATTTTCTTATTATTTGTTGGGCTTCACGATCAAACAGAACAAAAGATGCATTGGACATATCATCAATTACTTTAACTTTAACTTTGAATCTGTAATTAAAAGTTAGATTTACCAAGTTAGATAGTAATAACAGAGTATACATAGTATGAACATAAGTTAGATATTACCCATAACAAAATATTGTATTACATTGCCTCAGTATAACAGAATTGACATAGTCACAACATTTATCACACAAAAATTTTCCACTATCTTTTTTACGACATTTTTTGTAGGAATTGTAAAATTAATTGTATTCAATTTCTATACAAAGAATGGTAAAAAGTACCACATATGTTGACTCCTGGATTGTTACATATAAAAACAACAAAAGAAAATATGATAACAATACATTTATTCAATGAAAAAAGTAAAGTATTAAAAAAATTGTGGTATCTTTGTTGTATCCCCTATCTCGTCAAGAGTTTTTCTATCATAGATTTGGAGGAAGTCATCTATAATAGACAATGTGTTCTGGCTGGATAAATGATTTATTATAGTTTTATTATTTTTTACAACACAAACGCTATTAATTAGGGTAGACAACAGTGAGGTGTAGTTAAAAATAAGTTAACTTTTAGTAGGCAGAGAAATTTATAAGGGAAAAAGAAGTACATAATACACCTATTTTTAAAATTAACAACCTCAGGGATATCTGCATTTATAAGAAGTCTCAAACCGAACATTGAATTTGACACTGTTGTTGTACTTAGTATTTAAAGTCAGATGTTGTATAGTTGATTTATTACAATAAAATTGAAAATACATTTCCATAACTTAATCTCTACAAATTGTAAAACAATTATAATGGTATTTTGGCTTTCTATTTTAGTAAAAGAACAAATTTGATTTGCAAAGTTATCCCGCAAAATGCATCTCAATACATTATGACTATACAAAAAATACAACGTTAGACTAATTTAAATAAACACAGTTATTAATAAAAGTAGTTTTAACCCAGTTTCAAAAGTTACCTGTTATTCGTTAATTCAATATTAACTCTCTTACATTGTTTATCGTTGTTTGTGCTGAGTTCTATATTCCCTATCGTAGTTAGTTGTCCAATAACATATGAGCAAAAACAGTGGAAATATGTAGGTAAATAAAAAACTCTATATGAAAAAAATATTAAGAGGAAATTATTGTTAAATATACCAACTAAATAGGAATCAACAACATGGTTTGATAGTATTTGATCGTATAAATTGAATTCAAATCCATATATATGATTGGGAGCCTCATCTAACTCTCGCAGTGAAGTGGAATAAAGAAAATTAATCTTGTATGGATGTTTGGTAGTTTTGAAAGAATCACCGTTCTGATCAACAACGAAATTGGTGATAATAAAAATTTTATGTTCCTTGACAGTGCTTGAAATTTATTCAAAAGTGCCCTTTTGATACTCGCTTGTATTTTGTCGTCTTATAAAAGTATAATATGCATATAGTAAGATGTTATAATTTAAGATTTCTCAAAAGTAAATTCGAGTTACGTATGGATGTATATATACATTTTCATCCAACAACACCATCTCGATGTTATTTACGCAGTCAACTTTGTTAAAGCTAGGAATATTCCATAGTGCAGTTATTCTGACCTTAATCTTCCATGTCTCTTTGACAGGGCTGACATCATCAACAAAATCGTATCTAGTCGTCATCTAAGTAATCAAATTTAAAAAGTTGAAGTCAAAATTATGGGTTAGGTAAAGTAGAATAATGTATTAGTAGTACAAAAAGAAGAATAAAAAGAAAATAATATTACTGTTGTTGGATTTTTTTTCTATAAAAATCATATTTATCTATTTATTTAATGTTTATTTATGTTGGACATTTATTTATTAATAAAAGTATATCATTCGTCATTCATTAAATGGTCATTTATTTTGTTTATATAAATCTCCAAATTTATTTATATTATGATTTATGTGTATAAATAAGTATTATATACAGAAGATATAAATCATATGTAATATATATAAATAAAGATATAATTGTTTATAACCTATGATAATTTGGAGATATTATCATATAGGTTATAGTGCTTTAATAGAGATGATTTATCTTGATCATGAAAATTGAACTTCTAATTAAAGTATTAGTGCATTAACAGTGTGCATTAAACGAATCATGTGATAATATTTTAATATTTTATTTATAAAATATTTTCACATAAATACTAATTTCTGAATGTTTCTTAATTTTAAAATAATAATGGACTTAATACTGTTATACATATTAATTTAATATTCCAACAAGTGAAATTATATCATGTTAATTAATACCTCAGAATGTTAATTAATATATTTAATTAATATCAAGAACATTATTATTGTTAAAACAACTATAAGATTTTTCATAAGATAATTTATTATTGATCATAGAATCTTGACCAAGTCTTTTAATATTTATTATTAAAAGGATTGATTTAATTGTTAAATCAATTTATGATCAAATGAAGATCAATTATGGACTTATGAAATTAGTTTAAATATATTGGGATTATATTTAATTCTGAAATATTTATGTACATCTATAGAGAAAATATTTACAGTTTATTAGTATAAAGTTTATTTTAATTAATTCTTGGACTGAAGTGCAATTATAATTATTTAGTGGAATTAATTTTTATTTAGTATATTATTATTAGATAATAATATATAAATAAGTATTGGAGTCAGAATAGGAATCCCTTAGGATCCCCATCCTAACATAATATGAATCAGTTTTATAAGAGAGATAATGATCAATAAGGATATAAATATATCATTGATCAGATATGTATTTGGGGGTTATTATTTCAAATCAGAGTAAAAATCAAATAACGTATACCCTCTCTCTCTTCCTAAGAAAAACACGTAAAAATATTTTTTTTAGAAATGTGCTTTGGAAATCACACTCCAGATTCAACATAATGTCATAGAAAATAAGATCTTAATAATACTCAAAAATTCAAACGTGTTAATCCAACTAAGCACTAGGTAACAATTCATACTATAGATACATGATTTATATATAATTGTTGTTTTGTATAAAATCATAAAGATGATCCTGCTTTATTAAATTTTAAAACTACTTTTCGGAGAATTTTTCTAACAACTGTATAGCAGAAAAGTATAAGGAGGGAATTGTGTGTGGTGTGGGTTGTTGTGAAAGAGTTGATATGTATTTACAAGGGAGTTAGGTTAAAATCAGTGTTTGGAATTAAAAATATTAGTAAAAAATAAAAAAAAATCCCAATTTTGTTAGTATTTGTTTAATTAAAAAATATCAATTTATGATTTTTATGTTGTAATATTGAAAAATTAAATTAGTTGATAATATCATATCAGTTTAGATTTGTAGTGAATTTGGGGATTATAAAATCAACATATTAATGTAGGATTGCTTAAAATATCAGTTTAGATTTTGATCATGAGAATGGAATTAAAAATATTTGAAAAAGTTTAGGCATGGAAAAACTTGGACACGTTTTTGTTAATATTTGTTTAAGGAAATTTTTTTAATTTGGTAGTGCTTTAAATTTGGATATAATTTTATATTACAGATTGTTCTTATTGTGTGAGTATGGAATTAAAAATAGTAAAAAAAAATTAGGCATGAAAATTATATGTAAATTATGAGATAATATGAGAAAAATACTGCATTAGTTATTGTTAGTATTTGTTTAAATAAAAAAAAATATCAATTTATGATTTTGATGTTGTAATATTGAGAAATTAAATTAGTTGATAAATATCATATCAATTTAGATTTGTAGTGATTGTGAGAATTATAAAAATTAGATGCGTTTTTGTTAGTATTTATTTAAGGAAACATTTTTAATTTGGTAGTGCTTCAAATTTGAACATAATTTTGTATTATAGATTGTTGTGTCATGTATGGTATGATATTATAAAATCCAAAAAATAGGAGTAATGGTTGTCAGGCACGTAAGTGATCATTAATTGTATAAGAGAGGTGGCGGATTATGTGAATGATATTTTTCAATTAATAATGTTAGTGTACTGCGATTTACTAAATAACTAGATACAAATCTGGGCGTTATTATGGGATTATTCATTTTGTTAATTATAAATTTACATATGCAATTAATAAATTAAAATATAATAAAAAGATGGTAGATTGTTGTGGAATTTTAAATTTTGGTAGCATATGTTACATAGACTTGGGTAAAAGTTTTGTGCGCAAATACATATTCAAGTAAATAATTAATATGATCACCAAACACCTGGACATAGCATAACAGTCGTGTGTGTGTGTGTGTGTGTGTGTGCGTATTAATTTCTTGTTAAAAATGTTTATAATGTAACCTATAGGGTTAAAAATGGGCACCTCTTTCATTCTAAAGCACTAACAAATATTTAAAAAGTGTAATGCACATTGTCATCGAATTGTTATGTTGGATATGATTACTAGTGGCATATTTGAAGTCTGTTGGACACATTACACAAACCTCACCCAAGCCTCAAGTATCTGACACATGTACTTGATGCATTTTGTATAGTCCATGTCTCATATTTGCTTACTTTCACCAAAAATCTAACATTCAATTGAAAAGGAAAACAGTGGAAAAATGGCTCAGTCTAAGTCCTCAAACCTGAAGGGAAAATCACATTACATGCTGAAACTAAAAACCATGAGCATTAATAATTATGTTGGATCTTCATGTCAATATGTACAAACATCGTGTCCAAAAACATAGCAGTATAGCACCGTGGCATACATAACATAATGTTATCCTCGTTAGTTTTTTTTAATCAATTTTTAGCAATTGTATATACACTCACAGTATTACTATAATGCATAGAAAACTAATAATGACGATGATAATTATAATGAATTACTGGATGGTAGTACTTAACAAATCATGCAAAGCCACAATCCATATTATATAATGCAATAGATCAAAAAGTCATAGATATAAACACCATGAGATATAGTCCATAAAAAGAAGCCATAGACCCTCCCATTGAATGCCCTATCACCATAATCTGAAGGTCTCCATATAACTCCTTTGCACTTTCAACAACATCTAGAATTTCAAGGCGCAAAGGTGTGTTGTGCTAACCAGAATAAAATCCATGATGCACCTGAAACAATGCAAAAAGCATGACAACACAAATGTCACTCAGCCAAAAACTGTAAACACCAAATTCATTGCCACATTACCATTGCACCAGAGGTGACATGATTATCACAGTCAAGTTGTTTCCAGTATAGGTCTTCAATCCAATTCCGTATACTAAAAGTGCAATTTATCCACACAAACATAAATTAACATTTAAAGAAGCTTTTTAACAATCGCTGCAAGCTTATAAATATTTGCAACAAGAATCTGAGCAATAGTAAGAGGTAAGAATTAAGTCATACTTAATACTTGATTTCAACATTGCATAAACTATCAACCAAATAAATAATCTTTCCACAACTCTTCTATAAGAAATAGTACTGCCCGGGCACAAAAAAGTCTCACACTTAACTAAAAATTCATGTGTCCGTCGAACTGAAAACAAATAGAACATAAAGGAATTGAACTCCTACATTAAATAAAAACGAAAAGAGATAGAGTAAAACACATACGGAATGGAGTTCAATAGGATTTCAAATAGTGTCATTCAAATTGTAAAAGACAAACCTATTATACTCTTATTTAAAAGTTTTTCAATGGTTATACATGAGTATATATATATACACAAACAAACAAATGAATATACATAAACTCTACTCAGTACATGTATTAATAATATTCCAAGTTAATGTTTCAAAATATGAAGAAGTAGTAAAAACTAAATAATTTTGTAGGGGGTAGGGTTGAGAGTTTACCGGTTTATTTTTGTCTTCGCAAGTAATAAATTGACTCAATCGAGATGGCTTTGCAAATGCAACTTGTAGATTTACCTACAAAGATTCAAATAAATTATAGTAAAAATTTCACGAGATATAAGAATAAAATAATTAGGGTTTACAGTAATAATGAATAGCGAAAAGAGAATAGCCAGAAACAATCAAACATTTTTACTTAAATTGTGAAACACTTTCTTGAAAACCACATTCTTTGTAGTATTGTATGTTCGTCCATCTTTGTCGCAAATTAGTATTTTCAATCCACTCTTGCTTGTAACTCTTGATACTGCTATATACAATTGGTCATGGCTAAAAACTGGATGTGGTAAATATTCGGGGTGAGCAAAAAATCGATTTGGCCCCGAAATTGCACCAAAAATCGACCAAAAACCGCACAAATTGCACCAACGGTTCCAACGTATGTAGCGGTTTTAGGTGGGTTGAAAAATCGAATTTGCAATTTGGATTTGGTTTCTAGGCAAAACCGCACATAGAAAAACCGCACCGCACCAGTTTTTTTTTCCCCGTAGTTTGACTATTTTCAACATGAATCATATCAAGGAGCATTATTATGGAAGTCACCATTCAATTAATCCATTTAGAATTATCCCTCATGTAATTATCTTTGTTTAGAATTTTCGTATGTAAGAAGAAATTTTTAATTAATCCATTTGGAATTATCCCTCATATAACTTCTATTTTACTTTTGTTTAGACAATATATTATAAGTAAAGTTGTGTGTGTTATAAAAGTGGTATTTAATATTGTGTGATGTTAAATTGTTAATTTAAATTGCATAAAATTTAATTGTTTCAATTGATTTTGAAACCGAAACAGCACCAAATAAAACTACACCGCACGGTTCGAAACTGCACCGCACCAATCACAAACGGTTTCATGTGCGATTTTGAATTTGTCAAACCGCACCTAAGCGGTTTCATGTGCGGTTTAGGCTTCAAACCGCACCATGTTCACCCCTAGCAGATATAGTCCAACATGTGAAAGAGATTGGGCGTGGCTCTTATTAATTGTCATGGAAAAGCAAACAACCAAGGGAAATTGTATTTGTTGGAATTTAAAAGGTAACCTAATGTTTGACGTTGTTAAGACCAAGCGAGGTATGAAAACTCTGTGTCCAAAATTACCTACTGAAATAACTTTTGCTTATATCACATGTTTTCCCAATCGAGTTACTATTAATCTCGTGCCATTGCACAAACCAGAACACTGATCTATATTTCAGAGTAACATTACAGGAATCTAAATCTTCAACGTTAGCTTATGGTTTAGCATTCCAGAAGATGTAATACTATTAAAAAATTATGGGGTGTAAACAGCTTCATAGCTGTTTGAGTTTTCATCTACCTTACATACACTGTCAGAGCTTAGATATGTTACTTCATCACCTAGCCATAAAGACATCACATATTCATTCACCTTATTTACGGTATCAAGTGTAGGATCAATGATGACTCGGTCTTGCAAATAAATTACATCGTTAAAATTTTTCAATAAATTTGGATACTTACTATCGAACATTACTACAAGTGGATTAATCGAATCTTTGATAAAATTATCATCAAGAATTTCTACAGCTGTTTCCCCATCATTTGCTCCGCCAATTGTGTCATCTCCAACTTTCAATATCTAATCGAAAAATTCTCTCAACTCCTCTATATCAGAATTTGAATTCCAAGATTGAAGTCTCATGTTATTTGTTAAAGTCAAAACCTTGCAAAAACTCCACAAATATGAAGAATTTAAAGTTGCCAAAGTTTCAATTTGGATATGTTACTGCTTTGAATTTGTTTTAAATTTTAAATATTAGTTTAGATTTGTGGTATGAGAATGATATTTAAAATTTTGGATAAATCAATAGTTCAATAATGAAATAATATTAGAAATTTTGGATGCATTTTTTGTCAATATTTGTTTGATTTAAAAATTTTAATTTTTGATTATATATCAGTTTAGATTTGTAGTGTGAGAATAAAATTTAAAAAATTGGAGAAATCAATAGTTCAATTTTTGATTTTTATGGATCCAATTGTATGTGAATTTAAAAAATATGAATATGTTGTATTATTGAGAAATTATTTATTAAGAAATTCATATAGTTGTTAATATCATATCAGTTTTGAGTTGTAATGATTATGAGAATTATAAAATTAACATATTAGAAATTTTGGATGCGTTTTTTGTCAAAATTTGTTTGATTTAGAAATTTTAATTTTTTGATTATATATCAGTTTAGATTTGTAGTGTGAGAATGAAATTTAAAAAATTAGAGAAATCAATAGTTCAATTTTTGATTTTTATGAATCCAATTGTATGTGAATTTAAAAATATGAATATGTTGTATTATTGAGAAATTATTTATTAAGAAATTCATATAGTTGTTAATATCATATCAGTTTAGAGTTATAGTTATTATGAGCATTATAAAATCCACATATTAATGTGTTTGTGTTATTATATGTTTAATTTAAAAATATTAAGTTGTTAGCACTTCAAATTTGGATTTAATTTTATATTTAAAAAACCAACATAGTGGAGTAATTAAAAATCTAGAAAATCGGAGTAATGACTGGTAGTCACGTGGTTGACAGTTAATACTTTTGGAGACATGGTGGAATGTGTGAATGACACTTAAAGCTGTAAACAAGTTGAATTGATGCGGATTTTAAACTGCTTCGATTCAACTCGCAAGGTTAAATTTTTACTCGAATTCTGTTACGCCCCTAAATTGAGCCCACACCACCCAATTTGAGTCGTCAAAAGACTACAACAAAATTATTACAATACAATGTACAGTATCAAATAATACACAATTAAGTCTTCACGATTATTACAATTTTACAATACAGTAAAGACTACTATAATAACTATCTCGGACCGCTACTCCATTCCCATTTCCTCCTCGCTAGTCCCGGCTACGCTTTTTTCATTTCCTGAACAATTGAACAAAAAGGAAAAGGGTGAGCTCAAATATCCCAGTAAGAAATATCATGACTAAGATAATGAAAAATAAATTATTTTTAGCCTTCAACTGTTGAGTTCTTAATCGAATATAATAGACAACAAGTTTTAAATCAACAGTTGCAATTGAGTGTTAGCAAGATTTAAAATCAAAAATAAAAGTTAAATTCTTAAACAAAGTTCAACTGCAGTGAAATAACCACCACTAAGAGAATCAAGTATATCATGATATCTACTAGTGTCTTTTTTTTAAGAAAATTAACATCAACTTTTATCATCTGAAATACCATTGGGTATGATCATGCCAAACAATAGTTCTTCTTTGCCCCCGGCTAAATAGAACATTCATCTCGTGTTCTTGTCATCCGACCAAAGACACCTAATAATTATATCGTATTTATCCTATATCGCCTTTAACTTATGATATGTGCCACAGGCCACAGATATTCAGAACAACCTAATACTTGATGGTTGAAATAACAACAGAGATATAAATAATAAAAAGAAGAAACAGGATAAACAATAACATTAGGAGTTAACAAATTTTACTTTGTCCATATTCAAATAATGTCCAAATTGTCAACATGATGTAGAGAAAAAGATATTCAAGTCCAAAATCCACGAGGAAGAAGTCCAAGATATTGTTGGTTATTATTTTATTTAAGATCCTTTAAATTTTTATGCACATGTCTATTTGTTTGAACTAGTTTTAACTTAAGTGAAGTTTATTTGGTTAAATACTCATAATAGATATTTTTGAATTCTATATTTTTATTTGATCGTAACTTGAAGCGAAATTGTGGTAAACTATAATTTAGGAGAGATGATTTAAGTAAATTTTTTGGGATTAATAAAATTAATTTATCTTGTGGACAAAAAAAAAAGTTAAGAGAGTTATGTGAAGAAAAACGAGATATAGCGTAAAATGCACTTGCTAGTGAGATGGAGCATAAAATACACTCACTGAGGTTAGAAAAAAAATAATGAGAAAAGAAAAAAAAAATGGAATGGAGCATAAAATGCACCCATTTATTTTCAGCATAATATATTAGGTTAGAGCGAAATATATTAGGTTAGAGTAATTTAGGAGTAGTTTTAGGGGTAAATATTCAACACGAATGATTCAAAAATTAAAAGTGGAGCTCATAAATTGGAGACTGTGATCTGAGTGACAGACGAATATCAACACAGATTTGATTTATCTTCTTTTACTTTTAATTTTTGTAATTTTGAGATGTTAAATTATTTGTAGATAATTATTTATTTATGGGCTAATTTATTATTGCGGTTGCAATTGAACCCAATGTGTAGTTTAATTTAATTTATTTTTTTCTTAATTATTAATGATTATATATGAGTTGTTTATCATATTTTATGCGTTCATGTATAATTATTTGCGCAATAATTAATTGTGATATCTTAGAAGGAATTGTAAAAAAGAATTCTAAGATTAGATTCAGATATGATAACATGTGAATTTGTTGATTCTTTCTAAGAAGAGTAGTATAATAGTGTATATGATGAAGATACCTATATGTCACATGTAACTTTGTTGAGAGTTGGATCTTAATGAGTTTATTTCAAATTATTTTGCATAAAATATAGTAACTTAAGTGAAATAAATCTTTTTATTAATTCTTGAAAAATGTTAATAAATAATTTGGTATTCTCAGTTAACAATTCTATATAGTTAATTAATTAAAAAGAGAGTAAAGAGATTTAAATGAATCATTGGAAAAAATTGTGATATTAACTATTTTAATTTGATTTCATCATTTTCATTAGTTTAATTTAGTTAGAAATTTTAATTAATTTATTTTAGAATTAAATTGAGATTGTTTAAATATAATTAATTTGATATAAAATTAGTATTTGATAATTATTATTATTTAATTTCCTGTGGGTTCGACACTCTACTTTATCACTTTATTACTTGTTAACCGTGTATACTTGCAAATATATTCATATAGAAAATACCCAACACCTTATCTCGTTACTAAATACAACTTTTATGATGTTGATTAACTTGAACAATACTCGTACCCTTCCAGATCTTCAACGCTTAAGATAGTTTTAATGCACTTAGAGAGACACTTATACTAAGAAATGTCTAGAGAGTGGAAAAAAGATTGAGCGAGAAATATATGAAATTCCTTATGCTAAGCCCCCTATTTATAATCAGAGCCTAACAAACTTTTTCACACGCATGTTACACATTTTAATCTCATCTTTTAATCTGAACCATTCATCAACCAACACACGTTTTACACTTTAATCCACACCATTCGTTGACTAACACGCGTTTCACGCCTACACGTGTTACACATTTACACGCGTTACACATTTACGTGTGTTACACACTTACGCGTGTTACACATTTTTATATTATTTTATTAATTTAATATCCCAATTATTAAATATACAGTGTTTTTTAAATAATAAATCTATGTAATTGTTTACTATCCGTGACTACTGCTGTAACAATTATTGGCCCAATAATGCAAGATGTTGTGCATTATGACAATTATTGATTCAATAATATGAAACACTGTGCAATTAATAATGTAAAATACTGTGTAATGACAATTATTGATTCAATAATATAAAATGGTGTGTAATGACAATTATTGATGAAATACTGTGCAATAGACACTTTATCAGTTCAATAATTTAAACATTGTTTAATACCGTGTGCTGCTATGCAATACCATGTGCTACTGTAAAATACCATGTGCTACAGTAAAATACCATATGTTATTATACTTTTATCACTGGATATTTTAACAATTAAAAGTGATAATACTATTGACCATTTTTATTTAGAAAGGTTACTGCTGTTGTTTTCTACATCCGACAATATTTCGTTGTGGGGTTCACCCATAACTGAATATTTCGGCACCATAGTACGAATATTTTCCCACAAAACGAATATTCCTCGACAGAACGAATATTCCCCAACCAATCGAATATTGTTCGACATAAATTTTTTGTACATAACATTCTTAATTTTAATTTTTATTAATTTAACACCTTACAGTTAAACATAAAATTATGAGAAAATTTTGAAATATATTTATTAAAATTCGGGGTTTTACAAATTCGACTTATGTTTGAACTATATTTGAAAATTTTACTAAGATTCGACTCGATTCGAATTTTCATTATTCGAATTCGATCCGATTCAGATCGAATTATATTCAAACTACTTGTGAACTTCATATTCAAACTCAAATTCGAGTTTCCACATAGTAACTAGCTTTACAATACATATAATTACTAATTGAACTTATTATTTTACTTATAAGGGTGAAAATATAATTATAATTACACTTTATAAATATAAAATTAAAATTAAAATTACAAATAAAATAAAAAATAATAACTAATTATTCAAATTTTATTTAATTGTATATGTATTATAAGAGAATGTATCAAATATCTATTCGAATATGTATCAATTGATTATGTATCGAATCATGATTAAAAATTCGAGTAGTTTGAATCCTAAACGAGTAGAGTATAACATTACTCAGATTCTACTCGTATTTTTATTCGAATTATTTTTTGTACTCAGATTTGTATCATATTATTAATGAATTTGAATCTTGCTCACATTTTTTCGAATTGAGTTCGAAACGTTTGGTTTGATTTACAGCCTTAATGACAATTGTCATCTAATGGTGTTAAAGTAGATTATTTTACGTATGTTAAATATTTATACACCCCAATATTGATAATTATATACTCCCTATGCTTTAACTTTTGATGAGCATATTAGCACATTTGTGAAAAGAGAATAGTTAAAATAAGAAGAAATAATATTAGGAGTGTATATTTAAGAATGGATCCACCAATAAATTTTGATTAATTATGAGAATACCAGTCATTTCCTTGAACGAATCAAAAGAAATAAGGCATATAAATAGTTAGTATTTGCGCTATTTAAAAATATTATATACAGGTATGTATATATATTTTACCCGTTTTAAAAAAAAGTCTCATTAGCAAAATTTATAAATAATTAAAAATAACTTTTATTGCATAAATACTCTTAAAAATAATAAGTTGTTAGTTTAATAGTGAATATATGAAAATGAATTTATGACGTTAAATTTGTGGATATTTTATGATTTTTTAATATAATTAATAAAATTATGAATAGAAGATTTTTTTTTTATGGGAATAAAAGAAAAGGTTGAAAACTCTTTATGTGAAACAAAATTATAGAAATATTTTTGGAGGGGTCTAATCAATATGATTTCAATAAAGCAAGGGCCAAAGAAATATTTTAAAAAAGAACTCATGTAGGGTCGTCGCCCACGCCGCCCCCAGCCCCCTACATGGTGCATGCTGTGTTCTGCCCCTGGTTTTGGACACCTGGTCGAATCCCGGTAGCGAAAACAATCATTGACTAGACAAACGACGCCGTATTCTACCTCTGATCCGCTATCAACCCAGTCTGAGGTCCATACTCCTCTTTACTTTTTAGTTCGTCATCAAAATTCTCTCAATCTCCCCGTGAATATTCAATTTCTACAGGTTTGTTTTTGGATTTTTTTTAGCGCACTTTGATTACCATTTTCAACTGATGAATCCCTCTAAATAACATTTGAAATTGTTTGCAGATGGCTTCGTCCACTCTAATATGCGAGACACAGCCGTGGAAGGATTTGAAGGTGATAATTATACATTTCATTTTCCTTTTTAGCATAAAATTGGTACTTGTTGAATTTGGTTAGATGTAATATTTGATTTGAAATTTGAATCACATATATTCATTAATAGGCCCACTTGGAGGACATTAAAAAGACCCATTTACGCGAATTGATGAATGATACTGACCGCTGCAAGTCAATGATGGTGTATGTCCTTTTCCACGACGTTCTGGATTAGGAAATATTCTAAAAATTAGTAATTTTTTTTTGGGTTTTCTTGTTTTTTGGGTGTGAATTTTCAGTGAATTTGATGGGTTATTCTTGGATTACTCGAGGCAGCGTGCCACTGTTGAAACTATGGATAAACTATTCAAAT
Organism: Hedera helix; assembly: GCA_947179155.2. Taxonomy (NCBI): domain Eukaryota; kingdom Viridiplantae; phylum Streptophyta; class Magnoliopsida; order Apiales; family Araliaceae; genus Hedera; species Hedera helix. The sequence goes on along the minus strand of OX359283.1, from coordinate 20,116,990 downwards.
TGGCAGACGTGGGTGTAGCAATTTGCTTTTGTTTCTTTCTTTCTTTTTTTTAGAAGTGTGGATGATATGGTAATTCTAATTGTTCTTCCTGTTTTCAAAATGCAGGTAGCTCGCCTCAAACAAAAGATCACCGGTATGTTTAATGGGGAGCGTGTAAGTCTCTTAATTAACTTATTCATATTATCATTAATCTAACGAAGAGTTACCTGGGCATTCATTAAATTTTATACTCTTTTTTTTTTTTTGAGATAAGGGACACCTGATTTTCTTAGAAGATTGCAATTCCTAAATCTTCTGCTTCAGATGTCATCTTCCTTTTTTGTTACGAGACCGAGTCTCATGTTTTCAAATTTCTGCAGTTAACCTGCCAATAAGCAAAAGAATTTTGTGTATGATTTTGATATTTTTGGTTGGGCTGGGACAATGTCCAAAAATCTGAGCATCATGAATTATTTTGGGCGATACCATCAGATAAACAGCACGGAGAATAGGCCTGTCCTTCATGTAGCTCTACGTGCTTCAAGGGATGCAGTCATAAAGAGTGATGACAAGAATGTGGTCCCTGATGTGTGGCAAGTGTTGGACAAGATTCGGGAGTTCTCCGAGAAAGTCCGCAATGGGTCTTGGGTAAAGTTCTAATGTGTATATGATCTCATTACTAATTTACAGCCTAAATGTTTGCTAAAATGCAAGATTGGTAGGTTGGAGCTACAGGAAAAGCATTGAAGGATGTTATTGCAATTGGTATTGGTGGTAGCTTCTTAGGTCCTCTCTTTGTGCATACTGCTCTTCAAACAGGTGGAACTAATGCTCTCCAATCTGCATCCCTGTGATTTCAACAAGTTATTTACTTACTGTAATTATATTTATGTTTGTTTTACTCATTAATAATTTTTACCCTATCAAGGACAAGCCCTGCCAAAATGCTCATCCGTTAATTTTTGGCAACTTACAGATCCAGAGGCTATTGAATATGCAGCAGGACGACAGTTGCACTTGTAAGTATATATCAACACGTTTTCAACGTATATAGTTCTTGTTAGTGAACTGCGGAAATACTTAACTAAACTCTTCATAGCCTTCTTATTGAATTGTTTATAATTCTTTGACTTTAAGTTGTTTCATGGAGGAGCAGGTGACACCTTGTGTTGGATAAATAATGATGTTGTAGCTTCAAAAGGTTGTGTAAATTGTTATTGCATTTAACGACAAGTTAAGTGGTGGTTATATTTCACAATGAATTGAATATCTCTTTCACGAGACAGCATATGGCTCTAATAAAATTAATTCTTTTGTTGAGGGCATATGAGTAATATAAATGATTTAAAACATTCACGTCACATTCTAATGGAATAAGGGAAGTACATTAAAACTAAATTTCAGATGTATCGTATATGTTCTCCATCGTGTGTGCACAAGTGCTGATGGTGCTGATGGTAGCTTTCACCTCTCTTAATATGTTTTCTTGTGAGTTATGGAGTTGGAGGGAAGTGGTGGCACCGCCATAGTGGGAAATCTTGTAGTGTGATAGACTGTTTCACTTTACATGATTCTCACGTATGCATACATCACTGTTGTTTATGGTATTGCATTGATATTATCTTATCCCTTCTTTCCTGTTCTGCATTTGGTTGCAGTCTAGCGAATGTTGATCCAATAGACGTCGCTAGAAATATCACAGGCTTGAACCCTGAAACTACACTAGGTAACAAAACTGTGTTATCATGTATTTACTCTTAAAATAGTATTAAAAAGCATTTTTTTACTGTACTGTCTGGACTAGTGGGGGTTATTGTAGTCATGTGTTTTACTTGCTTTACTTGCAGTTGTCGTGGTCTCAAAAACCTTTACAACCGCTGAAACTATGCTGAATGCTCGGACGCTGAGGGAATGGATCTCATCCGCATTGGGGTTAGTGAAATATTGACCTATTGGTTCTTTAAAATATCAGTATAATGAGAGTTCATGGTTCAGAATTATTAGCTTCAAAGATTGTGTATGGTTCCATCAAAAGGAGAAGATTAAACATTCAGGTCCAGGTTTGGACATGATTGCACTTGTACTAGTCTATATCTTAAAAATAATTTCATTGGTTGAATAATAAATGGGACTTGGTTTTCATGATGGTAGATGTGTGAAATTGAATTTAAGAATAAGCAAGCCAGTGCTTGTACAAAGAGAGTGAGATGACATTGCTGAGCAATAATTATTATTTCTTTAGTAAAGTACAATTCTTTAGCACAATATAATATCATAAGTTCATGATGCAGCACTTACTTTGACCATAACAAATATTGCTTCAACAATAATTTTCCTTGACTGGAAGTAGGGGGACGTGTTGTCTCCCTTAACTCCACTGTATCGGATTAATATTTACATATAATTTTGAAATATTCCAATGGACATTATAGGAAATTTTGAAGTCATTGTATTTTACGTGCCAAATCTTTCTTCTGTTCATTACTAAATAATCAGTAAATATAGGAACTACTTTTGAGTTTATAACCATCAATATGAGTTAAAACATTAAATCTCTCTCTATCTCTCTCGTGAACAAAATTGACTATCATATTATCCAGGGCTCAAGCGGTTGCAAAACATATGGTAGCTGTCAGTACTAACCTTACGGTATGATCGCTTTCCTATTTTCTTGAAGCAGCAGGTGCTTGAACATCTGCTGTACTGAAAAAATAATGTGTATGCTCATATATGTCCCCATTGTTTAAGTTTTGTGGGCTAGAGTAGGTATGCGATTGGACTTGTATTACTTTTGACAGTTTTCTTGCTTTGATGTAAACAAATAATTCTTTGGCCTGTCCTGACTATTGCATTTCGAATTTCTTTTTCATTAGTTCAACCTCTCTCTTCTTGTACCTTTTTACATTTTTGATCGGTTAAAATGTGTGCCTACTGCCTATGAAACATAACATATGATTGATAGGAAATTTGAATGCCTTTTTCTATTGACGGAGAGTGAATCTGGTTAGTCTATTTGCGACACCTGCTCTTCTCCCTGTTGGAATAGAATCAATATTTTGATATTTGTAAATGTGTATATATTGATACATACATGTGTTATTAGGTGTAACATGCGCAGTTATTTTTATATTGCGAGTATATTACTCTTCCTGCCATCCGGCAGACAGGCAAATAGTATATTTGTTAGTTTAAGGATGATACATCTTTTCCCACCTTTTCTAACTCTTCATCTATCTTTTGTTCCCCTATCCTTGGTATCGGTTTGGGTCTGAGTCATGAATTTATGCTGCCACAACCCGTACCAGAGTTTGTGTCTGGATTGTACTGTTCTCTTACTAGGCTTTTCCTTAATGTATGAGAGCTCATTTTTTGCTAAGCGCTATAATAAGAAATGATCCTTCAGTTTTACTCTGATTGCTTCCATTTTCAGTCGTGTATACAGATGATCCAAATGGAGTAATCATGACCTAACTTGTTGCAACTTGTAATACATAATATATTTGTGCAGAACTATGAAAGGGTCTAATGCCATACCAAACCAACTAGTTCTTTATGATATATATATAAGAAAGTAATCTGCAGATGATTTCCTTTGGTTTCAGGACATCTTTTGATCATTTTTAATTTTGTGATGCCTAAACAAACTTGATTGGATGCACACTACATATTATAGGCGATTCACTTTTTTCATATAATTTTCATGTCAATATATTTTTCCAAGAGATCCACGTATAAGAAGCTGCTTAATGATATAAATGCAATAATAGAGATTTTAATTTGCTAAGCTAGCCATTTATTGGCATTTCTTAAAGATATTTTACCGTTCTTCAATGCAGCTTGTGGAAAAGTTTGGAATTGATCCTAAAAATGCTTTTGCATTCTGGGATTGGGTGGGAGGGCGATATAGTGGTAAGTTTAATCGATTTTCTTGAAGATTTTACTCTTATTCTGATGGTTGATTAATCTTTTTATTACAAATTTCAGTTTGCAGTGCAGTAGGTGTGCTGCCTTTATCACTCCAATATGGTTTCAATGTTATTGAAAAGTACGGTAAAATGAAACTTTCTTATTATTGAAAATATTAGTTAGTTAGTGTTTTATTGATTTCATTTACTGCAGCTAATCTGGAAATTATATGCTGTGATTAGTGTTTATTACTTATAAATCTTGGATTGTTCTGTTGCTTAGAATAATGTACTCAGTATGAAAAATATATTTAAATAGATGGAAGTAGAGGCTCGTACCTTTTTGTGCACTTCATATATGAAAATGAAGCCTCGGATGTCTTCGGACTCCAATTTCCCCCGTCTTTTTCTGTTCTTTGTGTCCTAAATAGGGGTGATCATTCGGGTAAACCCGAAAACCGAACAATAAAAACCGAAAACCGAAATATCTAATTTTTCACTATCCGAATAACAAACCGAAATTTGAAATTAACCGAATAACCGAATTTATAATTCGGTTATTCGGTTAATAACCGAATTTGACAACAGTTTTGCACAGATTGTTTGACAAGGGAATAACTGGAGCGGCGGAGCCTGATCAACTAGCATCTTCATGGTTTTTTTTCACTTCTTTCAAATGTTTACTAGTAAAAAATAAATTAATGCAATAACCATCTGCATTTTTTAATTCTAAAATCCTTACTGATACATTTTCTTGCAGCTCCAAAAGCCAGAGTAAAGCTTTTCTCACCAAAGCAAAACCTCAAAACAAGAAACTACTCCAATAATCAGTTAAAACCAGATGGTCCAGATTCACAACAACTACCACTACTATTACTTTAATAGACAAGTACACACTACTATTACTTTAATAACTTTATTACTCCATCTACTTCATATAACACCTAGAATTAGATAATGCCTGGTCTACTGGATGATGCAATTCAAAGTTCTATTTTATCTTTCAGTTGTATATGGGAAATGTTATCTTCGTACCATGGATCATCATCGTCAAACCCAGAAGCCTTCCTAATCAATGCGAATTACAGAAACCCAGTAGCCTTCCTAATCAAACCCAGAAGCCTTCCTAATCAGAGATGACGGCATAGGAGAGGTAGCATCACAACGGGTGCTTGGAAGACGACGACAGCGACACTCTTCAATCGTCTTACTAATTAATTCTGGGACCTCTATCAATTTTATTTCTGCATTCAGGTCCTTAACCTTGCTACCCATTCACGGCTAAGAAACAAGTCGTGGTGAAAATAAAATGGAGAGAGAGTCTGATGGGGATTCCATGGCAACGCAACAAGCTAACGGACGACGAGGCAGCGTGGCAAGGCAAGGCAACGATGATTTGATTGTGAGATTGAGAGGCAAAGAGAGGGGCAGAGAGTTAAAGATCGGGATTTGGGGGAAATGGGAATGGCGAATGGGGGAGGGAGTATTTAGGTCACTCTACTGCTCAAGAGTCAAGGACTCAAGAGTCAAGGGGGCAACTGGGCAAGGGAGCCTCAGCGCTTCTTCTTTTTTTTTTTCTTCCTATTTCGGTTATTCGGATAACCGAAAAATTTAAAATTAATACCCGAAACCGAAAACCGTAATTTAAAACGGGTATAACCGAATTTGTAAAAATAACCGAAAAACCGAAATAATTCGGTTAAAAAAATTCGGTTTTGTTCGGTTTTTCGGTTTTATCCATTTTTTGCTCACTCCTAGTCCTAAATGAAGTTTGAGTTAGCTTGATGAAGTGTTTAATAGTTCAATAATTCCACGGATAAGATTTTACTTCACTTGGTCTGTATTAGGAGACCGAGTTAGGGGGTGTTTGATAAAAACTGAATGAAATAGTTTTGAATGCTTAAGTAATCTGAATAAGTTGAATAAAGTAGATTTCTGAATACTGAATGAAAAAAGTTGTTTGATAAGTGACATGTTTGAATAACATATTTTTACTATTTTACCCATCTTAAAAAAATTCAAAGTTGTTGTAAATTTATTTAATATTATTTAATATAATATTTAATATTTTTTTATTTCATTCAGTCGGGACTTAACCGTTCAGCCAAAAAAATTAAACTTAGTCATTCAGCCCAAAAATCTGATCGATTTAGTCATTCAATCCCATTCAGCTCTAAATAAACGCACTGAATGACTGACCAATTCAGCCATTCAACCCCATTCAGAAGTTATCAAACAGCCCCTTAGTCTCTTGTCATCAACATATTTGAGGAATTCTACGGTTCTACATGTAAACTAGAAGTAGATACTCTTCTTTTTGGAATTTTAATCTATGGTGATCTTATTATCAGTTATATTGTCTTGATTTAAGGTGTAATGTTCGAATTTGTGATTGCTGCTTATTTATATTGTCTCATTGATTTTGACTGTGTTTTGCTGATACATTTCTTAATTTAAAAATTACATAAAGTAATATGTTTCAGCATCAATTAGCTTTTGTTTATGCTTAAATTGTTTGTTTTCTTTTGTAAGGTTCCTGAAGGGAGCTTCAAGCATTGATCAACACTTTTATTCAACGCCTTTTGAGAAAAACATACCTGTATGTGCCCCCACAGAGTTGACCCTTTCTTGACATGTACTACTTAATGGATATGCCATAAAATTATCTTTCATACCATCTATCGCATGCATTACTGGCAACGTAAACTTCATCTGTGGTCTGAGGACTGCTCAGCAGAGCTTATATATATATGTATGTATGTTTTGTTTTTTAATAAACTTTTTCTTCTGGTTCCACATGATGGATATTGAATCCTAGGTTTTACGCTACTGCATTTGGGTCTATGTTTCTCAATGGAACAAGATGATCTACCTTAAACATTCTAAAACTAGTTATTTAGATTGCTTAATTAGTTATTTTACTCGACGTTTCTCAGTTAATGACATGGCATTCTTGTTTCAGGTGCTTTTGGGTTTGTTAAGCGTATGGAATGTTTCATTTCTTGGGTATCCTGCAAGAGTGAGTGCAGCCATGTCTTCCAGATACTGTTTGAATTGCCAATTTTTTGGTGTTCCTTAATAATTCTCCCTCCGTCCCTCAAACAATGTCACTAATGAGTTTTATTTTTGCGGGGTGAGAATGATTGCATGTATGACTGACATGATTGTATTTGTCTATCTTTGTGGGAGATATTACAATCATTTTTAGGCATTTACTCATTTTTATATTCATTTCACTTAAAAAATAAAAGTCAAAAAGTGACATTATTTGGAAGATGGAGGTAGTCTATTCTTATTGGTTATGTGATAAAATTGAATCATACATTTTTCCAGGCCATTTTACCTTACTCTCAAGCCTTGGAGAAATTTGCCCCGCATATTCAACAGGCATGTTAACTGTAGCCTTTTCATTCACATATTGTTTCAAAGCTTTTTAGAAAATTATTTTACCCTTCCAATATTGAAACCATTTTAGGTTAGTATGGAGAGTAATGGGAAAGGGGTCACCATTGAGGGAGTTCCCCTTCCTTTTGAGGCTGGGGAGATTGATTTTGGTGAACCAGGAACAAATGGTCAGCACAGCTTTTACCAATTAATTCACCAGGTAATCATATATTTGGTAATAGTAATTTTTTTTGATCTATTAAGTATGTTAAAAGATCAAGTAAAATTATATGCTCTATGTAATAGAATCTTGCTCTGTGTACTTGTCTCTTATTAGGTATTTCAAGTTCTCTTTTCTTATGTGTTATTTATAAAAGGAAAAAGATATGGGTAGTGCACTCTCCTATTTTAATTTCAGCAATTTGGTGTTTCTTCAAGGTTCAGAAACATCACTTGTCAAGGGTGGTAAATGTTGAAAGATAGTCTTGTCTGGAAAACTGTTTGAAAATTTTATAAAGGATGTTCTATGGAAATTTATTGGCTTGACAACCTGAATTAATATAGAACTATATTCTGGGTACTCCGTAATTGTTCCATTACTATATTATGCTGAATATAGTCTTTGAAAGCTGTATCTTTAGTACCATCTGCTTGGAACTTCCAGGGTCGGATTGTTCCTTGTGATTTTATTGGGGTTGTGAAGAGTCAGCAGCCTGTGTACCTCAAAGGTACCGAGTTTTTTTCTTTAGCTCTTACTTTTTAATTTGTCTATTTTTGGGGAGGGGGGCAGGTGGGGTGGGGGTCTATTTCATTTTTCAAATAATTGGCAATTTATTTTGCAGGAGAAGTGGTGAACAATCATGATGAGCTCATGTCCAACTTTTTTGCACAGGCAGATGCTCTTGCTTATGGGAAGGTAAAATGTGTTTCTGTTTCCTGGTTGATAGTTTCCTGTTTGATTATGCAGATACAGTTAAATCTTCATACTGTTCAAATTGTAAAAGTTACAAACTTTCCATTTGATCTAAAAAAGAGAAAAAGAGGAGACAAATGAACAAGGATGGAAATAACTAGACCTGGCAAAAAGGGCCCGCGGGCCGGCTAAAAAAAAGTGAGCTATTGGCTTTCATATTTCAGCCCAAAAAAAAGGGCCATTTTTGGCCCGGCCCGTTTTTGGCCAGGCCTGTGGTGGCCCTGCCCGCGAGAGGCCCGGCCCATGGCCCAAATTTTTTTTTCTCAAAAAAATTAAATACATCAATATATAAAAAAAAATAAAAAATAACTTAATTCATTAATCATTTAGATCAATTTATGGAACAAAATTTCTATTCATTTGTTTAAAGTACTATTATCTCCAAACATATGACTATTAGATATGAAAGAACTTAAATAAAGCAAAATTTAAAATATTATTGATTAGCAAATGTTAATAAAAAATAATAATTAATTATATTTTTATATACTTGCACATAGCAGAATAATGAGAATACGTTACATGTATAATTAAATAATTGTCACTATATAAATACATACATGTGTGATGTGTCTATGGTATTATTCTAGCATTTTTTTAAAATTAGTCACTTGATATTTAATTATAATTATTAGTTTCACATATTTAATCAAATAAATAATACTCACAATAGTTTATAATGTTAAAATTATTTCTTAATTAAAGTATTAAACATAAGTTTTTTTAATTTTTTTGTTAATAAGTACATTTTTATTGAATAAAACAAATTGTATGCTATGCTCAATAGCCCAAAATCAAAACATCATGTTATGTATCATAATTGTAAATAAATAAATAATAATAATAATGATAATAAAATAATCAATTGGCCTGCGGCCCGGCCCGGCCTGTCCGGGCTGAGGAATTTTGACTTAAAAAATTCCGGGCCTTTTTTACCCGGCCCGTCGCTAACCTGACCCATTTGGGCTGGCCCGACCCGTTTGCCAGGTATAGAAATAACAGAAAGCTAAATGCAGAATAAAGGACGGTTGCCTTATATAGTAATAATGATGATTTCTCTACAGCATTTTAAGATAAATTCTTGCGCTATGCAGTATTACTTTTGCATTATGATTTCTCAATTCAATTGCAGTTCTACCCTAAGATATATATATATACATATATAAATTCATAAACTCTCTGCTGTTTTTTCAAGCCGTACTTAATATTGCATAAATTCATCCTCGTGATGATAGGATTTGTTAATTGAGCCTGCTATATCGGTGAAGCTTCTACCTTAGTATCAGGATACTTAAATCTACATGTGCTTTATTTCAGACCCCAGAACAGTTGATTAGTGAGAATGTTGCGCAGCATCTAATTCCTCACAAGGTGGTAGACTTTTAGTGTACATTATGCATTCTGCAGCTTACAATTGGATGTTTAGATTGACGGTTACCTTATATTTCACAGACATTCTCTGGCAATCGACCTTCTCTCAGTCTTCTACTTCCATCTTTGAATGCATACAATATTGGCCAGGTTTGTATCTCTAAAACCCCTCTTTTTCTATTTATAAAAACATTTTTTCCTTGAAGATGTTGTACTAGAGTTACCAGATACTCTCATTGACCTAGCGAACCGCGTATTGGTATTTGCATACCCAAACAGGATACTCTTATGTACCAATATTCTAAATTTAGCGTACCGAAAAATTTCTTTATTGTTTAACCTATAATTGCACAAATATAAATATTATAACTTAGTATTGGATGCTAAAACACTAAATTTGTACTACACTATTTATAAGACAATCAACTTGTTGATTTAACATTAAGTCTTATATAAAACTTAGGCTTATTACATTTAGATTCTAAAATAATTCCTAACCATAAAAACTTACATAAAGCGTTTTAGGTAGGTAGCGTATTGCGTAACTGTATTCGTCGAAACAAACCACGCTTCAGGTAACACTAATTTGTACGTGTTTAATAGCAAATGTAAACATCCAGCAAGTTCAAACACAATCGATGACTTTTTTTCCCTGTAAGAAAATATTCTTTTTTTATCTGGGAAAAAGAAAAGCGCGAAAAGATTACTAAATTCAGTATGTTCACCAGAACCAGTGGCCTGGAGTTTCAAGCGTAGTTGTTAGTGTCATACATGACACCCTAGCATATCCGAAAAGTGAGCCGTATCTTACAATACGACACACGTATCCTAAGATACAATTGAGGACATGGTCGATACATTTTTAACTTCGAGATGAAACTGATAAGAGTTGAATGATACATTAAGCCTTTTTAACATAAGAGGTGTTCACTCAATCTATGCAGTAATAAGTCTTAAAATGTTTTCTCCACTTTCTTTTTTTCATGCTTATAAGACATAAATAAATAGTTTTAGAGTTGTCTTTTACTCTAAATTTAGCAATTGGGGCTTAATTTCACTTTGGCTATATACTTGTAAGTTAAAAGGTAAGTAATTCCTCTTGTTCCTTAATAAATATTGCTGAAATAATATTTGATTTTTAACCTAGTTTAAAGCTCTTCAAACTATAACTTGAAAATTTAACGCATGTTTATATGCTTATTTGACTACCTTAACTCACACTTAAGTTAATATACTTTATTGTCCAATAAAATAAGTTATTTGTTTAAATATCTAATTATTGTGTTTTGCATCTTTATGTATCTTTTGATATGATTAACAATACAATATGCAATTCACAATTCGGGATTTTGGATACACAACGATTCACAATTGGACAACTACGGTTTCAAGGTCCAATCATGTTAAGTGCTCAGCTACATACTCAAATTGAATGGGGCAATTCAGAATTTTTTTGGAACTTTAAGTTAATTATTAATCCAAATTCAGGTTGGAGCATTGCATAACTCAAGGATGACTTCTAAGTGTTGGCATGCTTTTTAAATTAATTATCACATTTAAAACTTTTCAAATTCTGTGAAGTAATTCATAATTTCTAAGTGAAAGTATACATGTATAACTACCATGTGAAAGGTGACCAAGGCAACTACCATGTGAAAGGTGACCAAGGCTTTATTTATTTATCCGGACATGTTAATGCCTATACTGGTCCTTCATGATGTGTAACTGGATCTCATGATGCTTGTGGATTTGCTTTTGTGCCCTCTCCCTCTTTTTACCCACACAGAGTGTGACGCCCCCAAATTCAAGTACATATACCTCGAATATGGTGCTTCACGATCTAACTTATATAGTATACTAATAACAACTCATTGCGGAATAATAAAAATATTTACATTGATATAATATAAATATTCTCGTCCCAAGTCTCGCAACCACGACTAATAGACAACATAATTAAATCATAAGTCTTAATACAAATATTTAATATTATTGTCTTAAAACTTAACTAAAACAAAGTTACTCCACAGTCTTGCCTTTTCCCTTATCTTTCCCTAAAGCACTGCCTTGCTCGGTCTTAACTGTATCATTTAAGATAAAGCAAGAATGAGCAATGAGTTTGCTCAACAAGTAATAAGTTAACAAGAATAAATAATCATGTTCAAGGTTTAATACTATCAGAATTATAGCAATTGAAGGCAGTTTATAAAGTGAATTGAATAAATTGAGGACAAATAGCTTTAATTGTTTCAAGATCAGAACAATATTATTGCTGAGTGGTCACTATAGACCATGAACTCTTACTAGGATTAACAGTATTTCATTGAAAAATCCTCAATAAAAAGGACAGTAGGTGATCAGCCTAAGTACCCTATGTTATGCATAACACTCACATTTAACAATTGCACGCAGTCGGTTCCCTGACATAAAGTAACTTTCCCTGCTATGAGGGTTGTTCATCTCAGCATACAAGAGTCTGCACCAAGGCAATTAGTTTAGATCGCTTTCTAGAAAAACATGATTGACTTTATGTTATTATTTGTCTAGCTGAATCAAATGACATACATTCTTCTCAAATATTTACGAGTTAATTAAAACTTTTAATATCCACACGATAGAAATTAATCTGATAAAGATATTTGAGTATGAATAACTTGGACTTTCAAGTGTAACATTTCAATATGAGATTAATTTTGCATAAATGTAAATGTGAACAACTATATTTAAATATGAATTATCTTTCAATAAATATAGCATTCAAATTACTTGTACGAAATGATAAAGTGTACAAGTTTAGGTATTTGCCTAAATCGTCGACATTATTCCACTCTAACTCATTTCCTTTCGAACAACCTATATTCATCATGATTGTTTAATAGTTAATTTTTATTAACTGCCATATAATGATCTAATCGATCTAACTTACTAATTTCTCACAACTAGGACTCAAAAATAATCTTTATTGTTTACTTCTCATACATGTTATTCACAAATAAAATTATTTGTTTAAATATTCTTGTTCCTCATTTCTTTTATTTAGTTTATTCATTAACCTTCACAAATAAAATAATACTTGGTATTATTTTATTTGTATAATCATCATTGATTATTACTTAATTATTTACACTTTGGTTCTTATACATCTTATTTTATTTATATTCCATTGTCTTATAAATAAAGTATCCTTTATTTATTTATAATTAATTATTGTCCAATTAATCTTTCACAATCCTTATTCTATTTGTTCACACTTTGTTAATTCACAATTAAAATAATTTAAGTTATTATTTTATTTTTTTAATCTCTAATTGGAACAATCTTTACTCTTATTTAATTATTTATGCTTCATTAATACACAATTAAAATAATCATTAATATTATTTTAATTGTTTGTCCTTTATTAATTAACAATTAAAATACTCTTTAATATTATTTTAATTGTTTAGGTTTCATTAATACACAATTAAAATAATCCTTAATATTATTTTAATTGTTCATCTTTTACTAATTAACAATTAAAATAATCTTTAATATTATTTTAATTATTTAGGTCTCATTAATCCACAATTAAAATTATTCTTTAATATTATTTTAATTGTTTATTACTTATTAACCCAAAAATAAATAAAAAAATTATTTGTTTATATTTATTATTTATTTATTTATATTTTTCACTAAAAAATTCTGACCTGACCCGTTTGACCCCGGCTAACCCGATCTAACTGCTTTTAGAGGCCAGCGCCTTGGCGCTGTCTCCGGATTTTTAAAAAAATATTGGACCAGCGTCGAGGCGTTGGTTTCTAGTTCTGCAACAGCGCCCTAGCGTTCACAAGCAGAATGTTCAAGTTCATTTTTCCAGCTTTTTGGTTTTCTACCCTTTTCTATTCAATCTTTCATAACTTGCTCATGTCACATCCAAATGAGCTCAAATTTGATTCATTAGTTAATAAATTCATACATTTACAATATTCAAAATTTTAAATCATTTTTCAAAAATATTTATTTAGCTAAAATATTGATTTATCAAGCTAGGGTTTCCATTTGACGTGTTTTACAAGAAAATTCACCATAAATTCATTTTAACTCTATTTTTGTTCGTTCTACTTGGATTACTTTCGTATTTCATAAATCTTTAACATAAAATTTTTAGATCATATAAATAGCTTACATGATTTGTTTCATTTAGTTCCAAATCTCATGTTTTCACTAGGTATTCTTAGGTTTGCATGCTCATATGTATACGCTTTGCACATCTAAGCATATAGCACATATAAACACATACTAATCACATATCCTCCTTCATAAAACCATCATTATGCCTTCAAATCCTTCATGATTCCACAACATGCAAAACTCCCATAACCAAATATAAATATTCCTACTACTAACTAAAACATACTAACTTAAATAAATACTTAGGTTTAGAAATATTTATACCTTCTTGTAGCTTCCTTTCTCTTAGAGATAAATTTGTAATAGTTCTCCACTTTTCCTTTTCCTTGGTAGACCACACTTGAACCGCCAATTGGCAAGAGTCTTTAAGTTTTTTCTTTCTCACTCTAACTCTCTCTTCTCTCTCTAAGGCTAACATTTAGCAATTTCAAACAATTTTGTAAAATAACTTGAACGCTCCTATTTATAGACAAATCCCATATACATATACATATACAAATATACTATCATCAAGGTATTATCCTTGGGAAAAAGGAAATTTGGTGAAAAGTTGTCCTTAATCTTTAATTTAAAGATTTAAGTCATGTTCCCCTTAATCATTTCATGTCCAAGAAAGCATACATCTCTTAAATGTTTCATGTCCAAGAAAGCATACCTCTCTTAAATCATTTCATGTCCAAGAAAGCATATCGGTCATGGGGTATATATAAATATAGGACGAATCTAAAACATACCTCCCTTAAATAGCATATTCACTTGTTTTTTAAAAGAATCTCCAAAACAACGTAGTTTTAATAAATGTATATTATTTAAGAGAGTATTGTTATTTAAGATGTATGCTTTAGATCCGTCCTATACACACACACACACACACACACACACACATATATATACATATTAACTAACATCATCCAATTCTCGTTGGGCTTCTAAATAATGTTCCGTTGGGCCACTAATTAATTTTTTTTTGGGCCATGAACAATTATTTCCTTGGGCTTAATAATAAATATAGTAACCCCACTTATGTGGACTTTAATTTTCTAACGCACTGGATCATATCATATTAATTATGTGACATTTCTAATATTCATGTTAGACTTAATTATTTATTCTTATTAGTCGATTTAATTATTTCATCATTCTCACAATTAAGCCCAAGGGTTCGGTCATGGGGTATATATATATATATATATATATATATATATATATATGACGGATCTAAAGTATACCTCTCTTAAATAGCATACCCACTTGTTTTTTAAAATAATTTCCAAAACAACGCAGTTTTAATAAATGTATGTTATTTAAGAGAAGTATGCTATTTAAGATGTATGTTTTAGATCCGTCCTATACACACACACACACACACATTAACTAACATCATCTAATTCTCGTTGGGCTTCTAAATAATGTTCCATTGGGCCACTAATTAATTTTTTTTTTGGGCCATGAACAATTATTTCCTTGGACTTAATAATAAATCTAGTAACCCCACTTATGTGGGCTTTAATTTTCTAACACACTAGATCATATCATATTAATTATGTGACATTTCTAATATTCATATTAGACTTAATTATTTATTCTTATTAGTCCATTTAATTATTTCATAATTCTCACAATTAATTTAATTCAATGCACAATTTATTTATCATTACTCATTATGCCACACAAGGCATATCACATAAGCTTAGTTAATTATAACTTAAGCTCATTCGCGGTTTAAGTGCATTGAAGGTTACTGAACTCTAGGGTTTTTGAATTTTGAGTCCCTTTCTTTTAGTCAATATAAATCAAGTCGCATACTACTTAAAACTTTGGATATTGAGCCCCTAGGTGCCACATGTGCGTTGACTGCTCACATGACACCTGTGACATGGCATACCAACACCTTAAGTTTGAACTATAAGTCACAAAACTACCCAAGCATCATGAGTCTATCTACTCAAAATACCCAAGAAATAAATCATATACTAAATGAATTGATTTCCTCTTCCGGAATATAAAAAATAAATTATGTTAACATTAAAATTAAATAAAAGTAAGTTGCAATAAATCCTATGGAAATTAAATTGCATTGCAAATAAGTCATATTAATACTAAATTGTATGGGAAATAAATAATATTAAAACTAAATTATACTGAAAATAAGTTATATTAAAACTAAATTTCATTAAAAGTAAATTGTATTTAAAAAAAGTAAAATTAAATTAATTAGTCTGCCTAGGAGGGAATAAAATGAATTACAAAGTAAATCTATTTGTTCATAACCAAAGAGAACTTTGTTATGATAAATTAAGGAAATTGATATTTTCACAGCACTTCCTTATTATTATTATTATTATTATTATTATTACTACTACTAATATTGTTATTATTATTATTATTACTAATATTATTATTATTAGTAGTAGTAGTAGTAGTAGTATTAGTATTATTATTAGTATTATTAGTATTATTTATTATTTTCTTATTGTTATTGTTATTACTAATATTTTTATTACTATTATTGTTAATATTATTATTCTTATTACTAATATTGTTAGTACTATTATTCTTATTACTAATATTGTTATTACTATCTAATATTATTATTATATGATTTATTATTTAGTATATGATTTACTTCTTGAGTATTTTGACTAAGTAAGCTCATGATGCTTGGGTGGTATTATGACTTAAAATTCAAACTTATTGTGACTTATGATTTAGTATATGATTTATTATCTAGTATATGATTTACTTCTTGGGTATTTTGACTAGGTAAGCTCATGATGCTTATATTATGACTTAAAATTCAAACTTATTGTGACTATTATTATTTAGTATATGATTTACTTTTTGGGTATTTTGATTAGGTAAGCTCATGATGCTTGGGTGATATTACAACTTAAAATTCAAGCTTATTGTGTTGGGATCCATTCCTGGGGGTAGCTCATTTTTTGAACAAAATATGCCTAAGATGCCACTCAGGTGCCACGTACGTGTACGTGGACAGTCAACGCACATGAGGCTTGATATCTAAATTTTTAAATAGTATGGATCTCGATTTATATTAACCAAAAGAAAATGGCTCAAAGTCCAAAAATCCTAGAGTTTAATGGCCTTTAATGCATTTAAACCGCTCATTCACCAGAAAAATTATTCAATGTCCTAGGAGCAAATGAATAGTAAGCTCTCCCCTCTCACATTATAGTGGGGTCCATAAGTGGTGGGGTCCTTGTGGACCCCACTATTATGTGAAAGGGGGAGCATAATATTCATTTGTTCTTGGGGGCACCGAATAATTTCTCCATTCACCATCATCACTTGGTTTCTTACATAATTAATTCAATTTAATTGAATTATTAACTCTCTCATCAAGACACATGTATATATACATATAATCATTTTCAAATAATTCTTTATTTTCATTAATAATATTAGTTACAATTTTTTGGCTATTACACGGAGCAAGTGGAGAGTTTATAGCTCACACTTAATTTCTAAATGGAATTATGTCTGTTGATCTACCATGCCTGATTCCTAGAAGTATCACACATTACCTCAAAACTTGTATGGTCTAGTCTATAAAAGATTATCTAATGTACAATTTAATCGTACATGTCCCTGCATGACCACAAAAAACATGCAGAAACTAAAATATACTCGTGTGTGTGTATATACACACACACACACACATTTTTTACATGTGTGTAAAGTAATAATTAAGCAAACATTAACATTTAACATCTTAGAGGTTGTTTGATAAAAGTGAATGAAATAGTTTTGAATGTTTAAGTAACTTGAATGAGCTGAATGAAACCGAATTTTATGCATATCTGAATATTGAATGAAAAAAATTGTTTGAGTCTTATAATATTTTACCCCTTTAAACTATGCTGAACGAGTATATAATTTTTTAAAAACGTATTAAAAAATGAATTAAATACAATAGTAATTGTACAATAGACAAAAATAAATAATTCAAACAAAATTACCAACCAAGTATTAAATATTATGTCTGAGTATTAAAATAGAAAACGTAACAAGTTAAGTAACATAATAATAAAAGTTTTAAAATTACATTAACTTCAATGAGTAACTTATAGTTCATGAGAAATTTGTTAACGTAAATTTTTTCATATATTAAAATGATTAACGAGTAAAAGAAAAGAAGTATATAGTATATACTGAGTTGGATGCAAGTTGAACACACTAGATTAATTTTCCTTTATTTTAATTAATTTAACCTCGTGCTTATTTAATTGTTTTCTGCAAGTAATGTACAAAAGATTCAATGGAATCATAGCATGCGATTACCCCAGCTTCTCTCTCATCAATTCTATCCTCTCTCTCGTGCTCTGTTTCAATTCATCATAGACAAAGTTTGGAGAAAATCCAGCCGAGCCAGTTGAAGAAGAAGAAACTACCCCCAACACAAAGTTGTCATCTTCTTCTACTGTTGTTAACGCTACTATGCCAATTGCTTTGAATATTAAAATAGAAGATGAAAGATGAAATATTTGAGATTACTTGGAAGTCTCTGGCAATGGAGGAGAACAAAACGGTGAAGGAGAAGATAATAAGATGAATAGTATTATATATATATATATATATATATATATATATATATATATATATTATGTAATTTCATATATCATATAAAGGTATTTGTATAAAAAGAAATTTACTTACTAATTCAGCCATAATTTTTTGAAAGAATCGGTCAGATGTATTCAGACCAATTCAGAATTTAAAAATTATAAACAAAATATCTGAATGGCTTATTTGGTCAAATCTTGGGTCATTCAAATCTATTTAAACAGCCCTTAAGACGTACTAAATTAAAGTTTGAGCTTTGCCTCTGAACTAAAAAGACTTTTTCGGTTTTTCCATTACCAAGAACTTGTCTCAAGATATTTTGATGGTTCAGAATACAGATAGACACTATGAGAGGAAGAAATATTATGTTTCAACTTGGGTGAAGATGGTGGATGTCAGGGAGTGTGTACCTTGAGTTCGCCTCTTTTTGGCGCTTTTAATTGATTTATTTACTTGCTAAAAAATATATCTAAGACGGATGGAGAAGTGGTTATCTTCCTAGAGCTCACCCCACATCCTCTATTAAATTCGTTTTATCTTTTAGTTTTTACAGTCCTTTTCATTGGGAACATTTGGAACTCAGAGAACTAAAAGGAAAAGAAGGAAAATGAAAAACAAAATGAAATCTAAAAATTTATTGGAATATTATTAACCATGTATAACACTAAATTTGAACATTATTATCGATATAAGAGTTTTGATTTAGTATAGGTGATTGAATTTATGTGCCTTAAGCTAGTTTTTCTCGTATTTATATTTATTTTTGTTTTCCTTTTCCTTTCTTCTTTGAATTCAAGTTTCAAACCAATATGTTTGGTGTCCTTGTCATTCTTAAATCTTCCTATAGTGGATGTCAGTCTTTGCAAAATTCAGCTCAGATATGGCATTCTTACTGCAATTGCAGTTGACACGTGTCAACAAGTTTGATTTCGTAGTTAATCCACATATAATTCTTACTCTATTTTCTTCAGCTATTGGCAATTTATGAACACAGAATTGCTGTGGAAGGCTTCATTTGGGGAATCAATTCTTTTGACCAGTGGGGAGTTGAGTTGGGAAAGGTATTCCTTTAGAGGATTTCCAGAAAATATATATATATCTGAGAATGAATACAAGCTGAATTAACTTCTCTTGCAGCTTCTCTACATCATGCTATACTTTTCCAAAATGTAATGCGTCTTTAATCACGAATGTAATTTTAATTTTTTAGCTGTGGTTCACTAAAATGCAGTCTTTGGCTTCTCAAGTTCGAAAGCAACTTCACGCATCACGTAAGAAAGGAGAACCTATTGAAGGCTTCAATTTCAGTACTACAACAATGTTAAAAAGATATCTAGAGGTATGGAAACGCATCATTTTGTGGAATTTTTTTTTGACACCTAAGAAAAAAAATGCAATTTTCTGGAAGAAAGCTGCTATCTTCAACAGCGAGTTAATGATAAGTAACACAGTCTGGATTTGCATATACAGACTTGCATGTAAGTTTGTGATACTAGCATTGCTGCAAATAAAGTACTGTGAAACACTAGCTTGGGTGATAACAGCTATGAATCTTAATTCCATCCATAATTAAATTGGTTTATGTTTTTATTTCATACAACTCACCAACCCTGTGCAATGCACAAGCGGCACGAATAATAATTTATTATATTAATAATTTTAAAAAATTGTGATTTCGAGAATATAGCTGTAACTATTAAATTGTTAAATATTTATTCAAATAACTAATGATATATTGTAGGTTCTTTCAATCAACTATTAAGCTAAATATTTGAATGGATTATTATAGATTTATTTAGTTATGATTATGTGAAAATAATTATTTTAATTTTATTAAAGTTTGTAATGGAATTTTATATTAGCGTGTATATTGACAAAATTTGATATTGGCAAAATTTGCTTGATATTCTAATCTGAATAGAATTATGAAACTCAAGTTTTTAATAAATTTTAATTTAGTTATGACAATTAGTTAAGAATGAATCCACTATAATTTTCAACATATGTTGCAGTTATTATGTTTCAAATTCACGTATATTATTATTACAATTAATCATGTGATTTGGTAAAATTTCAAGTTTTAATGAATTAAATTAGTCAGTATATTAATTTAATAATGAAGTTCACGATTAATATTAATATAATTAAATCGTGTGATATGTTAAGAGATTTTTTCGATATATTAATATTTTAATAAAATTGTAGCCTATATAAATTTGTTAAGATATATAAACTAAATAAAGCTATTAAAAAGAACACATGTAGTAATTATTAATGAATAACATTGGTACTTCTTTGGTTTTGTTGCAAACTCTTTTTTTATTGTATTTTAGGCGATATTCTTCTCATCTGCGAGCTTCTTGACTTCACGTTCCTCGAATGTTTCTTTCTGAATCATTGCTTGATAACGTTTTTTATCAAGGAATTTTCTTTGATTTATGTTTATGGTACCAATGCAGCTTTAATGAAAAGTGAGAAAACAAAGTAAATACAATATTAATTATAAATAAAATCAAGTCATACATATGACAATAAACAATTTTTAAGCAATCAAATTAAAAAAAAAAAATAGTGTACTAAACTCAAGACAATAACAAATACATTATAAATATTAGACCTTGTAAGTTTCAGATATATACCTTTTAGGTCATCAACTTCAAATTTCATTGAATGATCGGTGTTTGGATGTGTTTGTTATTATTTTTTCAAACAATATTGTTCTCGTTTTCAAGCGTTTTTGGCCTCATATTCTTCATATGTTTCTTTCTCAACCATATCGCGATAATGTTTCCCCTGCATGAAATTTCTTTGTCCTTTTTTTTTAGAATCCATCGAGATTTAATAAAAGTGAATTGTTGTGAATGAATTTATAAGTGATAGAAATAGAAAATAAAAAGGATATTCCTTTGTTCTATTCCTATTAGAGATAGGAATGTTTTAAAATTTAATTGATAAAAATTTATAAACATCATGTATATACTTAATTATTATAAATTTGTGTAGTACTTGTACTAATTTGAATAGAATTTTTTTTTCTTTTTCTATTCTTCTTAGAGATAGGTATATTTTTAATTTGGATAGTATTTATACTAATATGAATTAAGAAAGTTGAACAAAAAATTGGTGAAATCAAACCAAATTTGTGTTTTTAATTATATAGTTGATAGTTGATGTATTAGTTACCTGAAGAAGTACATTTTCTTTTCATATGTCGTAGAAACTATTGAATATGACTGTTGGAGTTCCAGTATCATTACCATTAATAACGTGACCTGCATTTGTTGTACGTAGATATCTACTAACTTGACATTATTATATCGATTCTTATGCATGCAACAAATACTCTAAAATATTTTGGTAACTTTATTCGTTTGGTGAAGCTTTCTTTTAGACAAAAGGGAGGGAAGTGAAGTATATTATAATCAAAAGATTAAAGGAATCTAACTTTCTGATTTTACTGCTTGGGATCTGAGTTGTGATCCATCATATTTATTGTAGAGGCACATCTTTATAAAAACAGTCTTTGGACCTGACTCCTTGTGCTTATTTATTTTTTATTAATTTCATTTTGAATTCCTTGTTTTACTGAGAGGCTCTTTCACCCTGACTTTACACTGTTTGTCTGTAATTTTATTGGCAGGCAAGTGCAGATGTTCCTTCAGAACCTTCCACTTGGCTACCAAAGATGTAACTGCATTTTGGTCGGGATACTGTCAGCAATAACAGATGTATAACTGCATTTTGGATAGGAAACTGTCAGCAAAAACAAGGTCAAAAGAATTCATGAACTCGAGTTGAAGAACTCATCTGTAACTTGCTAACACTTGTAAATTTTATGCCTCAGACTGGTACATCTTGTGCTTATTTGGCTTAGAAACTGTTTTTATCACCAGAACAAGTAGTTATTGCAGTTTTCCCAAGTACATCACATGTTAAAGTAAAATTCTCTACTTATTTGAAATAATCAAATCCTGAGAAGCAGTACTAAGCTTAAAACATAACATGTTGAACCGCGGAAAAGCTGTTAAATAAACCATTGGTTACAGCTCAAGCTTAAATTAAGTTAATTGAGATGTAAACTCTGTATCAGTTATGATAGAGTTGAACATTTCATAAAGAATTGAAATTTGATTTTTTGTTATTTTATGCATCATTTGTTTCAGAACTGTGATATTCTTCTTTTTTCTTGTGCCCTCATTGTAGTCTTTGATCTATGGAAAAGTACAAGTTTATAAAAACTGGTGACAAAATACATCTCAATCATTAAAAAGTAGAGTCTGACATAAAAATTCATGACATGAATTACTTTTTAATGATTGAGATGGACGTAGTATTTTATTTTGTCATCGATTTTTATATATGTAGTATTGTCCTTAATCTATTGTAGAACATGATTAAAATTTGTACAGAATAGTATTTATACCAATCTGATTGTAGTGCTTGGTTTTGTCCTTGATCTATCGTAGAAGATGATTAAAATTTGAACAGAACAGTATTTATACCAATCTGATTCTGAAAGATGGAGTTTGAGTTTCCAAACATAAAAGTTTTTATTGAAATTAATACTTGTTTATGGAATCTAATTTCTGTATCAGGTGAAGACTAGTATAGTATGTTTGGTTCTACTTGAAAAGAGCATTCGTCACCAGCACAAAAAATTGCAAAAACTCGGTTGAAAGTTTATACTCCCTCGGTCCCTCAGTCCCTAGCCTAGTTTGACTTTTTTTTTATTAAATTGATCAATTTTAGAATTAAATTTTTTTTTTCAAACTCATGAAAATTTGACTGAAAATAGCTTTTAATTATAAAAATGATTAATTTGACTGAAAAGGCAAACTACGCCAATTTTTTTTATGGACGGAGGGAGTATGTGCTATGTTTGACTATTCATTTGATGGTTATATTCCATTTATTTATCATTTAACTTGCTGGGTCCAAACAAGGTCCTGTCATTTGCAAGTAAAAGGCATGTGATCATACAAGTGTGTGATTTGGGTTACCTTCATTCAAGAACTGGAACTTATAAATGCTTAGATTATGAATGTCAATTCATTTAACTTCTAAATTTCTTAGGTCAAACAAAAACCATATGTTATGTTGTTTTCTTGTTCGTAAAGGGTTATTCATCTTCACCTTGACATACTTTCCCTTTAAGCTAAGCTATATACATATGAAATTAAGAGTCTAATTTCTTCAACTTCTATAGCTCTACTAATGGACTCTACTCCACCACCACCTCTTCTCCCTCTCCCCAGAATAATCGCGCGATTATTATTGTTTATTTTGTAATATGTTACCCAATTATGAATCTCATTAGTGAAGATGATTATGTTGATGATGATTCAGATTCATGCAAAGACGAAAATTTGTCGGGTTTGTCTAGGGAAGAGTTGCAAGAAATTCCTTGTTTTTACTACATTGTTAAATATTATGAGACACTCCAGTTTGTGCAATTTGTTTGGACAGTTATAAGAATGAGGAGCTGTCGGATCTTCCCGGATTGCACCCATGTTTTCCATGCTCATTGTGTTGATCTTTGGCTGGTGAGGAGACTTGTCCCACTTGTAGAACGCCTTTTATGGTGCGACGTTCATAAGTTAGGTTGATTTTAAACCATTCTTAGTAGTTTTTTATGGATTAATTCTAATATTTATTATATGTAATGGAATATTATCTTGCATCTTCTCTTTTTCCTGTTTTTTTGTAGAGGTGTTTAAATGGTAGACATTAGATGAGTCTGTATTACGAAAGTTTTTTTTATCAAATTACGAATGCGGCGTATAACAATATATAGTTTAGAATTATAAGGTCAATCTACTATATCAAAAATGTATCGTTAAATTATTACTAACTATAGTTATCTACATAATTCACAATAAAAAAATCTACATATAAAATCGCAACATATATCATTTTTAGAATATATATATATGTGTGTGTGTGTGTGTGTGTGTGCGCGCGCGCGCGCAGATGTACGAAATACTCTCCTATATTCTAAAATATAGAATTAAATTTGACTTTTAGTAATTAATTTAATATTTTTTTAAATTTAAAGTTCATACAAATTGATATAATTTTAAACAATATAATTATAAAAATTATAGATTATTTAAACAGTACAATTATAAAATTTAATATTTTTAAAATTTTAATTTTGAAACTGAAAGCACGTGCGTCTCAAATTAACTATAAAAAGTTAATATTAGTCTTATATTTTTTAATATTAAACTTATATTTGGAAACAAGTACATAATATGTTTGAGCCTAGAGTATTTAAGCTCATAGTAAGAAAATGTAAATAATATAAAAATGATACAAAATTACGTTAGTTGTACATAAAAATCTTGTTTATATATAAATAATTGACCTTTGTAATACAAAATGTCATTAATAAAATGATGTAAAGACAAGTTGTCATTAATAAATGAATGTATCTGTCACTGAGCTTGACAATTACAAACTATAGAGAGGAAAAGAAAGGAGAAATTATTAGTTGCTTTTAGAACAAATTTATAATTTATTTTTCTCTCTCACAATACTATGAGATACACAAGTGGTGAGTCTCATATGAATCCCATAGTGTTGTGAGAGGAGGGAATAAACCGTAAATTTACTCCAAGAGCAATCAATAATTTTTTGAAAGAAATGGAGAGAGTACTACATATATTATTTTTATTTTTGAATTTTTAAAAATTATTGTTTAATATCTTGCCAAAATACCATATGTATTTTTATGTTACAACTATGTAATTGTATTTTAAGATTTTAAAAAAAGTATATATTCTATTGCTAATAATTTATGGATTACGAGTCTTTTGTCTATCTGAAAAAATATTGTTAAAGTTATACAATTACATGCTTTTAAATTTCAATTTTATTCACGCTAAAATAAAGATAAACTTATTTAATACAGCATTTATCATATTAAATAAAGAGAATGTGTTGAGTGCACATATTTTATTAAATTATTGATGAAATATAATTAAAAAAGGAGAAGACATTTACCTTTAAATTATTAAGAGTAATATATATTGACAAAGATATCATGAACTTTATTAGAGAGCCAATAATAATATATGGCATGTGGCAGGCTAAACATGAGAATTGAAGCGGTTGAGAGTTTAATTCCCCACTATCGACGGTTATGGAAGTTAAAAGAGATCATGAATGGAGAAATTATTCAGTGGTCCTGAGGTACTGTCACGTGATGTCTCAGACCACTAAGTGGGATGTCACAGACTACTAACATGCTGCCATTTCAACATGTACAATGGATCATTTCACTGTACATACTGAAATGGCAGCATATGAGTGGTATAGAACACCTCGTAACCATACCCCAGGACCATAAAATAAATTTTCTCATGAATGTGAGAGTTATGCCATTTATTAGGAAATGAAAGTATTATAAATAATCACATCAAGATCAGAAAAAGACAACTTTTTATCAACAAAACAACAAAATAATAACTCTCTTCAAAGTTTTATATTAGGAGTAGGACTAAATACATGTCAATCGCAACCCCAAGATTTTTTTAAGGTAAAAGTAGTATAGTTATAGTTTTTATAAATCATTTTCGGTCCTATGTTATTGGAATTGTGGTAGTTAAAAATAATTTTCAATTTCGTGTTATTGAAACTGTACGTGTATAACTAGTGTGATTGTACCAATCGTTCTGTGTTCTAAGAAATTCTCGAGTCATAAAACACACAATTGCTTAGTCATTAATAAACAATTTATTTAACGAATTATTTATTGTCTAAAATAATTTTTCAACAATAACATTAAACTAATATTTAGTAGTTAGTCCACAATCTTAATTTTAAAATTAAAAATGTCTCAAGTGAGTATCTATTAGGTGATTAGTTTCCTAACATGTGTCGTTAATTTTATACTATCTTTAAACACTTTATCTACACTAGTGCACATACAGAATATATATTGTGTTGATTATTATTTGTAAAGGCTTGTTCAGTCTCTCTAATCGTACTTCCTTTATTTCTCTTTCTTTTGGACATGAAGATCGAAAACAACTTACTTCTCTTAAGCTTCACAATTCCTCTCTTAAACTTCACAATTTCTCTATATATTTGCATATGAAAATTTTATACTTTGTTCAACTTGTCTAAAATATCCATCAATGGATTTTTCTCCTCTTCTCCCTCTCCTCCGGACCGTCGCAATTTGAATGGTATATTTGGTTAATTGTTACCTGTGACCTACTTTCGAATTATGCTTATAGAATTGTAGACAACTACTTTAAAATGGTTTAGATTTCTACAAAGATGAAAGTTTCACAGGTTTGTCTACCAAAGAACTTCAAAAAAAAAATCTGGGTTTTAAATACGTTCTTACCAAACAGACCGCGACTTGTGTCATATGCAAATTTGGAGGATGAGGAGTTGTGTCGGATCTTCCCGGACTGCTACCATGTCTTCCATGCACGTTGCATTGATCTTTGGCTGGTAAGAAGCCTCACTTGTCTAACCTGCAGAACACCTTTTACACTAGGATATTGTTTTTAGGCTACGTTTGCTTATAAAAGTAATGGGTCGGATATAATTATTTGTATCAATTTAACCATTACAGTTATTTTATTTTATAATTAGTCGATTAATTTGTTGTTTAATTTATGAAGTATTTGTGATCGTTATTAAAGCCATTATGAACTAAATAATACAAAATTATGAACAACCATAAACACGGATTGAGAGATTAAATGCATACCTAAATGCTTCACAACCATAAACACGGATTGAGAGATTTTGTTGCAGCGTACCTTCTTTCACTTGCACTTTGCACAAAATTCTTAACCAAGAAGGGGGTGAGGAAGGGTGGGGGAAGAGAGGGAGAAACTATATAATATAATACTTCATTCATTTCAAATTATAAAATTAATAAACTTCCAAAAGTCCATTTAAAATATTTTCAAATTAAAATTAATATAATTTATTTAAATTTTGAAAACAAAAAATTCTATAACTAATAATATTTTTAAGATAATTTATAATTATATTGACATAAATTAAATAAATTTATGTTAATTTTTTTTCAAAAATATTTAAAATTAACTTTCAAAAAATAAATATTAATCTTATAATTTAAAAATAATATAGTATTAAAGATATATGTTATATTTCATTACAAGCAACCATAAACTGTTCAGAAAACAACCATAAGAAAAAGCTCTAAGATCCTTAGCTATGTAGATTAAAAGGCCAAGTATCCACAATTAAGACAGCCATGAGTTTGTACCTAACTTATAAGGTTGTACATCTATGAACGTCTCTAGTTGGCTGACCAAGTTGAACAGAGATGTTGTAACACACAGCTAAAAGTCGGATTTATTAAAAAAGTATTTACGTTAAACAAAATTATTTTTTGCTTTAATAATGTCATGATCATAATACCGAACACCGCGAGTGTATCAAAATTAACCTTTTTGAGTAAATAGGCATCTATCAAAATAAACATGTGATAAAATAGAACAAATAAATTAAAAGGAAAATACGTAATTGCATTTTTAAGAAGCGAGTGCTTCTTAGCCTTGGCAAGTGATTTTGGCACTTGACTTCATTACAGAATAAAAAATAAAAATAAAAAAAAGGGTTTCCAGCTAAACAATATACGAACTATCCAAACACAGGTTCCACAAAATGTTTAAGCAAAAAATTAGCAGCCCACAAGTCTCTAAACACCAGTGGAACCAAAGCCACCAGCACCTCTCACAGTTAAATCTAAATCAGCAACCTCAGTAACTTCAGGAGTTGAAATCTTCTCAATAATAAGCTGTGCAATCCTATCACCAGCCTTCACTTCAAAATCAACATCAGAATGGTTGAATACGATCACCCCAACCGGACCTCTGTAGTCAGCATCAATCACTCCGGCCCCAACATCAATCGAGTGCTTCCATGCCAAACCTGATCGTGGTGCTACAAGTGCAATTCAATTTAATTCACTTCAATTCTTAGGCTTTGTTAGGCAACACAATTCCAAGACTTGGAAGTTATAATTGATCACAAATTTTTAATTAAATTTCAATTCCAAAAGCATAACACCTAATCCAAACATATCACCATATAAAATAAACTAGAGTGATAATGGGTGCCCAAGATTATGGACAAAACGTCCAGATTACTCACAGCAGTTGACCCCATTATGGGGGGGCCTGTTGTCATTGACAAATCAATGATTTTGGAGCAACGGGAATCTTTCCTTCTTTTCAAATGAATGAAAATTTAATTGGTTCATACAGATTGTACACCTTTTAGTTTACTACAATAAGCATAAGAAAATGAGAAAGTAAATAACAAGTAGAAAGAGAATAGCCAGTACAATATTTATTAACATCTTAAAGGATTAATCCATTACACAAAATAATTGCTTAGAAATAAGCACTAGACAAAATAATATTAATAGGTTTGAGTAATCTTCTCTAGAGATGAGCAAGCAAAACTATCATTAATCCGTTCATATCCCATGTCCCATTCAAAGACCCTATAAAGGGCTTCAATATTATTAGACTATTAATACTTGCTTTTGATTTATTTTTTGAAAACAAACAAAATTGAGCATCTACTGGAGTGATCCAGGCTCCGAGCATAGATGTCATGAGCACCATAGCTTTTCCGAATCAACAATTACATATACATTTATAAAAGAGAAGAGAGATAATTTACCAACACGAGCATATGTGCCTTCAGGTACTGCTATGCTTAAATCTGTAGGAACCAAAGCCTTGCCTCTGGCTGGCACCTTAGTCTCAATTGCACTAAAAAAATTTAGAAACAAAGTTTAATCAAAATCCATACATAATATGACCAAATAATTGAATCCTAAAACCCAAAATCTACATTTAAAAAAAAACAAAGATTAAGCAAGTCCACACATGACCAAATAATTAAACCCTAAACCCAAAATGTACAGAAACACTCGTACACCCATAAATCAAAAAATATAAATTAATTATATAGAGTGACTCTACAAAATCCAATTTTCAAACTCAAGACAGCGGGATTAAATTACCTTGAGAGATCGTAACCAGCGGAATGAGGGGATGCTCTTGTGGGCAAAATGGCTTTTTCAGAGAGCTTTTTCACCAGGAAGAAATGGGTTTGGTGTGGCTGGTGAACTCCATTTTGATGAGGATTCTGAATTTTGGGACTTGGGTCTTTGATTTCGGGACAGTTGTTCTGTGGGAGTTGGGCCATTGAGATGACTGTGGGGCAACTAGAGGAGATTGTTTGAAAATGAGAAGGATTAAAGAGAATTTTAAGAGTGATCGGTTGTATGTAAAGCTGAATTGCCCGCGAAAGAAACATCTACTTGGCTACAATGGCGCCAAAAGATCCCGCCATTTTTTTGTCATGCGAACTGTTCATAGGGTCATCGTGCTCGGGGCTCATTATTTTCAGCGTTGATATTCAAGTATAGCTACATGAAATCGTCACAAGGCTTATCTCTTTATAAAGGGAGGGAAAAAATAACCGTCTTAAAAATTGTGCCACAATTTTATTTTAAATATTAATTTCTATTTTTTATTTTTCACTTTTTATGCGTAAAATCTTTCATTTATTTTTACACTCACATTTTTTGTAATTTTTATATAAATATTAATTTTTTTTAATTGCACACACATAATGTATACCCTAAATAATAATTATTATTATTGTTGTTATTATTATTATTGTTATTGCATTGTATAGTTTTTTATTATATTTAGGGAATTGATATTTCCACAAGGAAAATTGATATTTCCACAAGTGGGTCATATTTTAAACTAAACCAACCCTATGTGCAGTAAACTAACTATAGAATTTAGTTATTATGCCCAATTTACCCTTATTTAGTAAAAGTTGAATTCTTATTTATTTTAACCATTGATCAAAAGCCTATTCATATTCTATAGTGGTTGTCCATGTTCTCATTCTCTCTGTATACTACGCTGTCCAGATTCTTGTTATGCATTTGTATGCCATGTTAAGCCTTCCTTGATTGCCCATAATTCAGCAATAAGGATATTACATATTACCACAGAATAGTACATTAACATGCAACACCATCATATTATTTAGAACTTTATATATAAGACTATTTATGAACATAATGTAATATATTGCAACACCAGCACATTATAGAGTGAGGCCATTAGTAAACCAACTAGCAAATAAAGGTTCCTATATTCTTCTGTCATAATGGAGACCAATTTAATCAACATTGATAGAACATTTTATATGAAAATGTAATGATTCTTCTTAGGAACAGTTAACAAATTCTCAATTCCTCTGTGCAGATCCAATAACATATTAGTTTCAAGCTTTTTAATTATGTTGGGCAGTATTGCATTATCTGAAAACGCCTCTAAGAACTATAATGGATGCTTATATAATTTTCTTCTAGTCGGTCTTGTGATTGTTAACTTACCTCCAAACAAAAAAAATATCCTGATCTTTCCCAAATGAGTCAACCAGAATCCAAGATTCACCAATAATCCATGCAAGAATATGACCCATTTTTGAAATGATGAAAATGGCTGTTGTCTCTCACAATAATTTCACGGTCATAGATCTTAGAGAGGACCTTTGTCACCGAGTGACAATCATTACATACACGAAGATTCTTCACTATGCGAATTAGACTCCCTGATGCACACCGTATTAATGAAACCTGGAATTAGAAAAGCTAGAAAACGAATGTGACGCCCCCAAATCTGGGCCCACACAGCCCAAACTTGAGTCGTCAAAAGACTACAACAAAATTATTACAACAAAACACAACGTACTACAATACAGTGTATAATAATACACAACTAAGTCTTCACTATTATTGCCACACTATTTTACAAAACTTGAAGACTATGATAACTATTCCTCGGACCCTCACTCCATTCCCCGGCTAGACCCTGTTATGTTTTCATCTCCTGCTGAAAAACAATGGAACAAAAGAAAGGGTGAGCTCAAATAGCCCAGTAAGAAATATCATGACTAAGATAATGACGAATAAATTATCATTAGCCTTCAACAGTTGAGTTCTTGATAGAATACAATAGACTACAAGGTTTATATCAAAAACTGTAGTTAAATTCTTAAACAATGTTCAGATCAATAATAGCAGCGGAATGAGCAATCTATTAGAAGAATAATGCAGACTATAATGTCCACTCGCTTCTCTTTTTCGTAAAAACATCATCAACTTTTATCATCTGAAATACCATTAGTCATGATAATATAAATTCACAGTTCCTGATCATAATCATGCACATCAACAGTTCATCTTTGCACTACGGGCCAAAGATATTCAATATAGCACCAACGGTCATGATTATACCAGATTCAGCCTTTGGTCATAATCATACCAAACAACAGTTCATCTTTGCACTACGGGCCAAAGAGAACATTCACCACGTGCCATAAAAGACACCGAACATATGTATCGCCTTTAACCTATTATATCGCCTTTAACCTATCATCTGTTCAACAAATATATCACATCTGTGCCCCCGGCCACAGATATTCACAACAGCTTGATTTTTGGATGATTAGAATGATATAAATGATGAACAGAAGAAATAGGATAACAATAAGTATCGGAAGTTTACTTTGTACAGATTCAAATAATGTCCAAATTGTCAACATGATGTGGAGTGAAATTTAAAAATGATATTCAAGATCCACAGTTCAGAATAACGGTTACAATTCAATAGAAAGGTTCACGTAAATAGGAAGGTTCAGTTGAAATAATGAAGTTCAACTATTATGGAACATATAATATTTTCAGGAATTATAGAAGCAATAGTTCCATAATAAATTTCGATTTAGGAGTATGAAAGAAAATAATATCCCTTACCGTAGCAGGTTTGATTAACAAAAGGTGAAGGAATTTAATACGAAGGGTTATTCACCAACAGGCGGCAATCCGCTCCGTAAGGTTATTCCCACAATTTAATAGAATTTGAGTACAAAGAGTTATTCACCAAACAGGCGGCAATCCGCTCCGTAAGGTTATTCTCAGAGATTAATAATGAATGAATACGAAAGGTTATTCACCAACAGGCGGCAATCCGCTCCGTAAGGTTATTCCCACAATTTAATACATGGAAATAAAAGGCACGTCTTATGAGTAAGGAAGAAACAATATTATTATCGAGAATCAAATAATGATAATCCCTTACCATAGTACGTTTGAATAATGGAAGATGAAAAAGATGGTATCCCTTACCTCAACACGTGACTGGATATTGATTTAAATGAGGTTGATTAACTTGAACAGTACACGTATACTTATAGATCTTCACAAATACTCAAGATGACTTAAGCACACTTAGAGAGAACTTTCACAAGAAGTATTTAGAGAGAGAAAGAAAGAACAAGTAAGGAAGTTTATGAAAAATCCTTAAGTTAAGGCTTCTATTTATAGCCAAAAATCTTATCATTCATTTAATCTAAACCATTCATTTAAAGATCATCTTTTAATCTACACCATCCATTTCAAATATTATATTATCTTTAATCTACACCATTCATTTCATATCACCTAATAATCACCTAACTTTATATTATAAACAAATCAATTTAATTATTCAACAATAATTCACACTTTAATCTACACCATTCATTTCATATCACCTAATAATCATCTAACTTTATATTATAAACAAATAACTTTATCAATTCAATTATTATGACTAATTGTTATAAATACAGTATAGTTAGCTCTTAGATATCAAGTCAATAAATTAATGAAATACAACTGTTTAAATAACATCATAATAGAGATAACAATAATGTAAAATAAAGCATACGTTACTGTGTAATGACAATTATTGATTCAATAATGTGAATTACTGTGCATATGTTACTGTGACAATTATTAGGTTCAATAATTTTAAAAAACAGTGCAACAACAATTATTGACTCAATGATATAAAATACAGTGTAATGACAATTATTAAATCAATAATGCAAAATACTGTGTAACAACAATTATTGAATTGATAATATAAAATATTATGCAGTGACAATTATCGATGAAATGATGCGTAACAGTTACGGTGTCAATTATCAGACCAATAATATGAGACACTATGCAATACCGTGTGTTACTGTAGAGTACCGTGTGCTACAGAAAATACCATAAACTACCGTATGCTACTATTCTTTTATCACCGGTATTTTAACAGTTCCGTTGACTATTTTTATTTAAAAAGGTTACTTCTGTCGTTTTCTATATCCGACAAATATTCCGTTGTGGGGTCCACCAATAATTTATTATTTCGGCGCCGTCGTACGGCACGAATATTCCCCGACCAAACGAATATTCCCCGACAAAGCGAATATTGTCCGACAAAATAAAATTTGCACATAACATCCTTAACTTTTAACTTTATCGATTTAACCACTTACTGTTTAAAAAAAAAATATCTATATGAAGAAAATTAAATTTTGTATTTCATAAAATTCGGGGTCTTACAACGAAACTTTTTCCCATCCCTAAAATAAGCAGCAGATAGAATTCAGATTACATCCATAAAGACTAATGTCCACTTCCGTAATGTTTAGCGAAGATATTTAATTGACAAATAACCAAAAATACAAGAGAAAGGACCAATATCCACTTTCATAATGTTTTGCTGCTACTGTTCTAGGCCAGTCTCTTCAAAAGCCAAGCTTGCATCATCTCAATTTGCTATGTCTACAACTCTGCATCATGTTTGAATTTGTTAAAAAACTACACATATGCAAACAATAAAATATATGAATCAAATATCTTTCATAAGGCGTTTAAAGCAAAAAAAGCAAAAAAAAACTCCAGTGCTATAAGTTCATTGAGAAGCCAAATTAATGTCTTGTAATTAGACACTCTCTTGCCTTATTCAATTATTAGTCAGATTACTTATATATCTGTATGCACACACTTTTTTACATTGAGAAAACTATTTCTTGATGACACAAACACCAATTAGGAGGATATCATTTAATAATTTTCATAATCTTATTATCAAGGCAAAAAAAATATCTTACCATAAGAATTTCTAACTAGTTATGAAAATCACAACAGAGATTCATTCATTTCTCCACTACAAGTACCTAAGTGCATAAAAAATGGGTAAAGAAAACAAAGTTAATAACAAAGGTAAAAATAATAAAAATCTATACGCCAAAAATGAAATAAAACATACCAATGTTTTTATATGGACAACTTCTTTTATCATGATTTGGAGCTTTGCATAAACTACATTTTCGTATCTTTTCTACAAACTCAAATGCAGAAGAATCACGCCTTGTAGATGCACTCTTTTTATTTTTTGACCCCGTAGGACGACCTTTGTGCGACTGTATAAGAGGCTCGAGTAAGAAAGGATCATGTCCATCCACAAGCTCCGAAATTTTCTTTTTAACAACTTCTTGTTGAGTAAGAGGCCATTCTACATATCTGTTTTGTAACTTTTCCAGCAAGCCATTTATTTCACTTTCTCTACTATTTTGACCAAAATCACTTTCTAGGAATGATCTTGTATCAAGCCTCCATTGTGGGTGTATATCATCTAAATGTATGACTCCACCTTCCAAACTTTTCATTTCATGCGCACAAGGCATTCCCATAACTGTTTTAAAATGATTTTTGCAAGTAGGAGACTCTTCATGAGAAATGACTAATTTATATTGCTTATAAAGCTCATTTAAAGCAAATACTGACACATGAGTGACAATCTCTTTGAACAAATAAATACGAAGGTGATGAGGGATTCTTATCTTTTCACTTGCAATTTGCGCCTTGATTTCTTTGAATTGATTCTCAATTGCAAGACATACTTTGCTCTTCACTTCACCAAAATCTCCCGTTGAAACTTGCAAGTATTTTTTGAGAAGTGAATGAGCACTTTCAGCCCTCGAAGTAACACGTGTTCCAAAATGAGTATGTTTTTCTGTCCATGCACACACAAAGTGGTCTTTAACCAGCAACCAAGTTTTCTTTATGTAACTAAGAACACTTACCTTTTGTTGGTATTGAAATTCAAAACTCCCCAAAGCTTTATTATATTCCTCTTCACTTTGAGAATTAATAAGCACGGTCCAACTTTTTATGAATCCTTCCCAATCTTCTCCTTCTTGGAAGTGAGACTTGCAATTGGCCAATATATTTTTCTCAATGTGCTATATACATAGGATGTTGGGTGTAGTTGGAAAAACCACTCTAATAGCATTCATCAATGCTAATTCTCTGTCAGTTACAATGGCTGAAGGTTGACAATTAACACCCAAAATATCACTAAATTTTTTCAAAGCCCAAACATAATCTGCTTCTTCTTCCTTCTGTAAAAATGTGAAACAAGAGTAGAATGATGTATTGAAACTTGATACACCAATAATGTCAAGTAATGGCATTTTGTACTTGTTAGTCTTGTAAGTACAATCCATTACAAAAACGTTTGAGTAGCTTTTAGTTAATGCTATTGAAATTGGATGTGCAAAAAACAAACGCGTTAAGTGTCCAGTTGAGTCTGATTCCACGTCATAGGTAAAACCATTAGCGCCAAGTTCTTCAAGTAAAGCTTGAAGCATTGTACGACCACCCAAATTATCTCTGCGTATCTTGGCTTTTGCATTATACACTGTTCGAGAAACTGCTTTGAGATTGGGTATACCTTGTCTAAGTGAAGAAAGAATTTGACGTGGAGAAATACCAGACTTCGTCATTTCCTTAATGTGTTCGAACTCTTCTTTAGAAAAGCGACGGCAAGTAGGATGACCCGACATATCCAATGTAGGCTCATGATTATGGCATGCATTTTTTACCTCAAGCACCCATGGACGCCCAATCCTTTTTCTACCACAAACTTCAAAAGGACAATTTATTAACCGTGATGATGTTTTTCTTTTTCGATTTTCCATCTGAAGTTTTAACTTGTTCCGATAAGTACCTCCTCTATCACAACCAATAATCACAAAACTATCCTTCGCTGAATTTTTAATCGATGTTGCATAACCTTGCATCAAAACAAATGTTTGAACCAAACCGATGAGATCTTCTCGATTTTCAAATTCTATCCCCGGAAGTTGTAATGCTTCACCTTGGGTGGCAATGTTCTCTTCGTACACTACATTACTCTCATTTATGCTGTCATTGTACGTTGAATTTTCTTTGAAGATCTCATTTGCTCCATAATCCATTTTAGTTCAAACACCTAAATACCCAAGTATAAAAAAACACTCTTGTAAGACAAATATGCAAATACAAGGCATATAATTCTTCAACAAATATAAAATAATTATTAATATGTCAAAAACATATTATACATAAATTAAGTTTTTGACACCAAAGAATTACAAAAATACTGACAAATACATCAAATAATAGTCACATGATTAGATGCATCAATGTAGCATCTTCCATAAAAATTACCATGTGTAATCTGAATTATGTTATTAACCTGTTATTAATTTTATATTTTTACACTAATGGTGAGAATAAAAAATAATTGAAAAACTAGGGTTCATAGCAAAAAAAGGACTGATGAAGAAAAAGATTTACCCATTAGTAGAAGATTATCCAGATTAAAAAAAAAAAGCAAACAAGAATAAAAAGAGAAAAATTAAGAGTGGAATTTATATATGATTTTTTTATTTTACCTCAATCACTTCTTTCACTTTCGCTTGATGGCCCTTTGTAGATGAATAATGGCGTTAGAAGCATTCAGAGAGAACAAGAACCAGGACAACGTTGGAGAATACAGGGAGAACAAAATGGGACCACTGGAGAATATGGATAGGCTTTTGATCAATAGTTAAAATAAATAAGAATTCAACTTTTACTAAATAAGGGTAAATTGGGCATAATAACTAAATTCTATAGTTAGTTTACTGCACATAGGGTTGATTTAATTTAAAATGGGACCTACTTGTGGAAATATCAATTTTCCTTGTGGAAATATCAATTCCCTATATTTATTATAACTAGTATGGTAGTCGATGCGAAGGACGGGCCACATTTAGATGAGATTTAAAAAAAATTAATTAAAAAAATTTAGTTTGAAAATTAATTTTAAATTAAAATTCCATACATTAATATAAAATTTTAACTTTTTCACTTGAAGAATAATCAAAACATAATTAATTTTTGATAATAAGTGTTAATTTCAAACTATATATTATCAAATTTTATTACAAAATACATTTTATGTTTAATAGATATCTAATAAATGGAGAATTGAAATAACTTTTTAAGTAAAAAAATATACATTATGTGCT
Organism: Hedera helix; assembly: GCA_947179155.2. NCBI lineage: Eukaryota > Viridiplantae > Streptophyta > Magnoliopsida > Apiales > Araliaceae > Hedera > Hedera helix. Next base: position 20,079,370 of record OX359283.1, on the reverse strand, counting down.
TATTTATTTATTATGACATGAATTCCTGTAATTTAATTTGAACAACTAAAATAAATTGCAAGTGATATATGATTAGATTTATAATAATTCGGATTAAATCTCGAGTTTGAATCAAATTATAACATAATAAAACTCAATGCGTTTATCTCAATAATATTTTATTGAGTCATCTTAACTCACCACAAACTTACCTAAAATGTCATAACTGAATATATGATAGCAGTTTCAATTCTTATATACACATCTAGAAACTTTATATATTTAGTCATTATGGGATAATATTAGCAGCCTAATAATCTCGTTTTCGTATCCTCACCTCTGATAAATCAATTAGATTATCTAATTTGAGCTTTCGAGAATCAATTCTGATACCATATATAACAATCCGGGTAAAATTTTGAATTCGAATCAAATCATAATATAATAAAACCAAATACAATTATCTCAGTAATATTTTTTTGTGTCATCTTAACTCGCCATAAATTTATCTAAAAGATCACGACTAAATGTATTAATGATAGTAACTTAAATCTTTATATACATATTTAAGTATCCCATATATTACGATATAAGACTGTAGTGTTACAAAGTTATACTTATAGCTATATTTGTAATTAAATATATCTTATAGAGAATAGTCAAATCAGTGCAGATTTTATAAATATACATTTAATGATCGCAATTAGGATAATGACTAAAATATTTGAACTTATTCCAATAAAAGTGAACATTAACAAAAATAAAATTTTAAATGAATCCTTTTTTCTTGTGCATAACGGGAAGAATATCACGTGATAAAAAATATTACAACTTTTGTTCCATGTAAACTCATTTGTATTTATCATGATTTTGCAAAGTTAGGCTTCATGACTTTCTCCTCGCGGAGGTAAAGAGATATTGAGTCGAGTCGAATAATATTTTATTCAAATTTTATTTTAATTTTATTTAAGATATTTAGATTTATATTCAAATTTAAATATAATTTTAAATTTTTTACTCAAATTTAAATTCAAGTCATTTTATTATACTGGAGTTTGACTCGACTCATTTTTTAGTTAAGATACTCACAAGTATTTAAGACATATGCGAATCATAATTGAATTTTTTATATTATAATAATTTAGATAAAATTAACTCAATCAACTATTTAGAATAATTTAAATTAACTCTTCAAACTAGATCTCGAGCCTTATAAAAAAAAATCAATGAGATAATGTGACGCCCCAAATCCGAGTTTATTGAACCTCTATTTGGGTGCTCACTAATCATACACTCTACTTTCAATTACTACTACTCAAAATTACCATTAATATACATTACATCAGTTAATATTAAACTTAATACAAAATATAGTTAACAAACCCTCGGGTCATCAACCTTTACTTACATACATCGTTATTAAGGTACATATTTCATATCTAAAGCCACAAAATAGATTTAAAACTATTATCTGGGGACATTTCATCACTGCGTCATTCCGACATCTTTCATTTGACTTTGTCTTTCTTATTTAGACCCTCAGATTTAACATATTTGTCTGCGACACATTAATCAAGCAAGAATGAGCAACTGAAGTGCTAGCAAGTATAATGAATTAAATGATAATGCATCATGAGGAAAATAATTTATAACAACGTAACCAACAAGGTAACATTAACTCATTTCAAATGAAAGAAAATAATTGGAAAAAAAATATCTGTTGAAAAATAATAAATAAAAATTATACTGAGGGTCAAAAGACCATTGAACATAGGTTAATAAATGATAATACTGATAACCTGTGTGTGTCATAAAGACCATAAAACCTTAAACACGTACTCGAGGTGATCAGCCTCTCGTACCTATGATTGTGCACATCATATTACCGCATCTCGCGGGGTATCGAAATTTAAAGCATCTAACAAGCTATATCCCCTGAAACATGGTTGTTCATCTCAGTTTATAGGAGTCCGCACCAAAACAATATGGATTCGGCTCAGCACTTAACGATAAAGAGTAATTTTACATTCAACTATATCAACAGTCTAGCCGGACAAATGGCATAGACTCATAATCATTAACTCACTCATCAACAATTATGATTTGTTATAATTGGCATTTAAAAATGAATGTGAGTAACAACAGAGATTTTCAATCTTAATTGAACAATTTACAACATCAATCAAAATCAATTTTCAAGAAAATGAAATAATGATAAAACTTAGAAAATGGAATTCAGTTAGGATTTTAATATATAACATATGATTAATGGGTCAAGATTAGGGTTTAGGAACTTGCCTCGATGTCCGATTATTAAATTAACGGCTAATAACCTTTTCTTGGACAACCTATAATAATAACATAATTAAATAATAACAATTTAGTAACTCATGATATTAATTTATGTAATTAATATCACTCACAACATAAATATTCTACCTGTCGGATCTATATTAAGGTTTATAATTTAATTAAAACCTAATTTGGTTATTTAATTTAACCGTGCCCTTTTTATATCCTCATATGCAAAGCATTTAAATCCTAATTGAAATTACTATTCGAAATTGGAAAAATGTTAAATTTAATTTATAAATTATTTTTATATATTTTATTAATTTTTATATAATTTTTAAACATTTATTTTAATTAAATAAAACTTTGATGGCATTTTCGTAATTATGTGAAAAACTAATCCAGTGGCAAAATTGTAATTTACTGAAATTTGGTCCACCGCGCATGGCGCGGTCCTCTCTTCTCCATATCCAAACAGCGTCGTTTTCTAAGTCGGTTACTAGAAAGATTTTGGTCGCTGCGCATGGCCTTGCCCTCCCTTCCCGTCCCTGAAACGTCGTCGTTTTCGGGAAAAAAAATTGGCGGCCGCGCAATGCTCGGGCGGCCTTAAAAAAAAATTCTTCTTCCTCTACGTTAACAGTAGCCTAACAAGAAAATTTTAAACCATTTTTTATCACCATTTCCACAACATAAATACTCAAAACACTCTATAATCTATAAGTATACATTCAATTTTTTTATAGAATAGTTATTATAATTATTTACTAATTTTTCACAAAACTATTTTACACCAAAAATACTAAAATAAATCAAATAAAATAATTTTATACATTCCCAAAACTTGAAAACCTTCCTTTGAAGTTTGTTCTTCACCTTGATGGCACAAAATTTTTTCTCTCTTGGTGGTGATGATGTTTTCGGGTGGTGGTGGTGGTGGAGGTGGAAATGCGAAGGAAGATAGAGAAATTAGATGGCTTGTTCTTGTTTTTAGTATTATATGCTAATCTTTTCCTCATTCCATACTTAAGCTTTAAATGTGTGAGTTAGTTTTAAATTGTATCTCCAAGTCCATCGACTTAGAATTTTATTCAGTAAAAATAATGCACAACTCCTAATTTAATACATTAGGTAGTTATTTCGTGTAATAAATATTTTATATAATGTATGTAAAATATTTAAAAATGTAAAATATTTATTTTAATTTACAAAAATTCATAAAATAATTTATAAATAATATTTATATATTTTTAAGGTACTTTACTTGATAAATTTTGTAAACGCATAATGGCATGCATGTAATTATATGAGGTACTTTATACTTTCAAAATTAATAAAATAATACACATAGCTTAATAAAATTAAATTTTTCACATTTCAACTTTGTTACATATACGTTACATAAACATCCATGTATTTCCTCCCACTACATAATATGTACATATATCATTTATTATATATACGTATTATATATTATAATAAATTCTTTCACATATTTAAATCACATAAAAATATTAAGTCTCATAAAATAAAAATAATTCTAGTTTACATAAAAACCATTTATCTTATTAAAAATAAGAATTATTCATATTTATTTATTATTCTTTTTCACTATTTCATATATTTTATATGAACTATACAATACAATATTGTATAATTTATATAATTATTAACCTTTCCTTAAAAAAAATTATTCTCTTATATAAATCATATATTCACTCTTATATAATTTATATAATTATAAATTTCTCTATATTTAATTGTATTTCCTTATATAAAATATATAACTTATTACTATATATTTTCTATAATTAATTACTCTTCTTAATAATTCTAAAAAATTCCCCATAATTATTAATTAATCTATAATCAATAATTATGACCTTGTTAACTCTCTCATTAACTTTTAATTAATTTAGAATTAATTTTCAATATTAATCCCCTTTTTATTTACACAATTCATTAAAATTAGTAACCGTAACAATAATACACACACACACACACACACACACACAATTAATTTACACCGTTCATTTTACTTGCCTAGTTTAAATATTTAAAACACACACATTTTATTTATTTAAATCTTTTTACAACGTTGTAATATCTTGGATATTAAAGATAACATTATCACTTTTAAATCAATTAATAGACATGTACATGAAACATAAAAATCAATTGATGGGTACATGAAACATAAAAAACCTTTCACTTCACAAAATATACGGAGAATTAAATTATTGAATACAATATAGTAAATGAATCGAGTATACTTAATACTTAATCGAGTATACTCTGTGACGACCTCAAATCCGGGTTCCATAACCTCGAGTTTAGTTCTTACTATTCAACACATTACTAACAATTAAATACATACATTGCATTTAAATATCGCGGAATAATACATATTGGTTCCCTTACAAAAAGGTTACAATACCAGTGTCTATTAACCTTAACATAAACAGTTCTTATCATAAGGAATTACAAAAGGTTTAACAACAGTAAACACAAATTTAAGCATCTAATTAGCATGCATAAACTAACTTAAGCTCTGACCTTTCATTTTCCCTTATCATTCTTTGAGCAATCAGGATTATCTGAAAAATGGTTCATGATATAGCAAGAATGAGCAACTAGTTTGCTCAGCAAGTTTAGAACAATCATATAGATTTAATATATCATGAATGAATGGGAAATGTCATCAATGGTTCAACAATAGATATAACAATTGTGAATGAAACAAGATTCAAATTTTTAATAAACAGAAGATTTGAATCTTAAAATGCTGAGCGGTCACTAAGGACCCTGAACCAACGAGGGTATAATAGAGTTTCCTCTAACCCTTTGAGTTGTTTGGTTTTCAAGGGGATCAGCCTATTCAACCCGCTGTATATGCATTACATTTAGTCACTGGCGCCAAAGTCGTTTTCCCGACACAAAATCCCCTAATTTAGGGTTGTTCAATTCTCAGACTTAATATAAGAAATCTGCACCCAACAATGGTTTGGATAAGCTTTTAAAAGTATTCAAGTATTGAATTTATAAACGTAATGTCTAGCTGAACTATTAGCTTTTGACATTTTTAGTACAGTTCATGAATCAAGAACTAATAAGCTTCAAGTGTACTAAGTGCGATTTTATAAACAAGATGGATGTGGGATAATTTTAAATAATTAAACCATTTCAAGCTTTGACAATAAGTACAAGTATAGAAACTTGTTCAACAATAAATGAGTAGGGTTAGAGAACTTGCCTGTCTGCTCAGCTACAATAAATGTCTAGCTTTAACTAACTTGCTTTGAAAGTCCTAACATTAATAAAGTCGGTCTAATAATTAGTACGGCGTATTTGCATAACTATACGCTTAATAATGAACTTATTTACCACATGTAAATACTAACACATAATTTACATTAGTCAAAACAATATTATTAACCTTATAGACCCTTAATCATTTTTAAGTTAATAATTTAATAAGTTAGAAAATATTTTTCTTAAGTGTTGGACACTTATTAAACCCTTAAACAACTTATTACATTTGTTTAATTAAATCATAATTAAATTTAATTTATTTTATTAACTCAATCTCTATTTAATTACTATTTAATCTTGATTAAATAGAAATTAATTAATTAACTCTAGTTATTATTTAAAATAAATAATAACTAATTGCACTTACTTATTATTTAATTATAATTAAATAATAAATAATTATTGATTTAATTTTAACCTTCTTTAATTTAATATTAATCAACCAATAATTAACCTTACTTATTATTTAATTTAAGGAAATTAAATAATAGTTTACTAATCTTAATCCTCTTTAATTATTATTTAATATCAATTAAATAATAATTAATTATTTAATTAATTTTAATTATTATTTAAGTTTAAATAATAATCAATTCATTCTTATTTATTATTTAAATTAAATAATAAATTATTAAATCTAATAACTTAATTTCCATTAATCGTTATTTAATGCTAATTAAATAATAATTAATTACTTAATTATCCTTATTTATTATTTAATAATATTTAAATAATAAATAATTAATTTATAAAATTTATCTCTCTTTAATTATTATTTAATAGGAATTAAATAATAATTGTTAATTTATCACCTTTATTTATTATTAACATTTAAAATAATAAATAAATAATAAATTTATTTAACTTAACCATGATTAGCTAACTAGATTAATATTTAAATATTCAACTTAATGAAAAATATCCTCCCCAATATTATTTTTGTATTATTATTATTTTTGTTATAATTTTAAATTAATTTTTAAATATTTAAATTAATTAAAATTAACCCGAATGACATTTTCGTAAATAAGTTGAAAACTGAACCGAGGGCAGAATGATAATTTTGCCACAAAAAAACACGAGGGGCATAAATGTAATTTCGCCGAAAAAATAACTACCGCGCATGGCGCGGCTAACGAATCCCGGGGGCCCAAAACGGTGCCGTTTAGAAACAGCGAAAATTGACTTCCGCGCATTGCGCGAAGGTCATTTTTTTTTATATGCCAAACGGCGTCGTTTGGCTCCGCGTCTGGCGGTGAACAGTTCTTCGCGCATTGCGCGGCCAATGTTAATTTTTTTCTTCCAAGCAGAATGTGAACAGTGTTCCGGCATACACATTTTAAATAAAAATATACCATCAAATAAGATTTAACTCTTCAATAAAAATTCAAAAAAATTACCAATCACCTTATATTAATTTATAACATGAAAAATTAATTTTTCATGATTTAAAATCATTATTTTCTTATAAAAAATTTTACATCACATAAACTACCACAAATCATAACTTTTTGTGTATAACTCCATTTTGAGTGATTCAAACTTTGTTTTTCTCATGATTTAATGTTCTATAATATTAGAACATCAAACCTAAGTTTTATAAAAATATTTTTGGACATAAATTCCAAAACTTGTTTACACACTATTAAACACATGTTTTAGCATATAAAATATACCAAAATACAAACCAAACTTATTAAACTCAAGCATGGCATAAATATTACCACTACACATTATTAACCATATTAACATATTTATACACACATGTTAGTTTATTTAATTTAAAACAAAAATTAGATTTAGAATAACTATTACCTTGATTTAATGGCTATTCTCCTTTTTCTTCCAAAATAGGTTGTGAAGTTTGAAGGCATGAACCAAGAACTCATTCTCCTCTCTTAGTATTTTGCTCTCAATATTTTCTCACACTCTCAAATGCTCTCTAGCTCTCTCTTTTGGACTTGGAGAAAATAATGAAATATCATCTAACACTTTCAAGTATACTTGAAAAATTAATAGATACACAATTATATCTATAATTTAGCCCATGCTCCTAGATGACAACTTACACAATGAATGGGTTAAATGACTTAGTTGGTGAAAAGAGGAATGGTCCATGTACTTGAAAAAATAAAACAAGCAACCATTAATTAAATAAATAAATAATAAACTAAAATAAACAAAAAAATCAATTCTTTTCTCTCTCCTCTCCATGTTGCTCGGCTGATGCAACTTTTCTTGTCCCATATTTATTGTCACATTTCACTTTTTAAATAATTAATAGTTTTATTAAGTATTTTTCAAGTGGGCCAATCATTGGGCTTTAATTTAAAATACCAATTGGGCTTCTATTAAATTGTTTGGGCTACTAAATTGTCAAATTTTATTATTCTCCACTTGGGCTACTAATTGACCCATGTTGGGCTAATTTAATAATTTACACATTAATTATTCAATCCATGATTAAATAAATAATTAGATTGAATAAATAATTAAATATTCTAACTCATAAGTATTAATTTACTAAATGGACTAATAAATATTATTATTAATATTTCACATTATTTACATTAATTAATAATCATATTAATTAATTTATTATATTTAATTCACTCATTATATTCAATTTAATTGAATATTTAATTAATAGGAAACTTATCAATTATTTTGATATTAAAACTTTAGGGTTTGTTCACTAATTTAATAACATATTAGTGATCCCCTTTAATTAATTTTAGTAATTAATTACATAATTATTTAATCACATAATTAATTAATCACATAAAAAGATTTAAATAATCTCATAAAACTAACTCGTTGAAAATTAAATTAATAATTTAATTAATAAAGATGTGGAAATTCTAGGACATTACATACTCAATATTGAATCGAGTATACTCAATACTTTATACGGGTAAGAATCAACAAACTTTTGTTGAGTAGAGATTAGTGAGGTATGAAAAATTTAATACTCTAAATTGATGAGTAGTAAATGTCTCATATTCGACTTGTATAAATGTCTGAGTATCAAAATTAATACAAATTCGACTTGTTTTAATATAGAATCCAAAAATCACTCAAATTTTTCGAGTCGAACTCGAACCAAATTTTGAATTACCCGGGTTCATTTTCAGCCCTATCTTCATGATGATACCTACCCTTATGCCTGTGATTAATACGAGTAGGATAATAAAAAAATCATATATAATTAGGTAAGTTATGATATAAATAACTATGTATGACAAGATATCAAAAGATTTTATCCTATAATTTTACCTAGTTATTTTGGTTGTTTATGAGTCAATCATTTAAGACTATTTTTTTGTATGACATGATTTGGGAACTAATAGATATGAAAAGACAACTCTTAAGTTCAAATTATTCAATATATGAAAAAGTAATTAATAACAACTATGAATTAACATTATGTAATCTATTGGTCAATATAAAATGCATATTATACATTAAAATATGGATTCAAAAATCTGGCACAATTCATTTATTGGCAAAATACACTTTTATTACACTAAATTTCTCCTTCCTCATAATTCGACCCCTAAAGTAATTGGGTTTACACATTTGTTATATTAACTGCCTAATTTCATTCAATGCCCAAAAAAAAAATCAAATCAAATTTCAGCTAAAATTGACCGAAATACATATTTTTTCAAAAATGCAAGTAACTTTATACGATTGATCGTATTAAAATACGTGTTGATTTCATTAAAATAAATAAATTTATTATAAAAAATTGAAAGTAAAAAAGAGACAACTTAACAAATATTTAACAATTATTTTAAAATTTTTAAAAAAGTAATAACAAAATTGTGTCTTAAAATTTTACAAATTAATTAGAATACAAGTTCAATGAACAAATGAATATTTATCTAAAGTTCAAAATTATGTTTTTTTTATCATTATTTTAAAAAATAAAGAAAAAGGATAAAGAAACCCAGATTTCCTTTCTTCCCTATTCCCCTTTCGACTTTCCCCCTCCCTTGTTCGTCCCCTGCCTCAAACTTGCCACCCCTTAACCGTCATCACTGCCTCTGCCTCCCACGCACCCTTAGACATCTCTTTTTTTTCGTGACAAACAAAACAAATAAGGGGGAATCCTTATTTATTCAATTACAATTAGATTTACATTTTTTGAAATGAAATTGTTTTTTTTTTCTAGATATATGCTTTCAAAATTATGTTTTTAGATCTTTGTGTTTAAATGTAAATTTTTTAAAGATTGTGTTGTAATTGTGAAATTTAAGATAAAATAAGGGTTTAGGAAAGAAATGGGAGTTTGATGATAGTTATGGAGGAATTAAAGATAGTGATGGTAATGGTGGTGGTGGTGTTGTTGTGGTGGTGGTCTGACTGTGGCGAGGTGGTAATGGTGGAACGGGACAATAGTGGTGAGATTTTTTTTTTTACTTTTTATTAAACATTAGTTGGTATAATTTTTAATTTTATATTTCCAAAGTCAACAATAATTGGGGTTAATTGTATTTAAAAGTATGTTAATTAGGAGTTAACTATATTTAAAAATATTTTGATTTGGAGTTAATTGTATTTAGAAGTATTTTAATGAAATCAAACCATATTTGAATAGGGTCAAACTATATAAAACTAGTCAGATTTAATCGAGTTGTCGGGTGGGTCGAATATTCTGATCAATTTTAGCCGAAAATTGAATTTCGGGAAATATTGTATGAAATTGGGGAGTTGATGTAAAGAACGTGCAAGTCTAATTACTTTAGGGATCGAATTATGAAGAAGGTAAAATTTGATGTAACATAAATATATTTTGTCCTTCATTTATTTATATTAATTTTGGTATAAAATATAATTTTAAAAATATAAATTTTATAAAAAATCCTGACTTGCGCAAGTTACCAATCTAATTTCAAGAAATTTTCCACCCTTGTGCCCGAAAATTTTAAGTTTTGGAGTAAATAAAAATCTTATATAATTTGGTAATCTATGATATTTCAAGAAATTTCCCGAATCCAACATGATTAGTTTATATAACTCAAATAACCCTTACATATATTTATGTTTTATCTTTTTTATGCTTATTTGTTTTTAAAGTAATTTAGAGATAAATTACTTTTTATGTAGTTGAACTTAATTAAATTATTGATCGACAAAGTGGGCCAGCACGAAGGAAGGGCATATGCTTAAGACAGAGTAATCATGCACAACAAGCTGGCCTGACATGGTTCAGCTTGGGTTTGTCAGGTCTTGATTGTTGACTAGGCCGGATCTTTGACTTTCGGTTTGCAGGTTAGGCTGGGTTTAGCGCTTGAAAATGGGGCCTGCAGGCCAGACCGCCCCATTCAATTTTTTTTAATAATTTTAAATATTATAAAAATACCAATTAAAATTTTAAACTTAATTGATGTATTAATTAAAAGTAATGTATTACAACTTACAAGTTACAACTTACAAATTACAATAATGAATAAAAATATTGTACAATTTTAAAGATATTATATTGTTTTATACTATCATTAATGAAAAAAATTATATTTTTATAAAAAATATATTTTTTATTATTATTTTACAAATGACTTTTCTAGTTTTTACGCTAAATATTTATTAAAATGAAGATGCAATGAAAAGTTTGCAAAAAGTGTAGATTACTAGTTATGTAAGAAAAATCCTTATATATTATACTACCCAATATGTTTTCATAGATTTCTTTATTCGTATATAAACAAACATGCATGAATGAACGTATTGAAATACGTCAATTTTATTTTGTTTATTGATTAAATTGTCACAAAAATGAAGTTTTCGTCTGCAGTGAGAGAATTGAAGTTGCAAAGAAAGAAAATTGACTAATCGAGCTTGTTGGTAGGCCAGACCAAGCCCGATCTGAACAAAAAAAATATGACTTGTTTGTGGCCTCCAGACCGGACCTAACCGGACTAAGCCGAATTTTGACAAGGCCAGATTATAGGCCATTTGTGCATCACTAAGACAGGTGATGAATTTGTGATAAAATTCTCTAATTAGGCGGATGAGAATATTGTTTTTCTATTTTGAATTTATCCAAACCTTCCATTACACTTTTTCTCTAATTTTATTTAATACATATTTATTTTTATTCTTAGATTTTTATTAATAATGGTCCAATTACGTTGATAGATACTTCATAATAATAAAATTAATTCTACAAAAAAATAAAATCATTGAAAACATTTTCTTCGTTAAAACTTAAATATTTTTTCAAATATCTACTATTACAATTTAATATAAGAATACATTTCATCATAAGGACCTGGACCGAAACATAGAAAATATGTCAGGAGAAAAATTAGGCAAAACTTAGGAAAAATATACTTTCATTTTTTGTAGACTAATTTTGAAAAGGTGACGGTTTAATTTTTTTTTGGAGCAATTAACATCGCAATATTATAAATCAAATGACAATGTTGATTTTTATGATATTTATTATTATTTGTTTTTATGTATTGAATGAAATTAAAAAAAAGTGTATTGAAGAGGGAGTAAAAAATTATTTAGTAGTAACAAATTTTCACTATTTTATCATGAGATATTTGATGTTTTATTAATCTATTTCATTATTATTATTAAATTAATATTTATCATATTTAAGGATAAATATAAAATATAAATAAGAATCTATATTTTAAAATTTATAGATTTTATAAATGAGCTATTTTTGTGTGACGTGTCACGTGAGGGAGTAAATTTTACTTTTTTTGTTAATTATTTTTTCCCCCTTTTATCCGCACTTTCCCCTTAACCTATATTGCCCCCATTCGTGTCTCTTTCTTTCTCTATAGCTTCACGCAGTACAGCAAAAGGGTTTATTCGGCTTCCCCAACCTCTTTTCTCTCTATACCGGTAACCTTCGAATCATCCATGGCTACAAACAGCGGCTTCGATTCTCGTGATAGCCAGATCTCCAAAGGTAAATTCATTTTCAATTGTATTCGACCTTGGAACTGAACCTTCAATGCTATTATTCCCTTACTATCATTTTATATTTTGGATTTTGGGATGAATGGACTTTATTTATGTGTAAAACCCAATTTTTTTTGGTTAAGATTTCAGCGTTTATTGAGCTTAAAAAGGTTTGGCTATTTGAAGTTTGTGATAAGAACCGAAAATGCCGTATTGCATAGCCGCATTTCTTATATTCTCATCATTTTCCTTGAGTTCTATTTCACTCCGTCAAGTTATGCTGAAGTTATTTGTTAGTTTACTAAAATAGTGGATATTTTATGTATCATATTTTTGATATCGACTTCAGTTAATCCAACCTGAAAGTGACAGCAGTGAAATGAGCTTTTATGGATTAAAGTTTTTCTTTTTCTACCTATATATGTAATATTTATTTTATTCCTTGCTTGCTTCTGGGGTTTACTCTGTTTATCTTACTACTAATGTTGTTTTCTATATTATCTACAAGAAAAGGCTTTTCACAAAACAATGATGTATAGGTAATGTACTTCTCATTTTTTTAACGGTTTTAGTTCACTTGTGTTTTTTGTGTGATTACAAATGAACTATTGCATTCTGTGAAAATATGGATGATTAAGAGAGTGAGATTTTAGAAGCTTTATAATGGAGTAGGATGTGGTGTTTTTATTTCACATATTTGCGTGGAAGCATCAGATTACATTTACAAGTTTTTACTCTTCAGTTAGGAGGTGCTGGTATAAGGTTTTATGTGATCAAGTCTTCTAGTCATGATGGAAAACATAGTACAGTAACAGGTATTTCATTTTATGTGTACTTGGATAGGATGTTCATATATAACCTCTTCAACGAAGTAATAATCCTTGTAGAATATGACAAATACAGTGATTTCATGAGTTTAAAAGAAGGGGAAAAGACAAGTTGCCACGTGTTGAGTCTCCTCCAGTAGCTGATATAGTCGGACCACTGCTAAGATGGGTTGGTGCCTAATATTTATTAAAATGGATTTCATGTTTTGACTGTTGTCACTTGTCAAAAATAAAAATATTAATGCCACTCGTCAAAAAAATATTTAATGTCCTGTCATTTGTGGAAGAAGTTGATTAAATTTTTCTCCCTGCCGTGTATCTTATGTTGATCTGTTTGTGACTGAGGAAGTGTGTGTAATTGTTAGTGTTTAGATTATAAGTTATAATTGTCATTACATTATGGTTTACATTATTCTCCATTACTAACCATATCACACAAGCATATACACAAAAACAAAACATGGATATGTACGTGTTTCTTGGAGGGGTTTGAGCTTGTAATCTCTTGAAGATGAATACTCTCTTTCCTTTATTTTGGTGGTCACGAGTTCACAGCGTTATTTTAATGGGTGAGTTCTCAGTAAATAAGGTTGTTTAATTGATAAATCAAGTGAAATTGGATATGTCAGAGGATGATGGCAGCACTGGGTGTCGTACTAGTATTTATTTAGTGGCTATAGATTGATTACTTTATTTGACTCAGTGGCATAGTTGATATATTACTTATTTTTGCAGAAGAAAAATACGAGCATAGTTGCTTGTACTGCTGTTTTATTTGGTGGTCCAACATGAAGTTGATATTGGTGTGGAAATATAACTGAAATGTCAGTGTTTGCTTTGTTCTATTGATTAGGAGTTGTCAAATATACTACCATATTTTTTGAGTTTGCATGTATTAATTTCTTAATGCTACAATGGACCAGATAAGAATTCTATTATTGCTGATAATCCTTTGCTGAATCCCACTAGATTAATTATTTAGGTTTGGCGGCATAATAGGGGACCTAGCAGGTTGTCACTGATTGTCTACATTCTATATCATTTTTGCTTTTACTTCTTTATATATGAAGTAAAGGGTCATGTCAGTGTAGAAACTGAGCACTTGTAGTTTTGATGTTCCATATTAACTCAGGACAGTTCTAATCTAGAGTTGAATGTAGTATCTCTGGTTTTGATAGGCTTTAAATATCATGTACTCGGTCCTGAATTTGATGTTGTCATTAGTCTATGTTAAATTTACTATTTCATTGCATTTTATTGGCACTGCTTTGATCTCTACCTGAATTAGTTATTAACATATATTCCTAATCTCTGCACCTGAATCTTGTTTAGAGAATTGGGGTTATTTTAATAATTTCTGAACCTGATGTGTTCTCTTGTAAATATTTTGGTAGGCATCAATTCTAGTAATTGAACCTGATTTTTGTGTTTGCTTCATGTAGATGTGCAAGGATCTCACAATCCTACTCCACTTTCACCACAGTGGCTTCTTCCCAAGCCTGGGGAAGATAAGACTGGAATACTAAGTGGGGTGTGTTATCGTTTGCTCATACTTTCTTTTTCTTTAAAAGAAGTGTTTTGTGGTGTTTTCTCTTTATATATATATATATATATATATATATATATATATTTTAATTATATGTAAGACAACTATATTTTTCCTACTTTGGAGTCGTCTTGTACGCTGTTTCCAATGTGTTAGTCTCGATCAACTTAACTAGTATGAAATTGTAATTTGGCAATACTTCTACTCTTTTATATATGCAATAGGTGCAGGAGAACCAATTCAGTCCATATTCAGGTTATGCCAGGCGTCCAGATATAATGAAATCACCAGGTAACGGTGGAGCGATGCCTGATGCCCAAGAGAAAAAGGATGTTTTTAGGCATTCCATGCTTGATGCAGAATCTGGTCGCCATGATCGCTGGCGTGATGAAGAAAGAGAGACCAATTCCTCTGTCCGCTGGGATCGTTGGAGGGAGGGAGATAAAGAGCTTGGGGACAACCGCAAGGTGGATCGATGGACAGATAACTCATCAGGAAGGCACTTTGGAGAGGTACGTCGTGCCCCACCAGAGCGGTGTACTGATTCAAGCAACAGGGATACCAATTATGATCAACGATGGGGGACCAGGTGGAACACACGCTGGGGGCCTGATGACAAGGAGACTGACAGTTTGCGTGAAAAGTGGTTGGACTCTATTAAAGATGCTGACATGACTCTTGATAAGGGGGTTTCTCATCTTTCTTATCATGGAAAGGATGAGAAGGAGGGAGATCATTATCGGCCATGGAGATCTAACTCATCTCTCAGCCGAGGTAAAGTAGACTCTCCTCATCAGCAAAGTCCAATTTCCAACAAACAGTTACCTGCATCTGTCCATGGTCGGGGGCGTGGGGAAAATGCTGTTTCAACCTTTTCCCTTGGTCGGGGCAAGGTTACTAGAGGCAACTCTATGAATAGTTCGTCAAATTATTCACACTCGATGGGTTTGTTCTCTGAAAGAAGTGAAAGTCATGGAGATCCTTCTGCATTGAGATATAGCCGGACAAAATTGCTCGATGTATACAGGATGACTGATATGAGATCCCGTGGAAAAATATTAGACGGGGTTGTACAAGTGCCTAACCTTACACAGGAAGAACCAGTAGAGCCTCTCGCATTTTGTACACGTTCTTCTGAGGAATTGGTAAGTTTCCTGTATAATTTGTTTGTGCCTTTTTTTGGTAGTACTTGCTGCTTAACATTAATTGTTAAATCCTTGATAGGTTATTATGAAAGGAATTGAAAAGGGAGACATTTTAAGTAGTGGTATCCCTCAGAGCACTAAAGATGGATCTGTTGGACGGGGTTTGGTTGATATTAATCCACCAAGGCAAACCAAGCTGGGTACTGCATACATTAAATTTAATTTTTTATGTTAGTGTTCTGTTTAATAATGATAATCTAAGTTTGTTTGATGACTTCCTTGAGCAGGAAGTAGAGAAGATCTACCTACTGTCGCTGATAGTGCTGACAATTCCAAAGGTGGATATTTGAATTATTCTGATGGCTTGTCCCATGAGAAACTGATGAATCCCTATGGATCAAATACAAAATTTGAAACAATGGAAGATCATCAGATATTGTCTGATTACAAATCAAATGCTGAAGGTATACTAACATTGATATTGTGTACCCATTTCATGTTGTGAATCCAATTATTCTGAGTCAGGTTTCTTTCCAACATCTATGTTAAATATTTGATAAGTCGAATGTTTCTTGCATAGTTTGAGGGCTTGTATTGGGTTTGTTATAATATGACATTTTATGTTTGATACTTGGAAGTGAAATTATTATTTGTATGCAAACATGATGATTGCTTTCACTTTAGTGTTCTACATGTTAATTTCACCTATTTGACCATTTCTTATATGTGCAGTTTTAAGAGAAAATGTTGCTTCTTATAGAAGGAATGATCAGATGGTCGCTAGTAAGGAATCGAGCATGCAGGGAAGTTCTTCTGTTCATCCTGATGCAACATGGCGATCCTTATCAATAGGTGAACATACACAATCAGCATCACCTGATTGGAGAGATATTCCTGCTGATGACCAGTCGAAAACTTCTGACTCTGGCTGGCCACAGTCACAGAAGGATCTCAATAATGAATTGGGAGGTGGGCCTAAATGGAAAATTGGAGATGATCCAATCATTAGAAGGCAACCATCAGCAGTCCGGGACAGGGAGCAGGAAACCCGGAATCTTTCACAGACATCACCGGAAGACCTGGTCCTCTATTACAAAGATCCTCGAGGTGAAATTCAAGGACCTTTTACTGGCAGTGATATTATTGGATGGTTTGAAGCTGGATACTTTGGCATAGATCTGTTTGTTCGCCTAGCAAATGCACCACATGACACGCCATTTGCATTACTTGGTGATATTATGCCCCACTTGCGTGCAAAGGCCCGTCCTCCACCTGGATTTGGTGCTCCAAAACAGAATGAAATGACAGATGCAGTAAGCAGGCCTAACTTCAGCAGCATCGCGAAAGATCATGCAGGTTCAAGCGAGGTTGATATGATAAGAAATGATCCAAGATATAAACAGGGTTCAACGGACGCTGAGAATAGGTTTCTGGAGTCACTTATGTATGGTAATATGAGCAGTACACTGCCTGAAAAGTTTGCTCCTGGTGAAGGTTTCTTTCCACTTCAGAAAATTCTTTAAATTGGTTTCTAAAGTTAAAGTGGCTTACATTGCTTTGACCTAGCAATGTCCTTTATATTATTTTTTGCAATGGTCAATAGGTTTTTTCTGCCTAAAATGACAAGGATGTAATTTCACTTTGCAGGTATACAGGGTTATTTTGGAAACAATTCTGGTGCAGTGTCTCCTTCTTTGGGAGCAGAAAGTGCAGACAACCTTTATCTCTTGGCCAAAAGGATGACTCTTGAAAGGCAAAGATCTATGCCTGGTCCTAATCATCCATTTTGGCCTGGGAGGGATGCACCTTCGGTTGGTCCAAAGTCTGAATATGTCCAGGAATCCGCAATACCACATTCAAGTCTTCTGTCATCAATTGCTGACAATCCTCGTCAGCAGCTTCATTCTCAGAATGCAGACTTCATGAATATCCTTCAAAGTTTATCTGATAGGTCTTCCTCTGGTGTAAATAATGGGGTGGGTGGTTGGTCAAATTTTAAAGTCCAAGGTGGTCTGGACCCGCTTCAAGATAAAATTGGCATACTTCATGGTCAGAATATCACTCCTCAAGCTGCCTTTGGGATACAACAACAGAGGTTGCAACCACAGAACCAACCCTCTTTAACCAATTTACTTGGTCAGGGTATCGATAATTCATCTGGGGTGTTAGCCCGTGAAAAGGTACTTTCTTCTGGTCTCTCTCAAGATCCACAACTATTAAGTTTGTTGCAACAGCAATACTTGTCGCAGTTACAATCCCAGGCTCCAGTTCCCACGCAGCAGCTTTCAGTGTTAGATAAACTCTTGCTGCTTAAGCAGCAACAAAAGCAGGAGGAGGAGCAACAGCTATTCAGGCAACAACAACAATTACTTTCTCAGGTGCTGTCAGCACACCAATCTCACCAGCACTTTGGTGAAGCATCTCATGGACAATTACAGGCTACTAGTT
Source organism: Hedera helix (assembly GCA_947179155.2). NCBI lineage: Eukaryota > Viridiplantae > Streptophyta > Magnoliopsida > Apiales > Araliaceae > Hedera > Hedera helix. The sequence goes on along the minus strand of OX359283.1, from coordinate 20,060,897 downwards.
TGTTAAGTGAGAATGCTTCAATGGGTCATTCTCGGTTTCAAATGTCACATGAGTTGTTGCAGACTGGGTCGCAGGTTCAAGTCCCCAATATGCAAGATGAACTTGTTTCCAACTTAGCAAAGTTGACTCCAAGTGTCTCTCAGGATACCAGCATCGTTGTTGGTTCTGAAACCTCTTCTATACATTTGCCCAATGAAATGTTTGGGAGTGCTATGCATCAAAAGAGTTGGGGTGCTAGCTTGCCTGAACGAAGTGATGAAATTCCACCAAAGGTTTCTTTATCGGCGTCAGCAGGGGTTAATAAGTTACCTATGTCACAATTAGTGGACAAATATCTGCAGGAGCAGGTGTTGCGACACAATGTGGGAACCGAGGAACCTGTCTTAATTACAACATCTGAGGCTGCTATAAGTTATATGCCCTCAGAGCAACTGGGAGGACCTGTCACTGCGCCAACTGGGAAAAATGAGGTTCTGGTGCCCGAACAAGTAAATGATTTTAATGTCCCACCAGCAAAGGTGGTCGTGGATCTGCATACTGGAAGGGAATCAGTCAATGGCTCGTCTGTTGTGAAAGAAGTAAAAAATGTTGAAGCTCGAGAGGTAAAAAGAGGTTCTGAGAAGAAGTCAAAGAAGCAGAAGTCTTCTAAGGCACAATCCTCTGACCCAGCAAAGGGACCATCAAAAACACAGCAATCAAAACTGTCCGAGTTGGAAGGGAAAAATAATATTGAGGTTAATTTAAAATCTGGGACAAACATTTCTCCAGCAGAAATTCATTATGGAGCATCTCTTCGAGAAACACAAGAGAGCAGATCTGATGTGGTTAGTGGTGAGATTGTGGATCCTCAACAAGGTAAAATCTCATGGCCTGTACGTGGTTTTGTAGAAGATGGTGAAATTGTGGAGGCCAAGAGTGGATCAGGACAGGTGGGTCTCTTCTTTCCGCTTAACGCACAAGTACATGGTGGACAACGTGCTTGGAAGCCTGCTCCTGGTTTAAAACCAAAGTCGCTAGTGGAAATTCAACAAGAAGAACAGAGAAGAGCACAGACAGAAATGGCTGTTTCCGATATCTCCCCGTCCCTAGGCTCCACAAGTTTTTCAAGTCCTAATCCATGGGCTGGGGTTGTTGCTAGTTCAGATCATAAATCATTTAGGGAAATTCAACAAGATGGAGGTACTACAGAATTATGGATGGGGGACATCATTGGTTCTGTAAGTCAAAAGAGCAATAAGAGTCAATTACATGGTCTCTTGGCTGAAGAATTTGCGAATCCTAGTGAAGGAGTGGTTGAGGTTCTTGATAATCAGCCTCCATTACCAGTTAAAAGCTCTGAATATGATTCAATTGACGATGACAACTTCATTGAAGCTAAAGACACTAAAAAGAATAGAAAAAAGTCTGCAAAAGGTAAGAATTCTGGAGCTAAGGTCTCGGCACCTGCTGCTTCAGCTGATGCCTCGTTTGCTTCGACTCCTGTTGAAAAAGGAAAAAGTTCTCGTCTTGTGCAGCAGGAGAAGGAAGTTTTACCAGCTGTCCCATCCGGACCTTCTTTAGGAGATTTTGTCGCGTGGAAGGGGGAGACTGCAACCTCTTCCCCTGTTCCAGCATGGTCTACTGACTCAGGGAAGCTTCCTAAACCCACTTCGCTCAGGGACATTCTGAAGGAACAAGGTAAAAAGGTTTCTTCTGGCCAGTTCCAAAACCTGATGCCAATTCCTCAGAAATCAGTTCCAACTCAGGCTTCCCGTGGACCTGGTTCTTCATGGTCGGCTTCCGGGTCATCTCCTGCCAAGATTGCATCTCCAATTCAGATTATTTCCCAAGATCCATCTCAAAGAAAGACTAAAGTAGATGATGATTTCTTTTGGGGTCCATTAGATCAACCAAAGCAAGAATCAAAGCAGTATGATCATTTCTCTCTTTTTCATTTTTTATGGTTGATTTTTCATTCCTGTTTCTAATCTCGTTTCTTTTTATTAATTTTGTGGCCTATTTCTTCTGTATATGACACCTTTTCCTTTTATTTTATTCTTCAAAGAATTGTTTTACAAATGGGGGTCTAGTTGCATAAGCTGCCTTGCTTACCTTTTGTATCTTTTTCTCTGCTTTTCCCTGTTCCTATTTTTGTGGGAGTGACTCTCACAAGCTGGATGATGAATTGTGTTGCTGCTGTTGCTGTTCTTTGTCACTTGTTAGTCTCTGGGCCTAAGAAGCGCGGATACCGGTGCGTCATACGGGAGTACGGCGATTCGCCAAACCTTGAAAGACGGGGAATCGTGTGCGGGGTGATTTGGCACATTTTATTATTAAATATGTATATATTTATCTGTAAAATTTTATATATGATAACATATTTAATAAAATAGATATTACAAGAGAAAAACAACAAATATCCAACAAACAATTTAAGTTTCATGTTTCTATAGACATGAAGTCATAAACAATACCAACAAATAATCATAGATAATTCAAAGCACATAAGTTATAAAAGAGGAGAGAATCCCCAAATGTCCCCAAGAATCGGAGTATCCAATACACGCCAGTTTGCCAGGTTAATGAAGAATCCCTGCTTCCTAGCTCTGCACAACTCTTATTTTGGCTTCTTTTTTTTTTTTTTTTTGGAGGGGGGGGGGGGGGGGAGGTAATTGAACTATATATTGTTTAATGATGAATATAATATTGCTGCACTTGTGGTTGTGGCTCTTAAGCACGTGTTTGGCAACATTTATGCCTCTGCTTGACTGTACTGGAGGTGTATAGTTTATCCTCTATTTGACACGATCTTATTTACAGGTATTAAACGATATCCATCCGAAACAGATGTCATTAGAAACGCAAAATACCTTTAATCTGATGTGAAATTCTTGATTTTACGAATTTACCAATTCAAAGTATTGCATGTGTAGATACTTTCAGATGTACAATCAATTAGATTAAATGAATGATCTCATTTCGGTGTGAAATGGTAGAACTATGCAACAGCCTTGAGCTGGATACAGAAAAAGTTTGCTGTTATAGAATTATATGCGTACAACTGTACAAGTGCCTCATCTACATAAATATGCGAAAATAGAATCCCTCATAACCAGGGATAATGCAGTGGGCCTCGGGCAGGCCTATAATGACCTAGTTAATAGGGGGAAGGAAGCCCCTATTTCGCAATGACCCAGCCTATTTCTAGCTGTGCATATTTATAGTAGTATTTTTTGCTTATGATGCTTGAAAGATTCTATGCTAGTTTCCATTTATTGTTTACTTATTTAACTCTATTTTAAACTACTTTTGGCCAAATTTCATAAATTACAAACCAACAAATCTACTATGGATTAACAACTCCATGTAAACCGTCTGATGACGGGAGTATAATGCAGAATTATTATTATTGTGCTCCTTTATATTTTCCCTATAAATGGATCTGAATTGATTAGCTTCATTCTTGTTGATTTGATGCGTGCTTTTGCATTTCACTTGTTAAACATAGTATACAACAACATAAATTATTCTTGCAGGTTTATATGGTTCTCAACTCTGAAGTTCATTATTTTCAGATGATATTTTATTTACGTCTCCACCAGTTGGTATTACTATTTGATAAAGAATGAAAGCTAAATTTAAAATTTGTCCATCCTGCCTGCAGGTCAGATTTTCCTCAGCTTGCAAACCAGGGAAGTTGGGGGAAGAGTACTCCTGTAAAAGGAACTTCAAGTGGTTCAGTGAGCAGGCAGAAATCCATGAGTGGCATACCTGCTGAGTCTGCATCACCTGCCTCTGCTCACTCTTTCCTGAAGGGGAAAAAGGATGCAGCTTCTAAGCAATCGGGTAAGCCAGTTTAAACTTGGTAATCAACATTCATTGACGGTTAACTTGATCCAACCTTTCTTATCTACTTTTGCAGAGGCTATGGACTTCAGAGATTGGTGTGAAAGTGAGTGTGTCAGACTTATCGGTACAAAAGGTACATCTTATTGCTGCAGTACTATCTGTTTACAGCTATTGCTGTCTGTTCATTATTTTGGAAGTCTCGCATGAATGTGTGGAACTGGTGATTGATAAGTATTCATGTACAGAATGATAGGCATACTTATTTTTTGTTGCCAACTTTGGGGAATATACATTTCTTATGAAGTGGATTCACCCAAACACAAAAGTTACCAGTTCTGTGTAAAATTAGCATGTTTTTTTCTTTTGTATTCTGACCAGAATGAAAAAATTCTACCTTTCAACCGCTTCACACTTCAACAATTAAAAACAAGTATATATATATATATATATATATATATAATTTTTTTTTTTTGGACTCTTCCTGTCCCACCCCAATTGCCTTGAGAAGGCTTAGAAATATCAAATGCCAGTCTTGGATTCTCTTTGAGGTATTGCTAATTTTTTCTCCTTGTCAGATACAAGTTTCCTGGAATTTTGTTTGAAGCAATCTAGATCAGAGGCTGAAATTCTCCTGATAGAGAACCTTGGCTCATTTGATCCTGACCACGATTTCATCGACAAGTTCCTCAACTACAAAGACTTCTTACCTGCGGATGTCCTTGAAATTGCCTTGCAAGGCCGGAATGATCGAAAGGTCACAGGATATGACTCTGGAGATGTGAATTCCTTGGCTGCCAATGGTACTAGGGACTCTAATCAGGGTAATGCAACAGGTCCAGATGGGGTCATGAAAGGGGGAGGGAAGAAAAAAGGCAAGAAAGGGAAGAAGGTTAGTCCAGCAGTTTTAGGATTTAATGTTGTTAGCAACAGGATCATGATGGGAGAGATTCAAGCTGTGGAGGATTAGTTAGTTTTTAATTTGTTGTAAATACATTTGATCGAAGAACTGTCTGTAAATGTACTTTATATTTTTTGAAGTCCTCCATCCTTCATAGGGCGACAGAAGCAGCGCTATTTTAATCTGCTCAAGCAATTTTGTGTAGTGGTGCTAGAGCTAACTTGTTTTGGTTTTGCTTTTGGTTATAAATACCATACCTCAAAGCATGGTGACTGTTTTGAAGTACCTCAAAGCACGGTGACTGTTTTATGCATGTATTTCACTATTTATGGAAGACTTCTGTTTTAACCTTTTCTTTAATCCAACCGGTGGAACATTGAAACTGTGTGTGTTTTTATTACATGTTTGATATATACCTGGATTGGTAAAACATTTAGCAACTGTTTTTTACAGCTTATAAGTTTCTATGTTGTTAAAATAATGTTCTACCAAGTGACAGGTGACCTATTCTGTTGTACTGATAATGTCTTCTACTAGTTAATTAGAGATTACAGTTGATCTTCTGATGATATTATCAATTCTTAACCATCATTATTAGTACTTTGGAGAAATTTGCCCAGTAGAGTCCTGGCTTGCTCTTTCGTCGTCTAATTAATCTGTTGCTGCCTAGCTGCGCTGTGCTGTGTCCGTTATTTTGTCTCAGTTATTTGGTCTAATGTATCGCTAGCTGAGCTGTTTGCTGCCTAGCTGCGCTGTGCTGTGTCCGTTATTTTGTCTCAGTTATTTGGTCTAATGTATCGCTAGCTGAGCTGTGTCCGTTATTTTGTCTCATTTATTGTCAGCTGCGCTGCTGTGTCCGTTATTTTGTCTCATATATTGCTAGCGTTGTCTGTTAGAGCACCATTTGCTGTGGGTTCTTTTATCAGCTCGTTGCAGAGGGAACTTGGTCTGTTCGAGCACCATTTGCTGTCGGTTCTTTTATCAGCTTATTGCAGAGGGAACTTGGCTGCTGGCATACGAGTCAGATCCTCTACAAATAATAATAAGATGTGTTGCTTACTTCTGCGTAAGGTGTTTGAGTTTTATGTTTTGAGTCTGACAAATTCTTGTTTGAATTTTTTTCTCTGATTCAGTTTACTATTCTTTGTTATTTGCCCTGTGTCATATAATCTGAGTTCATTCTTATAATGCTTCCACCTTCATCCATTTATAACATTTTAGAGAAGTTCATTTAATTTTTTTCATAGTCAATTTGCGAGATGAGACTAGTAAAGAGAGGACCACTCTTTAGTAAGATAGCAGCCAGTGAAAATGTAGAACATAATAGTCAAAATAGATGTGAATGCATATGATTTTGATTAATGGAATAGTTAGTTTTGTACACTACTTAAAAGTATCACTATCACGACAATGAGTTTTTAGTCTAATGGTTAAAATTGAGGTATTATTATACGATGCTGACCAAGGCTACATCAAACAAGACTGATTTAATTGAGCCAATTGAGATTTCAGTTGGATCAGTTTCAAGACTTGGAGCTAAAGGAGTCAAAGAAGGCTTAATTGAAGGCATTTGGGCTAAAGATAATTCAAAGAGAATCAATAAAGGAGTTGAACTTAAAATAAATAACATGATTCAATCATTAATGGACCAAGGAAGCTTAATATGTAGTCCAAGAGAGTTAAAATTTACAGCCCAAGAGTTAGCTAACCTCGACAGCTTAAATCAGGCAAAAACAAATTCAATTCAAGCCCAATTCAAGGGGTTTCTAGAAGGTCAAATTCAAACACGCGAGATTATTTGAATCTTATCAAGGATCAATTTTTCTATTGTAATTAGGATTTGTTTTGTTAAGATTTTGTTTCCTACCTATTTGACAGCTTGTAATATATTTAGTTTCCTATTATTTTAGGTAATAGTTGATTTGATTATAGAAAATTCTATTAGGGCTTGAATTTGATGATTACTTTTTCAATTAGGTTTAGGATTGTGCTGGGGTTTTCAAGTATTAAGTATTTTAGATCATTCTTTGTAATAGTATAAATAGGGGACTAACCCAAGGAGTTTATTTATTCAAGTTATTCATTAATAAAATTATGAGAGTATTTTCTCTTTTAGTTCTTTATAAACTATTTGAACTTATCAGAGTAATCTGTGGCGTTCAATTTATCGACTTATCAAGCATCAATTCATAGGTGTTTGTGATGTTTTTTACTACATCAATCGTTGATTGTACTAAGGTTATTGTTTACATATAAGTAACGGGTCAAGGTGTCATTGGTGTTTCACCTTTCAACTAGTGATAGAATGATTCGGGCGACGACCATCATGCAAGCGTGTCGTGAAGTCTATCATATTGTGACCTTTAGCACTTACATGAGTTTATTTCTTTCTTTATTGTGAGGTTTGTTTCCTCCTGATTGTGAACCCTCCATTACAGAATATAATCCCCTCTATTACACTTAATCTTTAATTTTTTTTAATACACATTTAACGACAGAATAATTTTTTTGACAAAGGCACTAGAGACATTATTGACAAAATATTTCTTTTTCATTTTTATAATATATTCCTTTATTTTATAAATAGGCAATATATTGGTTTATTAAGGGTAAAATTGTCTACAGAATAAAAGGCAAATGGCATTAAACATTACCAGGTGCTGCTATACAACAAAAACAATTTTATTTATTTATTTATTAATAATACTGTAACACAATATCAAATAATCTCTTTTTACAATAGGAAATGCGTACACCTTACAATGATACTTTACCCACTTCGACAACATTAATTGTTGCATTTCAATATATGTATTTTTCGTCAACATAGACTAGTACGTGAAGTTCTAAAACAGCCGCACCAGTTTAATCTAAAATTCATTTTTTGAAGAAATCAATGCACAATATGAAACAGCAATCTATTTATTTCTATTCAAATAGATCTATTGAATAAAAACAGACATCAAACACACATCCATTAACAGCAGCAGCAGCAGCTTGCTATGACGAAGAAAAAAAGACGAGAATGTTTCATGGTAGAACCAACATGCAATAACATCATCCTATAACAACTTCATACAGCAGAATAGAACAACTTCATAGCACAAGCCACAAATCACATTGATCTTCCTGATGTACGACCTGAGATAGTCGATTCCAAGGGACAGAGGCTTGAATATTTTTCGCTGTAAAGAAGTGCGAGCCTGAGCCAATATAGCCTATACAGGAGACGGCAAAGACTAGTGACAAAATTTAGGCTTAACTGAAGAGTAGCAATCGACTAGCTAGAACTGTAGAATAGACCTTGAATCAACACAAGTCTCTTTCATTACTATGCGTAGAAATCCCATTTGTGTATGTATATCCATGGAAAACAAAGAGATCCTGCCTGCAGATTTTAGATGCAACATATACCACCCCAATTCAATGTCTAGGTCCTTTTAAACGGACAGAACAAAAAAAAGAGCTAAAAATGTCGACCGTTGTTGTTCCAATTTTCTATTCCTTGGCACATTGAAGAAAATCCATGGGGTGGGGGGCGGAACAAAAAAAATTTACATTAATTTTACAGAAACAAGGAGAGGTAGAACAGATGCATTATATATATATATATATATGGAGAGCGATTTATAGCAAGCACTTACTATGGACAAAAATTGAGCAAACACCATCCTAATTATCCATAATTTCACTGAACGGATGAGATTAAAAGTAAGAAAATTGCATCCGCTAGTACAACTAGCGGATCATTTAGTAAACTAATTCTGGACAATATTGTCCCATTAACACAAAGGACACAGTTTTCATTAATTCTCGTTTGCTAGTACTGGAGTCCTAGCCAATTTACTTTAATCAATATTATATAATAATATTATATTAATTAAATAATTAATATATCCTAAATCTTAGTTAATAAACCCTAAACCCTAGTTAATAAATCTTAAACCCTAGTTAGTGAACCATAAACCCTAGTTAGTGAACCCTAAATCCTAGGATTTATTAACTAGCTAATTAATAAATCCCAAGATTTAGGGTTCACTAACTAGGGTTTATGGTTCACTAACTAGGGTTTAAGATTTACTAACTAGGATTTAGGGTTCACTAACTAGGGTTTAGGGTTTATTAACTAAGGTTTAAGATTCACTAACTAGAGTTTATTAATTATGTAATTAATTTTTTTAATATAATATTATTATTTATTTTTTAATTCTTGTCGGCTAGAATTGTTGGGGGTGATATTAATCCGCTAAATCTTCTAGCGGACCTATTATATTTTCCTTTCCTTTGTTTGCTTGCACAACAGTGATAACAAAGATACAACAGTATATTTATAATATTTATCCTGTCCGCTAGTTGTTCTAGCGGACGCCGAATCTCCATAAATAATTATGACCGTTTAATTTTAAAATGAAAGGATAAGATGGTGTTTGCCCAATTTTTGTCTATAGCAAATGTTTACTATGGATTACCTCCGTATATATATATATTCAATAGAATTGGGATTTTTTTAATAAAAAAATCTCTTAAGATACGTAATCGCTATTAACGATTGTCTTCAGATGCAAACAGTCGAAGGAGGCGAAACTAGCAAGATCAAAACAATTGAGACGGTCATTTTGGGGACAAATGACTTCTAGACGGCAAGGTAAGGGACGATGAGGGTTTACATAGGGTTTCAAGAGCACCCAGGGTTTCAAAATTGATACTCTTTTATATAAATTAAAAAGCTCAAATAAGATTAATACAACTCATTAAAAATACTGATATGAATTGTTAATAGAGTGGGAATAACACAATTTATGAATAATAACTTGTGTACAAATTATATATATAAAAAAATTATAATAGTAGAATTTATGTATTATTTATTAATAAAATATGTAAGACACAACCCTGTTTCTTATTTTCTCTCTTTTACATAATTTTTTTTCTATAATTTATATCCATAATTTTATTCATAAATTAATATAAGATGCTAAATAAAACTCTAAATTTTGGTGATTAAAAACAAATAATCCCTTAGTTTTAACTTGATTGTCTCATTTTTTTTAATTTTTTGTTTGCGTAAAATAAATAAGATTCATATTCATCAAACGTATCAAACTCTGATCAACGAATAAATAATTAGCAAGAGTAAAGGAATTCACTTTTTTAACTATGTATTTAAATCGTATTTTGTCCATGTACATGTATGAAAACAATTAAAAATTAGGACAAAACTATTAATAAAAGTAAAACTATTTAAGAATAAAAAAAATATGAACGGCATCATTCATATCTTTAATGAAGGTCTTGCCTCCTCTCTATCCAAGAATAAAAGATTGAAAAACAAGGAACACTACCAACTTCTCTCATTTGAAATCTCATACCCAATTGCTCACAAAAATGAATTTCACTTTTCTTTTACTAAAAAAATGAACTTCATTCACCAATATATACAAGAAATAAAAATTTAAAAAAAAAACTTACTCATTTGACAAAAGATTATTATACAATATCAACATCCCATTCCTTGCTCCTCCTCGTCAACCTCTTGTTGCTTCCTAACTTCAGCAGGAGGCAGAAAACAATCCATTGTCAACCCACAAATATTAAAGTCAACATCTTCAATCTTCCATGTCTCCTCAATCTTCCCTCTGTGGTTATGGGCCTGCCCGTATCGGAAGAGCGAGCCCGTTGTCTTTCCGGTATGAGCTATATTTATGCCGTCCACATATCTATAGTCTTGGAGCTGTGATTCCATTGAGGTCTCCCAATAGACATTGTCATCTTTTTTTGCGGCCTTCATTCGGACCAATTTTGTGTCCTCAAATTGGATGAGAAGCCCGGTCCGTTGGCTGAAGTAGCCCCAGATTGTGTGATGGACTGCTTCCGTGTTGGCTGTACTTTGGGCCTTGAGGATTTCTGTGTTTGTTTCTAGCTTTAGGATGAAGCACTCTTCGTCCTTGATTCTTTTCTCTCCTATGCATACTGCGTTTAGGAATAAGTTGGCTGTGAACCTCGGATCCAGACCCTGTTGACATTAAAAAAAAAAAATAATAGCAAAAATAAATGAAGGAAAGCTTCAAAAGCTTGGTCAAGATAAGAGTTCACCTTTTTTTATTGGAACGTCTCAAATTTAAAGTACATTTTCAAATATATTGAGGCTATAATTAAGGCGATTAAATCGTATTCTAAAATAAGAGTACAAGTTTTTTTTTATTTATCGAAACGTCTCAAAATTAGAGTTTACGTTTTTATCATAAAACATCTCAAAATAAGAGTTGACTTTTATATTATAAGATGCCTAACTTATAAGTTGCACCAAACATTATTCTAGTCTAGCACCAATTTATGCAGACTGTAAGATATGGTATGAAAGAAACACATTGCACCAAATTAAGTGGTGGCATCATAAAAGGGAAGATGAGAAAGTAAACCATAAAATATACTAATAAATAAATTGGCACCAACCTGAAAAAAGCGACGAAGGGGTCTAGGAGGGCCTCTAGTAGCATGTGAAGCGTTCGGGGATTGGCTCCAACCTACCTTGCCATCACTTCCAGCACTCACCTTGCAGCTGGAAACAACCAGCTCTAAGTACCACCAATCTGGATTCTTTTGCCACACCACAAATCCACCGGCGTCACAACTGCGCTTCACGTTCACAATGTCGCCCAAGTGGATTGGCGACGACACCATATTCACCTGCCCCACCGCGTACATGCTTCTTATTCCATTTAGTGCAGCTTGCCCTCCGGTTGCAGCTATGTATTGTTGTACTATGTATTTCGCCGTTGAAGCTTCCTGTTGATAAACAAATTAATCAAGCGTTTGTTAATTACTATAAAAATTAAAAACCAAGTGTTTTGTAATAATGAGTTTGGTGTCACATTTTCTAAATACTGTGAACATATAAGGGTGGCATAATTGGTGTTTTTCTCCTAATATACAGAAAGAAATAATGCTACATACACCTGATTTATACGCTACGAAATGCATTGTCTAGAAATAATAATAAAATGTATTACTTTGAATAATGCATTGAAATCATTATAAATGCTTGAAAATTAACTTTTTATCTTATGTGACAAATTATCTATAATATGACTGATGGTGAGAGGTTTTTTTTTCTTTCTTTTTCTCTAGAAATATTTTTTATTTATTTATGAAAATCGACGATTTTGTTAATTTTCCAAATATTTTGGTTATCTTATAGTAAATACATAGGAAGGAAATTGTTCTTACAAAAGAACCATCTCTAATGGAGAGAGGAACAGAATGATCCAACTGAACTTGGTAAGGAATGAGAGGAGAGCCAATGATTTTGAGAAACATCATGAACTGATCATTAGATGAATTCCACTTGGATTTTTCGCCATTTTGAGCCCTCATTTTGCTACGCATATTTTGCCACCGGAGGGGGGCGTTGCTGCCAATGCTGGTGAACATCTCCTCCGGTATAGGCACTTCCAGAACCGTCTCGAGCCCATTTTCTTTGTCAATATTGGGACACAATGTCCTCATGGAAGATAAAATTTACAATGTGGAGAAAATTAAGAAAAGGAAAAGGGAGTGGAAAATTGAGCAGGAAGAAGGAAGGACCTTGAAGAAATGACAGAAAAAGGGGCACCTTCCTCTTTCCTCCTAAACAAATTGATCTTATGGAATTAATGGAAATGCAGGGTTTTTTTTTTTTTTTTTTTTTTCAGGTTAGTCAATTAGACATATAGGAAATATGGAAACGGGGAGATGGAACTTTTTTGTTTATGGAGCTCCATGGTCGTAGGTGTCGTGTGGGCACGATTTTAGCGGGGCTAAAAACTAAAAAGCCTTGTCTATCTATTTTAGGGGAGAGAATTTAGAATGTAAAAAAAAATTAGTCGAGCTATAAATTATAGTTCTTCCGTTTCAAATTATAAAATTAATATTAATTTAAAAAAAATTAAATTTAAATATTTTAAAGCTCAAAATAATATTATTTATTTAAAATTTAAAAATAATAAATCTTACAACTAATAGAACTTTTTAGGTATTTTATCACATTCATAATTATATTGACATATAATGTAAGACCCTGAATTTTATGAAATACAAAATTTAATTTTCTTCATATATATATTTTTTTCCTGAAATAGTAGGTGGTTAAATTAATAAGGTTAAAAGTTAAGGATGTTATGTGTAAATTTTATTATGTCGGACAATATTCATTTGGTCGGAGAATATTCGTTTTGTCGGGGAATATTCGATTCGTACGACGGCGCCGAAATAACAAAATAATGGTGGACCCCCACAACGATTTATTGTCGAATATAGAAAGCGACATACGTAACCTTTTTAAATAAATATAGTCAACGGTATAATCATCTTGAACTGTTAAAATATCTGGTGGTAAAGGAATAGTAACATACAGTATTGCACAGTAGCACACGGTATTACACAGTAGCACACGGTATTACATAGTGTTCATATTATTAAACTGATAAAGTGGTTATTGTACTATATTGACTTTATTGAACCAATAATTGTCACATGCATAATAATTCATATTATTGAGTTGATAATTGTCACAGTAGCATATGCACAATAATTCACATTACTGAATCAATAATTGTCACTACACAGTAACGTGTTATTTTCTTATCTATTTTTAGCATTTTTGTTATCTCTTTTATGATATTGATTAAACTGTTGTATTCTATTATTAGTTGATTTTCCTGTTTATCTAACTCGAAAAGTCAACTACACTGCATTTACAACAATTAACTATAATAATGAATAATTGTGAATTATTGTTGAATAATTGAATTGATAAAGTTATTTGTTTTTATTATGATAAATTATATAAAGTTATTTGTTTTTATTATGATAAATTATATAAAGTTGTTTGTTTTTATATATAAAGTTAATTGATTTATTTAAAGTTAGTTGTTTTATATATAAAGTAAATTGAATGGTATAGATTAAAAGATGATCTTTAAATGAATGGTTTAGATTAAGGAAATTTTGAAAGATGAAATGAGTGGTATGGATTAAACATTATCTTGAAATATACGGTTTGGATTAAATTAGGAAATCTTGGTGATGATAAGATTTTTGCTATAAATAGAGGCCTTAACTTAAGGATTTTTCATAAAAACTTCCTTGCTTATTCTTTCTTTCACTCTCCAAATATTTCTTTGTATAAGTTCTCTTTGAGTGTGCTAAAGTCATCTTGAGTATTTGTAAAGATTTGTAAGTGTACGAGTTCATATCTAGTCACGTGTTAATGTAAGGGATACCATCTTTTTCATCTTCCATTATTCAAACTTACTATGGTAAGGGTATATCAATATTTAATTCTCGAAAATAATATCGTTTCTTCCTTACTCATAAGATGTGCCATTTATTTCCATGTATTAAATTGTGGGAATAACCTTACGGCGCGGATTATCGCTTGTTGGTGAATAACCTTTCGTATTTATTTCCATGTATTAAATTGTGGGAATAACCTTACGGCGCGGATTATCGCCTGTTGGTGAATAACCTTTCGTATTTATTTCCATGTATTAAATTGTGGGAATAACCTTACGGCGCGGATTATCGCCTGTTGGTGAATAACCTTTCGTATTCATTCCTTATTAATCTTTGAGAATAACCTGACTACGCGGACTACTGCATGTTTGGTGAATTACTCTTCGTATTCATTTCTTATTTGTCTCTTGTTGGTAAAGTTTCTTGAAATAATTATATATTCTTTAATAGTTTGCGCTTAATCTAATATCATTTCAACTGAACCTTCCTATTTTTCTAAATCTTTCTATTGAACCTTAACTGTTATTCTGAACTGTGGATCTTAAATATCATTCTTGAATTTTAGTCCACATCATGTTGGCAATTTGGACATTATTTGAATCTGCACAAAGTAAAGTCATAAACTTTCGATATTTATTGATCATACTGTTTCTTCTGATTCATCATCTATATCACGGTTGTTATTCTAATCATCAGGAACCATGTTGTTGTGAATATCTGTGGCCTGAGGCACAGTTGATAGGATAAAGGCGATATATTTATTGTGCCTTTTAGGGCACGTGATGAATATTCTCTTTGGCCTGGGGCAAAGATGAACTGTTGTTGGTATGATTATGACCAAAGGCTGAAAACTGGTATAATCATTACCGTTGGGTTATATTTGAATATCTTTGGCTCGTAATGCAAAGATGAACTATTGCCTGGCATGATTAAAATCAGGAACTGAAAATTTATATTATCATGACCAGCGGTGTTTAAGATGATAAAAGTTGATGATGTTTTTCCTAAAAAGAGAATCGAGTGGACAATATAGTCTGCATTATTCTTCTAATAGATTGCTCATTCCGCTGCTATTATTGATATAAAGCTTATTATCTATTATATTCAATTAAGAACTCATCTGTTGAAGGCTAATGATAATTTATTTGTCGTTATCTTAGTCATGATATTTTTTACTGGGCTATTTGAGTTCACCCTTTCTTTTGTTCCATTGTTTTTCAGAAAAAGAGAGAGTAGCCGGGTCTAGCGGGGGAATGGAGTGACGGTCCGAGTGATAGCTATTGTAGTCTTCACATGTTGAATATAGTGTGAAAATAATAGCGAAGACTTAGTTGTGTATTATTGAGTTTTGCATTTCTGTCCTATGTACTATTTGTATTAAAGTTTATGTATTTTATGGCGTCTCAAATTGGGCTATTTAGGCCTAGATTTGGGGGCGTCACATATAAAGTACATGAATTCATGTTAATTTTAAATTTAAAAATAATTTTTAAAAAATTAATATTAATTTTATAATTAAGAGGGGAGAAGATACTATTATTACCGCGTTCACCAGAACAAAGTCTCATTTTGACTAATTGACTTTCTAAAATTAATTCGTGACACTTTATAGATGATTGATAAACTGATTGACTAAAATTAATAGAATTATAAATTAATTTGAATTTAAATAGAGCAAATGACACTTTGCGTAGTTTTAATCTCCTACTTTGTGGCTCATTTTGAACTTGGCATCCTAAACTTTAAAGATGGACATTTTCGTCTAATAACTTTTTGCGTGATGATAAATTGCACATTTTGAGCAAAATATTGTCAAGGGATAAAACATATGCACACCCTATTTTATGATAAAATATTAACAAAATAAGTACATAAAAAAAATGGGTAGCTAGGGTACAATCGACACGTTATACTATAAGAATTCTCCAAATTTTGTCCTGAAATATTCATTATTTTGCACATTTGTCCTGCAAACTAAGTATTGGCCAATCAGTTCATCAAATTAGGCGAAAAATTCCTGACCAAAACTTTTGAATATTCAGAACAAAAATAATAAGGTGGGACAGTAACGGAATTAGTCTCTTCTCATTACGCTGTTACGATGAATCCTTCAAAGTATGGCTGGATTACACTTTGATTTTCTCGCTAAGAATTGGAAGTTTCCTTCTGGAAAAGCTGCTATTTGCTCCCAAAAGAAAGAAGACAGCGTTTGCATGAACTTTTCATATTTCCATAAATAGTAATATCTCCTGTTCATCTCCCCTTTCTAACTTGGACGGAATATATTTTAATGAAGAATATAAATGAAAGATACAAAAATGTCAGTTTTCTAAATTTTGGGTTAACTAGGGCTTGGAGTGGAGGCACCCATTGGGGGAAGGAATGGCGTGAGCTAGATTGTATTTTTTATTCATGGATTGATTGTAATTCATATGAAGTTGTTATATATATATACTAGTATTATTCATTTTCCCCCTCATGAATTAGAGAATGATGATAAGAGATGGCAAAAAAAACAAAAAAGAGCAAATAAATGCTAAAATGTTTTAAACCCAAATATATATATATATATGGACAAAAAACTAAATATTAATTTTATGTTATTGTTGAAAAATTATTTTAGATAATAAACAATTTAGCAATAATAAAAATTGTTTATTAAGGACCAAACATTTGTCGATGCCTTAGACTCGATGACTTCTTGAAATATAGAACGTATGGTACAATTAGAACAATTACAAAATTAGCCTTAAGGAATTTTTCTATTTCGACCTTGACTTAAGGAATGATTTCATAATTCATTCTCCTTGGGGGCTCTTCAAAAGGTTTAAAATCATATTTTATTGATAATCTATGTTCGACTAGCTTCCTATCTAACCTAGACATTTTTGTATAATCCCATGCAAAACTCTTTACAAATTAGTCAAGATTTCTAAAAAAAAATTGACTTTCTCTTAGGGTTAATAAACTTTTTATATAAATAAGTGTTAGAGTTCATGTCTTAGAGGCCAATTATTTTGATGTAATTGCTTAACATTTTTGATATTATATTTGATTGAATAAATGAATAAATGAATTATTTTATTATGATTTTATTTACTGCGTTATATAAATGTTAGCATAATAAAAGTCCTTAGAATAGTGATACAAATTATATAGCTTCAAGTATGTGACTTGAACATGAGATCATATAATTACAATTAGTATCATTGCTCTTAAATGTCCCTAGTCGAGTATCATTGTTAATGAGACAACAATGATGCATTGAGACTAGTATGTGGATTGACTGATTGCCAAATCTCATTGGTTATAAATATATGAGATATTGAGTCAATGCATAAGTACATGTTAGAGAATAATGTACTGGACAGACCCACCAAGAGAATTTTACGTGGAGAATTATGCAAAATGTCATAAGAAATTCTTATAGTGATAATGATGTAATGATCCTCCGTCCTGAAATCACTATATTATTACACGAGAATTTATATACTTTGATATCATCAAATGTCACCTTTAATAGGATGGACAATAAATGTGATTATTGGGTACATCATGAATCGTGTGAGGAATATGAGTGATCTACATGGAATTTAACCCTCCTATATATTAGGAGTGATATCCATAGGCATCTTGATTGAGTAGGACTATAAAATGCATGACCATACTCAAATAGTGATTTATTTCATATAGTCTACTCATTGATCAAGAAAACTCAAATTAAATTATGAAGAGTATCACACATACTATGCCTCGAGTTTAATCTAGGATGTCAAGATTAAAAGGATTAAATTACAATGAAACATTGGTCACGAAAAGATTGCATCGAATCACCGATCTTATTATTATTTGGGTAGCAGTGATGCATTACTAGATGTCGCTCACTGTTTATAATTTTATAATATGATTTTAAAATTATTACCAACATAATAATAACCTATAGGGTCACACACTTAAAACGTATTTAAAAGAGAATTAATTTAAATTGTAATGATTTAAATATGCAAATATAAATAGTATTTAAATTACGAATTTAAATTAATAGGATACTTGTATATATGTATATTAATTAAGTAAGACTTAATTAAGATATAATATATATAAATTCGATTTTATTTTTCTAATTGGATTAGATTTTGGTTAATTCCTTTTGACTGCTATATATATATGATATATCATCAACTTTCTTTTTTGACGAGTGAGGAAAAATGAGAACTTAACCCTAGCCGCTTTCAGAAAGTGACTAGAGAGAAAACTTAAGAAAAATTCAGATCTTGGCGGTTAGTACCGCAGTTCTTTTTGTTGCAGATCGTGCGACGATTCGCGGGACGTTCGTGTGGATACCGTAGAGGCGCAATTCTGTTGAATTGCGTTGAAGATTCGAAGTTGTTCCAGAATCATTCATCGTCTCCATTCAAGCTCGGATAATCGGTAAAACAAATCTAAACATCTGAATTAATATATTTTCGCATGGATCCTGTTTTAGGGTTTCAAAAATTATTTTAAAAAATTTAAAATTTCGCTGCGTTTATGTGCCGAAAATCCTACAGCAAGCCTAGGTTGTTCATGAGTATTCAGATTGTATTCTTTTAATGGGTCTTGGACTTCAGCCTTATGATCTTCCAACTTATATGGGGCAGGTTGAACTTTGATTAATTTAGAGCAACAAGCCTCATTTTTAAGTTTGGCTTCAATAACATGTACCAAGACTTTTGTTAGGGTAGTTTGAATAGCTTCCCTTACTAGTGTTAATTTTACTGTCTTAGTTATTGGAAATATTTTTGTCCAACAATTCGAGCTTAAACCTGGTGAGGTTAGGCCTTATGAGGCCAGTCATGGCTTGACTGACCATTTGTTCTTTAGATTTTAAAGAGATTTCTATCATGGAACAATTTTGTCCTTAACATATCAACCTGTTGCCTAACAGTTTTAATGGTCCGATTTTATCATCATAGAATTAAGTTTCAAGATTGTTGGAATTGGTGACAAAAGGTTTAGTATCAGATTTAACTATATCTACTTCTTTTCCACAATCATTATTTATATTCCATAAAATTAATACTTGATACAAAAAAGAAGGAAAACTATAGTTAACTCTATCGCAAGGACCCCTTTGGTATGGAAAATTCCTCTGGCAAAATTACTAACCGTTACTTAAGTAAGAATTAAACAAGCTTCATCTTTACATAATTTCCTTAACATCCTAGCCAAGAGGATGTTAATTGCGGCCCTATTGTCTACTAATATCCTAGTTATGGCTTGACCATCTAATAATGCAGTAATATATAATGGCTTAATGTGTTTGGTCATTTCCAATATAGGTTCAGTAATAATAATAGATCATTTCAAGTCTTTTATGATACCCAATGTACTGGAGCAAGAGTTAGAAGTTATCTCCTTAAGTTGGATATGTACTACAACCTCTAAATTGTCCTTCATTGTTTCCTCAATAGATATTTGTTGCTTATTTTCCTCGAATATGGCAGGCAGAGGTGTAGCTGCATTAATTTCTACTGGAGGTAGACTTTCAAACTGTTGTTGGCGAGCTACTTTATTTTTTATTTTTCTCTGGATAAGATTGGCTGACCATTTTCTTGTTTGACGCCTTTTAATCCTCAGCAGCATCCTTAATTTCTTTTTCTGGTGAAGAATCTCTAATAAATATTAGGCTTTACGCCAATTCATAATCTGCTAAAATGTCATCCTTATCTGAGATATTCTCATTATCTCCCTATGCTTACTCATCAGCTGGGTTCCAACTCTTGGCAAATTTGAACAAATCACTACCGGATTGTTCAAATTCATGATTGGTAAACTCAAATTTTATCATATTGTACTTCCTCATGGGTGGCAAGGGAGCCATTCCTTTCGATGGCCACATGTTGACCTTTTCCTATCCTTTTTGTAAAGAAATCCCATCCCTTTTTGATGGGCTCTACAAGTTTCTTCATTACCCTTTATTATCTTCAGGGACACCTAGTTCTTTTTTGGTCACTTTATCGTGTATGTCCATCTTTTTCAATCTTAATAATGTACCAAAAGTCAGCAATTCATCCGTAATCCACATGGATTCTTTGTTTGTGATAATGACATCTTTTGACTGAGGTGTCTTTGTAACATTCATTTCTTCAATCATGACCGAAGTTAATCCATCTTTTTCAGTTATTTCACCATCCACAAGGTCCATGGTTGCTTGGCCTTGACGGTCTTAACTTGTTCGTTGATAACCTTTCATACAACATCAATTCTTTTACCCCAGCTTCACTTTTTCCAGTAAGAGTGTTATAAACTTTTCTTCCTCCTGCTTCACTAGGTTTTGATGAGGAACCATAAGTACCTAACATACTTCTCATCATAGCCCAATATTTCCTTTGAGCTCTTTTGTTTAGTACGAGTCATCTGCTCATAACTAGGTGGCTCAAAAAATTTAGGATGTTAGACCTGATGCCATCTTCTTGGTGGTATTAAAAGTGGCCTAACCATCTTGGTCGTGTGGCATGATTCTGTTTGCTTCATCATATGCCACTGATTAGTAGTTCTCCTGGCAGTTGGTTGCCCCCTTATGGGCATTTCAATACTTTTGTTGCATTCAGTGCAAAACGCTAGAGACATTCCTGATTTGTAAGACCTGGTGAGAGGGGTGGTCTGTTTGGGTACTTCCATTTTCTTCTTTCCTTTTAGGGAGGCAAGGACAGTAGTCGCAATAATTATTTCCGTAATAATTGAGTTTTGAAAAGAAAAGAAAATTTAAGATGATATATTCAACCCTTCCTTCTAGATCATCTTTGTGCCATCATGGAACCAACATGTTGTTGTTGGTTGGTGTTGGGGGTGCTGCCAAGTTGATGTTAAACTCTTTGATAAAGAACTTGGCAGCTAAAAGATGATTCCAAGAGCCTTCAAGATATTTCTTGTCAACTTTTGCTCCAAAATCATTTTGGATCGATTCTCCAAAGTGTAGAGAGTGACTTTGGGTTTAGGATAACTCTGTTCAGTTGATCGATCCCTTCTACGGTCTCTAATAGATTGGTCTTTTCTTCTTTATACTCCTTTAGTGTGTGGATCAATCTTTTTTATTCAACTTTGACCGTTTTTTCTTCGACCTGATAAACCTCTGTTGGTCGACTATGTCTTTCCCCTATTTCCTCTCTTCGACCTAATGTCTGTGTTGGTCGATTTTCTTTCTTTTCCTTTTTTCCCCATTTTCTATCTCTTTTTTCTTATTCTTAAATGATGGTTTATATAGAGAGATATCTGTTAATGCGCCCGTTAAAGAGTAGCTGTTACTTCATTTAATGCTTTGATTCTTGAAGATCTTTTATTTTGACGCTAAGAAGTAGGTGTCGCTTGCTTTCGACTCTATCTTCATATCAAATTGCTAAAAATAGAAACCACATGGGTTGTCGTTGTATAGTCAAAATAGTTGTTAGACACATCTTCTTCGAAATTTTTCTTTAAAGCATCTAACGACCAATTGATATCTTGAGATCTTCAATATTCAAGACTTTTTATTGTTAGTTCCATGTTAGATTTGATTGAACATATACGAATTACGTAATCGTATTGTTCCCTGGAAATTACAATGTTTGATTTTATGATTTTCAGTTCTACGACCAGCTCTTTGTTCTAATGACTTTACAAACTGCTTTACGATTTACAGACTTTACATTTTGCATGATTCAACGAACTGTTCTGCGATCTACAATTCACCTTACGATCTTGGAGCGAACAATATAACTTTATAATTTGCTCTACGGACTTTGAAATCTTTCTACGATCTTTAATTGTATCACGATTATCCAGAGTTGATTAGAGTTTGTCTTGCTTTTAAACTTTAAAACCTTTATTAATTGCTTAGTTTACTTTACGATCATGATGTAACTAAGCTTCAGATAGTTGGTCTTCTCTTCAGATTTATTGCACAAG
The DNA here is from genome assembly GCA_947179155.2 of Hedera helix. Classification (NCBI taxonomy): domain Eukaryota; kingdom Viridiplantae; phylum Streptophyta; class Magnoliopsida; order Apiales; family Araliaceae; genus Hedera; species Hedera helix. The sequence continues at coordinate 20,038,972 of OX359283.1, read as the reverse complement.
CTCATCTGATATCCTCCTTATTTGATCTTTTGTCTGAAGTCTGTAGAGTGTATCTTTTAGTTCAGTCTGCTCAATAATTCTTGAGTTTTATGATCTTGTATTTTGTTCTTTGACTCAGCTAACAAGCTTAGTTCACTTCCCGAGAACTAAGACTTTATCTTCTTTTTTTAAAGTTGAATTTCTTTCTTGCTCAAGTTTATTTTCTTCTTGATCAGCTCCCCCTCATTTTGACACTTTCTGTCTGCAAGATTATGGATTGAACCTTATCTCTGTTCAGTTCGCCTCTTTTGTTATAGTGGATACTATATGTCTTCTTCTAGCTGTCTCTGAATCATGCTTTATTCTTTGTCTTTTTTAGCTAGCTTGAGACTACTTCTCAGTTGGATAACTCTTGATGAATACATTTCAATCATGTGTTGTAGTGAAACTGTCTCTCAGTACCGTTGGCATTATGTTCTCTGATAGGTATAACACTGAGACAACTTATCAATGAGGTAACTTTGTGTTCTAGTGTGGGTCCATGATATTAGTGACTCAACGATTTGAGGATATTCTGTTCAGCTTCAATCTACGATCTTGAGTACTTTGACTTGTCCAATACCTGTGAGCTTCTGTCTTTACTTTTTCTGCTAGAGTCTTTTGTCTTTGTTGTACGGTGATAAGTTAGCTCGATAAAAACCTACAAATTCTTCATTTATGTTGATCTTATGGAATGACCCTTATTTCTTTCAATTCTTTCTCCTACCTTGAAGTATGTCTGAGCTATCTATTTTTATGCTTAAACATTCTTTTCATACATTTTAATGCTCAGTACAAGAATTCTTATAATCTTTTTCTTGTGTTGTTGTGACGCCCCCAAATCTAGGCCCACACAGCCTAAACTTGAGTCGTCAAAAGACTACAACAAAATTATTACAAAGTAGTACAACGTTCAACAATACAGTGTATAATAATACACAACTAAGTCTTCACTATTATTGTCACACTATTTTACAACACGTGAAAACTACGATAGCTATCCCTCGGACTCTCATTCCATTCCCCGGTTAGACCCAGCTACGTTCTCATTTCCTGTTGAAAAATAATGGAACAAAAGAAAGGGTGAGCTCAAATAGCCCAGTAAGAAATATCATGACTAAGATAATGACGAATAAATTATCATTAGCCTTCAACAATTGAGTTCTTGATAGAATACAATAGACTACAAGGTTTATATCAAAAACTTCAGTTAAATTCTTGAACAATGTTCAGATCAATAATAGCAGCGGAATGAGCAATCTATTAGAAGAATAATGTAGACTATAATGTCCACGCGCTTCTCTTTTTCGTAAAAACATCATCAACTTTTATCATCTGAAATACCATTAGTCATGATAATATAAATTCACAGTTCCTGGTCATAATCTTGCAAATCAACAGTTCATCTATGCACTACGGGCCAAAGAGAACTTTCAATATATGCCATAAAAGATACCAAACAAATGTATCGCCTTTAACCTAACATCTGTTCAACAAATATATCGCATCTGTGCCCCAGGCCACAGATAGTACCAGCGGTCATGATTATACCAGATTCAGCCTTTGGTCATAATCATACCAAACAACAGTTCATCTATGCACTACGGGCCAAAAAGAACTTTCACCACGGGCCATAAAAGACACCGAACAGATGTATCGCCTTTAACCTAGTATATCGCCTTTAACCTATCATCTGTTCAACAATTATATCACATCTGTGCCCCCGGCCACAGATATTCACAACAACTTGATTCTTGAAGATTAATAATAGTGATACGAATGATGAACAGAAGAAACGTGATAAACAATAAATATCGGAAGTTTACTTTGTGCAGATTCAAATAATGTCCAAATTGTCAACATGATATGGAGTGAAATTTAAAAATGATATTCAAGATCCACAGTTCAGAATAACGGTTACAGTTCAATAGAAAGGTTCAGAAAATAGGAAGGTTCAGTTGAAATAATGAAGTTCAACTATTATGGAACATATAATATTTTCAGGAATTATAGAAGCAATAATTCCATAATAAGTTTCGATTTAGGAGTATGAAAGAAAATAATATCCCTTACCGTAGCAGGTTTGATTAACAAAAGGTGAAGGAAATTAATACAAATGGGTTATTCACCAACAGGCGGTAATCCGCGCCATAAGTTATTCCCACAATTTAATAGAATTTGAATACAAGGAGTTATTCACCAAACAGGCGGTAATCCGCGCCGTAAGATTATTCTCAGAGATTAATAAGGAATGAATACGATAGGTTATTCACCAACAGGCGGTAATCCGCGCCGTAAGGTTTTTTCCACAATTTAATACATGAAAATAAATGGCACATCTTAAGAAAGAAACGATATTATTTTCGAGAATCAAAGAATGATAATCCCTTACAAGTAAGAAGATAATACCATTTATGATGACGAAAAGAATGATACCCCTTACCGTAGTAAATTTAAGAGTGTGAAAAGAATGATATTCCTTACCGTAGTAAGTTTAAGAGTATGAAAGAAAATGAAATTCCTTACCGTAGTAAGTTCAAGAGTGTAAAAAAAATGACATTTCTTACCTTATCTGGTGACTGGATATTGATAAAAATGAGATTGATCAACCTATATATTTATAATAAAATTAGTAATTACAACATGTAAACTTCAAAGTGTATGATAACTCATATATTATGAACTATCAAAATTATATATATTTAACATAATTTTTATAGTATAATATAACAACTTTAAAATAGTTTTTAAAATAATATTCCAAAATAAATCTTCTAAAAAAAGCTTTTAAAAATGAATCTTCTCAAAGAAGAGTCTTTTAAAGGAAGATTTGTGAATACCGTGAAAAATAGGAATTTATGAAATTACTACTCTTTAATAAAAGACTTACTTAAAAAATTCATGCACTCCTTTTGGCTTTCAAACTCTCAAAATAACCTTACTATTCTCAGAGAAAACTCATAAAATTCTTATAGAAAAATTTTATGTTTTAGGTGTGATTTTTCTATTCAGCTGAGCAAGCTATTTATAGGAGAAAAGAGGCTACTATGCGCGGTAGGTGAACAACACGCCAGTCAAAGAAATCAGCAGCCGTTGGCTGCTTCACCAAACTTTTCTTCAGCACATTTTCAATTTGCAATTCATTTCTCATGTGGGCCCCACATGGGTCCCACATGTTTCTTACTATTCACGTCACTATTCACGTTACTATTTTAAATAGTAAAATTAATTAATTTATTTATTTATTCTTCCTGTGGGTCCAACATATATATTAAAATAATGCTTCAACAATAATGTAATAAATACGTTACAAATTATTATTAATTTAATAATATAAATTACAGTGTATTTGCAACTGTGACAATTATTAGGTTCAATAATTTTAAAAACAGTGCAACAACAATTATTGACTCAATGATATAAAATACAGTGTAATGACAATTATTAATCAATAATGCAAAATATTGTGTAACAACAATTATTGAATTGATAATATAAAATATTATGCAGTGACAATTATCGATGAAATGATGCGTAACAGTTACGGTGTCAATAATATGAGACACTGTGCAATACCGTGTGCTACTGTAGAGTACCGCATGCTACAGAAAATACCATAAATTACCGTATGTTACTATTCTTTTATCACCGGTATTTTAACGGTTAACACCGTTGACTATTTTTATTTAAAAAGGTTACTTCTGTCGTTTTCTATATCCGACAAATATTCCGTTGTGGGGTCCACCAATAATTAGTTATTTCGGCGCCGTCGTACGGCCCGAATATTCCCCGACAAAACGAATATTGTCCGACAAAATAAAATTTACACATAACATCCTTAACTTTCAATTTCGTCAATTTAACCACTTACTGTTTCAGGAAAAATATATATGAAGAAAAATTAAATTTTATATTTCATAAAATTCGGGGTCTTACAGTTGTGCCTTGCAATCTTCTATTTACTCAACGACTCTACTTTGTTCTGCATTTTAGGATCTTTTGCTCGACATTCCTGTCAGCTCCACTTTACTAAATGATCTGAGAGTCTCATATCGTAGGGTTGAGCTTATAGTACCTCACTCAACGATCCTGGTTTACTTCATGATCTTCTTGATCATGGAACGTATGATAATCATTAAGTGTGTCTTAACTAATTCTTCAATAATGTTAATTCTACGATATGCTCTATGAATATGTCTTATTTTACGATCTTTGATGTAAGTCCCCAACTTTTTATTGAATAAAATTTAATTTTCTTCATATATTATTCTAAAACAGTAATGTGTTATATTGATAAAAGTTAAGGATATTATGTATAAATTATAGAATAAAAAGGAATATTCGTTCTGTCGGAGAATATTTGATTTGTTGGGGAATATTCGATCCGTACGACGGGGCTGAAATAACCAATCATTCGTGGACCCCACAGCGAAATATTGTCACGTATAGAAAACGACAGTATTAACCTTTTTAAATAAAAATGGTCAACGGTACTATCACTTTTAACTATTTAAATTTCAAGTGATAAAAGAATAGTAGCATATGGTATTTCATGATATTTTATAGTAACACACGGTATTTTACAGTAGTACACGATATTGCACAGTATTTTATATTATTGAACTGATAAAGTGACCATTGCACAGTATTTCATCAATAATTGTCATTATAAATATTATTGAATCAATAATTGTCATTACACATCATTCTACATTATTGAGTCAGTAATCATCATAATGTACAACATCTTGTATTGTTAGATCAATAATTGTCACAGTAGTAGTCACATGTATTAAATAGTTAGACAAACTCATTATTTGAATAACACTGGATATTTAAATAATTGTGATATTGTCAATAATATAATAATATAAAATATGGATAATATAATATTTAAATGTGTAATATGAAACTTAAAAATATGAAACGTGTGATGGATGGTGTAGATTAAGTTAGTAAAATGTGTGAATTATGTGATTTGCTAATGGATGGTGTAGATTAAGTTAAATTAATATGTGAATCATATGATTTGCTAATGGATGGTATAGATTAAGTTAGATTAAGGTTTGAATCATGTGATTAGTTAATAGATAGTGTAGATTAAAGTGTGAAAAATAATAAATAATGTAGATTAAAAAATATAAAATGTGTTTTTGGAATAATTGGTTAAGTTTTGACTATAAATAGAGGGCTTAGCATAAAAAAAATTCATGTCCTTCTTACTTATCATTCTTTCTACTTTCAAAATATTCTTAGCGTAAGATTTTTTTGAGTGAGTTACGGCTATCTTAAGTGTTGGTGAAGATCGGTAAAAGTACGAGTATTATCCAAGTAATTTTTTTCTATAAAAGTTATATAAGTACTCACACACGTCACATGTTGTTTACAACTCTTCATTTATAAAACTCTTTTTTCAGAATATTTATTTTGAAAACTTTCTTTGGAATATATTATTTTAAAATATTGTTTATTTCTCTAAAAACTATTTCGAAGTATATTCTACTCTACTACATAAATTTATACTATCAAATCACTTTTAATTATTTCTTGCGAGTTTATATATACCATGAAATCTATATGTGGTAGTTACTAATTAAATAATATATATATATATATAGGTTGATTAACTCTATAATATCCAGTCACGTGTTAAGGTAAGGGCTATGTGACACACTCAAATTCGGATTTCATAACTTCGTGTTTAGTGCTCATAATCCAATACATAATAACAACTAAATACATAGTCTTCATTAGTCTTAGCGGAATAATACATCACTATTCCTTACAAAAAGGTACTACAATTCCTAGGTCTTCTAACTTTAACATAAATAATACATATCTTAAGAGATCATAAAAGATTTACAAACTTTAATTACATATTAAACAAATAGTCTATTTATCATGCAAAATATAAGTTTTGACTTTTCCCTCACCTTTGTCTTTCTTGGAGCACTCAGACTTAGCTAAAAATTTATTTATGATATAGCAAGGGTGGACAACTAACTTTCTCAGAAAGTTTAAGAATAATTAATACAAGATATATCATGACTGAATGAAAAATAACTTCAGAGTTTTCAATAATATATAATAATTGTGAAAGAATAAGAGTTAATTTTAATTGAAAGAAATGATTGAGTCTTTACTGTTGAGTGACCTTAAAGAGCCATGAACTAATACTTAAGGTAAATCAGATATGTGTCTGACCCTTTTAGTATTTTGGTATTCGAGGAGATCAGCCTTTTGTTGTGACGCTCCCAAATCTAGGCCTACATAGCCCAATTTGAGACGTTATAAAATACACAATTTTTAATACAAACAGTACATAGAATAGAAATATAGAACTCCATACTACACGACTAAGTCTTCACTATTATTGTCACACTATATACAACATGTGAAGACTACAATAGCTATCTCTCGGACCGTCACTCCATTCCCCTGCTAGACCCAATTATTCTCTCGTTTTCTGAAAAACAATGGAACAAAGAAAGGGTGAGCTCAAATAGCCCAGTAAGAAAATACCAAGACTAAGATAATGACAAATAAATTATCATTAGCCTTCAACAGTTGAGTTCTTAATTGAATATAATAGACAATAAACTTTATATCAAGAACTGCAGTTAAATTCTTGAATAAAGTTCAGATCAATGATAGCAACGGAATGAGCAATCTATTAGAAAAATAATGTAGACTATAATGTCCACTCGCCTCTCTTTTTAAGAAAAATATCATCAACTTATCATTTGAAACACCATGGTCATAATGATACAAAGTCACAGTTCTTGGTCATAATCATGCAAGTCAACAGTTCATCTTTGCACAACGGGCCACAGATATACAATATTATCACCAATGGTCATGATTATATTAGTATTCAGCCTTTGATCATAATCATACTAAACAACAGTTCTTTTTTTCCCCATGCCAAAAAGAACATTCACCACATGCCCTAAAAGACATAACAATTATATCACCTTTATCCTATCATCTGTGCCCCAGGCCACAGATATTCATAACAATATGGTTCTTGATGATTAGAATAACAACAGTGATATAAATGATGAATCAGAAGAAACAGTATGATTAATAAATATCGAAAGTTTATGATTTTTCTTTGTGCAGATTCAAATAATGTCCAAATTGTCAACATGATGTGGACTCAAATTCAAGAATGATATTCAAGATCCACAGTTCAGAATAACGGTTAACGTTCAATAGAAAGATTTAGAAAAATAGGAAAGCTCAATTGAAATGATATTAGATGAAGCGCAAACTATTAAAGAATATATAATCATTTCAGAAAACTTTACCAACAAGAGACAAATAAGAAAAAATGAATACGAAGAGTAATTCACCAAACATGCGGTAGTCCGCATAGTCAGGTTATTCTCAGAGATTAATAAGGAATGAATATGAAAGGTTATTCACCAAACATGCGGTAGTTCATGTAGTCAGGTTATTCCCACAAGTTAATAAGGAATGAATACGAAAGGTTATTCACCAAACATGCGGTAGTCGGGTTATTTCCCATAAATGAATAAGAAATGAATAAGAAAGGTTATTCACCAAATATGCAGTAGTCCGCGTAGCCAGGTTATTCTCAGAGATTAATAAGGAATGAATACGAAAGGTTATTCACCAAACATGCGGTAATTCGCGTAGTCAGGTTATTCCCACAAATTAATAAGAAATGAATAAGAAAGGTTACTCACCAAACATGCGGTAGTCTGCGTAGTCAGGTTATTCTCACAAATTAATACATGGAAATAAATGGCACATCGTACGAGTAAGGAAGAAACGATATTATTTTTGAGAATCAAAAAATAATAATCCTTTATCGTAGTAAGTTTGAATACTGAAAGATGAAAAAGATGGTATCCCTTACCTTAACACGTGACTGGATATGGAGTTGATCAACTTGGTCAGTACTCGTATACTTACAGATCTTCACAAATACTCAAGATGACTTTAGCACACTCAAAGAGAACTTATACAAAGAAATATTTGGAGAGTGAAAGAAAGAATAAGCAATGAAGTTTTTATGAAAAATTCTTAAGTTAAGGCCTCTATTTATAGCCAAAAATCTTATCATAAACCAAGATTTCTTAATTTAATCCAAACAGTATATTTCAAAATAATGTTTAATCTATACCACTCATTTCATCTTTTACGATTTTCTTAATCTAAATCATTCATTTAAAGATTATATTTAATCTATACGATTCAATTTACTTTATATATAAAACAACTAACTTTATATAAATCAATTAACTTTATATATATAAATAAATAACTTTATCAATTCAATTATTCAACAATAATTCACAATTATTCATTATTATGACTAATTGTTATAAATACAGTGTAGTTGGTTTTCTGAGTTAGATAAGTAGTGAAATTAACTAATAATAGAATACAACAATTTAATTAACATCATAAAAGAGATAACAATAATGCTAAAAATAAATAAGAAAATAGCACGTTACTGTGTAATGACAATTATTGATTCAGTAATGTGAATTACTGTGCAGATGTTACTGTGACAATTATTAACCCAATAATATAAATTATTATTCATGTGACAATTATTGATTCAATAAAGTTAATATAGTACAATAGCCACTTTATCAGTTCAATAATATGAAATATTGTGCAATACCGTGTGCTACTATGCAATACCGTGTGCTACTGTACAATACCGTATGTTACTACTCTTTTACCATCGGTTATTTTAACAGTTAAAAGTGATAGTACCGTTGACTATATTTATTTAGAAAGGTTATGTATGTCGCTTTCTATATCCGATAATAATTCGTTGTGGGGGTCCACCAATATTTGGTTATTTCGGCACCGTCGTACGAATCGAATATTCCCCGACAGAACGAATATTCTCCGACAAGATAAAATTTGTACAAAAATTTCTTAATTTTTACTTTTGTCAATTTATTTATTTACCGTTTTCAGAAGAAAATATATAAAGAAAAAATTTAATTTGTATTTCATAAAAGTCAGGGTCTTACAACCTCCCCTACTTATGAAATTTCGTCCCTGAAATTGACATACCCAGTATTTCGAAGAGATAATGATACTTAGATTTCATTTCAGATTCTAGCTCCTAGATCATTTCCTCAGTATCTTGGTTTCTCCATAAAACCTTGACTTGAGGTATAACCTTTGAGCATATGATCTACTCTTTCTTATCTAAGATCTTGACAGGTACCTCTTCGTAGGTTAAATCCTTTGCTATAACGTCTGGCTCTAACTCAATGATGTGATTCGAGATCATTACGTAGCATATTTACGTAGCATGGATATGTGAAAAATGTTATGAATGCGAGACATACTTGGTGGTAAGGCTAGTCTGTAGGCCACGGTTCCTACTCGGTCTAGAATTTCAAATGGGCCAATAAATCGAAGGTTGACTTTTTCTTTCTTTCCGAATCTCGTAACTCCTTTCCATGGAGAAACACGTAAGAATACATGATCTCCGACATTGAAACTTTCATCCTTTCGATGAAGATCAACATAGCTCTTTTGTCGTTCTTGTGCAGTTTGTATTCGTTGTCAAATTGTTTGGATCTTTTCTATTGTTAAACGTACCAACTCAGGTCTCAACAATTTTGCTTCTCTTACCTCATTCCAACATACTGGAGAGCGACACTTTCGTCTATACAAAGCCTTAAATGGAGCCATGCCTATGCTTGCTTGGTAATTGTTGTTGTAGGAGAATTCAACCAATGGCAAGTACTTGTCCCAACTTCCTTTGAAATCTAGCACGCAAAGTCTCAAAAGATCTTCAAGAGTCTGAATCGTCCTTTTAGATTATCCGTCCGTTTGAGGATGGTATGCAGAACTAAATCGTAGCTTGATACCCATAGCTTTTTGTAGACTGATCCAAAAGCATGAAGTGAATTTAGGATCTCGATCAAAAACTATGAAAACTGGCATGCCATGCAATCTTACAATACCATTTACGTACATACCGGCCAGACGCTCGAGTGAAAAGTTTTCTCTTATAGGCAAGAAATAAGCGAACTTGGTCAATCTATCTACGATGACCCAAATCGCATCAAAGCCTTGAGAAACTTTGGGAAGACCCATCACGAAGTCCATAATGATGTGTTCCCACTTCCATTCTAGAATTTCGAGTGATTGCAATGGGCCCTTAGGCACTTGATATTCTGCCTTGACACGTTGATTAGTTAAGCACCTTGAGATAAACTCTGCAATCTCCCTCTTCATATTGTTCCACCAAATGTATGTCGAAGGTCACGATACATTTTGGTACTTCTCGGGTGGATTGCAAATGGAGTGTTGTGTGCCTCTATCATAATTTTATACTTCAATTCAGGGTCGTTAAGAACACAAAGTCGAGAGTTGACTCGAAGTATTCTTTTCTCGTCGATTATTGCTTCTGGAATAACACCTTTTTACATGTCAAATATTAATATTACATAAAATTCTATTTTCTACCCCATTTTATTTTCAAAAGATCCGACCCGACCCAGATAATTAAAAGTTAATTTTCAAACATTCTAGACAATCGTTGCGGCGGTGATTCGTAGAGTGTTTCACCGCGACGACGATGAGACCTACCGCTGTGGCGGTAGCTCTGTTTTCTCAAACCCTAATTTTTTTAACTTTAATTTTTTTTGTTCAATTTTTTATAAAATGAAATATACACATCCAATAGACACAAAATCAATTTTGTTATCTTCCTAACTTCTTATTCTTCAATATTTCATGGATCGATTTCATTTTCGCAAACGTTTTTGACATAAAATTTAAGATCGATCAATCTAGGGTTTCAAAATGACATGTTTGGCGATACACTTCATAACTTCCTCATTTTTTTTTCCATATTTTTGAGAGATTCAAGTTGGGTTATCTTTATAACTCATAAATATAACTTTCTAGCCATAAAAATCAAATAACTAACTTGTACATTTCAAACTACCATAATATATAACATATAGCTAGTTAGGGTTTTACCGGTAAATTTTTATATGCACATATCTTCTACTTATTTATATATCAAACACATTAATGCACACATTAAACATACTAAATCATAAATCTACATATATATCATAGTTCTAGCATTATAGAGCATCAAAATAGATTTTGAACCATTAAAAATATATTTTGACTATATAAACTATATATTGATCATAGAAATGAAAGACGAATGTATAGAATACTTTTAAACCTCTTGGTTTTGCTAGCCCTCTTCCTTATAGACAAGAAATATGTGACGCCCCCAAATCTGGGCCCACACAGCCCAAACTTGAGTCGTCAAAAGACTACAACAAAAGTATTACAACAAAGCACAACGTACAACAATACAGTGTATAATAATACACAACTAAGTCTTCACTATTATTGCCACACTATTTTACAAAACGTGAAGACTATGATAACTATTCCTCGGACCCTCACTCCATCCCCCGGCTAGACTCTGTTATGTTTTCATCTCCTGTTGAAAAACAATGGAACAAAAGAAAGGTTGAGCTCAAATAGCCCAATAAGAAATATCATGACTAAGATAATGATGAATAAATTATCATTAGCCTTCAACAGTTGAGTTCTTGATAGAATACAATAGAGTACAAGGTTTATATCAAAAACTGTAGTTAAATTCTTAAACAATGTTCAGATCAATAATAGCAGCGGAATGAGCAATCTATTAGAAGAATAATGCAGACTATAATGTCCACTCGCTTCTCTTTTTTGTAAAAACATCATCAACTTTTATCATCTGAAATACCATTAGTCATGATAATATAAATTCACAGTTCCTGATCATAATCATGCACATCAACAATTCATCTTTGCACTACGGGCAAAAGATATTCAATATAGCACCAACGGTCATGATTATACCAGATTCAGCCTTTGGTCATAATCATACCAAACAACAGTTCATCTTTGCACTACGGGCCAAAGATATTCAATATAGTACCAACGGTCATGATTATACCAGATTCAGCCTTTGGTCATAATCATACCAAACAACAGTTCATCTTTGCACTACGGGCCAAAGAGAACATTCACCACGTGCCATAAAAGACACCGAACAGATGTATTGCCTTTAACCTATTATATCGCCTTTAACCTATCATCTGTTCAACAAATATATCACATCTGTGCCCCCGGCCACAGATATTCACAACAGCTTGATTTTTGGATGATTAGAACGATATAAATGATGAACAGAAGAAATAGGATAACAATAAGTATTAGAAGTTTACTTTGTACAGATTCAAATAATGTCTAAATTGTCAACATGATGTGGAGTGAAATTTAAAAATGATATTCAAGATCCACAGTTCAGAATAACGGTTACAATTCAATAGAAAGGTTCACGTAAATAGGAAGGTTCAGTTGAAATAATGAAGTTCAACTATTATGGAACATATAATATTTTCAGGAATTATAGAAGTAATAGTTCCATAATAAATTTCGATTTAGGAGTATGAAAGAAAATAATATCCCTTACCGTAGCAGGTTTGATTAACAAAAGGTGAAGGAAATTAATACAAAGGGTTATTCACCAACAGGCGGCAATCCGCTCCGTAAGGTTATTCCCACAATTTAATAGAATTTGAGTACAAAGAGTTATTCACCAAACAGGCGGCAATCCGCTCCGTAAGGTTATTCTCAGAGATTAATAATGAATGAATACGAAAGGTTATTCACCAACAGGCGGCAATCCGCTCCGTAAGGTTATTCCCACAATTTAATACATGGAAATAAAAGACACGTCTAATGAGTAAGGAAGAAACAATATTATTATCGAGAATCAAATAATGATAATCCATTACCATAGTACGTTTGAATAATGGAAGATGAAAAAGATGGTATCCCTTACGAGTAGTAAATTTGAGAGTATAAAAAAAAATGACATCCCTTACCATAATAAGGTTAAGAGTATGAAAGAAAATGATATTTATTACAAGTAAGAGAAGAAAATGACATTCCTTACCGTAATAAATTTAAGAGTGTGAAAAGAATGATATTCCTTACCTTGATATTGTGAAACAAGTTTATAGCCGAACAAATCCTTCCTTGTTTGTAGCAGTAAGGAATCTGACTTTTGAGTCTTCTAGAGTTTTTAAAATCTCTTTATGCTTTTAAAATAATGTTACTCTCGGAAAGATAGACGGCATAGACTCAAGAATCACTCAATTCGGAGTTAATATGAATGAGTTATGAATTTTCAAAACTAAGACTGAAAATAGTGACGAAAATCAGAATAGGTTACGGTTTTTAGTATTTTAAGGCATGAAGATGATTTCAGATGACTTTTCTTCCTTCTTCAAAGTTGTAGAGGACGAAAAACTGAAGAGACAGGCTTTTAATTCATTAAATTCTGACAAATAATGAATTTACTACGATTTTTCGAAAGAGTTACTGTACATAAGAAAATTCCACTCGGGAATTCAAAGAAGAATGCAAAAGATTTCAAAACTAGGAATGACTTAAGAACACTTAGAGAGAACTTACACAAAAAGTATTTAGAGAGAGAAAGAAAGAACAAGTAATGAAGTTTATGAAAAATCCTTAAGTTAAGGCTTCTATTTATAGCCAAAAATCTTATCATTCATTTAATCTAAACCATTCATTTAAAGATCATCTTTTAATCTACACCATCCATTTCAAATATTATATTATCTTTAATCTACACCATTCATTTCATATCACCTAATAATCACCTAACTTTATATTATAAACAAATCAATTTAATTATTCAACAATAATTCACACTTTAATCTACACCATTCATTTCATATCACCTAATAATCACCTAACTTTATATTATAAACAAATCAATTCAATTATTCAACAATAATTCACACTTTAATCTACACCATTCATTTCATATTACCTAATAATCACCTAACTTTATATTATAAACAAATAACTTTATCAATTCAATTATTATGACTAATTGTTATAAATACAGTATAGTTAGCTCTTAGATATCAAGTCAATAAATTAATGAAATACAACTGTTTAAATAACATCATAATAGAGATAACAATAATGTAAAAGAAAGCATACGTTACTGTGTAATGACAATTATTGATTCAATAATGTGAATTACTGTGCATATGTTACTGTGACAATTATTAGGTTCAATAATTTTAAAAACAGTGTAGCAACAATTATTGACTCAATGATATAAAATACAGTGTAATGACAATTATTAAATCAATAATGCAAAATACTGTGTAACAACAATTATTGAATTGATAATATAAAATATTATGCAGTGAAAATTATCGATGAAATGATGCGTAACAGTTACGGTGTCAATTATCAGACCAATAATATGAGATACTATGCAATACCGTGTGTTACTGTAGAGTACCGTGTGCTACAGAAAATACCATAAACTACCGTATGCTACTATTCTTTTATCACCGGTATTTTAACAGTTCCGTTGACTATTTTTATTTTAAAAAGTTACTTCTGTCGTTTTCTATATCCGACAAATATTCCGTTGTGGGGTCCACCAATAATTTATTATTTCGGCGCCGTCGTACGACACGAATATTCCCCGACCAAACGAATATTCCCCGACAAAGCGAATATTGTCCGACAAAATAAAATTTGCACATAACATCCTTAACTTTCAATTTTGTTAATTTAACCACTTACTGTTTCAGAAAAAAAAAATATATGAAGAAAAATTAAATTTTATATTTCATAAAATTCGGGGTCTTACAAAATATGTGTAAGAATCCACCTTGAATAATCTCTAGCAACCTTCTTGGTGATTTCTCTCAAACTCACAAGAGTTCTCTCTAGGAAGCTCTCTCTTTTGCTCTCTTGGTGTTTCCAACAAATGACTAATCAACATAACCAATTAGTGGAGCATTCTATTTATAGCACTTTACTAATCCTCATTAACATTTACTAAACAACTAACATTAGTCAAATTAAGCTAATCTAGGTTTACTATTAGATTGATGGACACTTGGATTGACTCCTATCAAGCTAGCTTGCAAGTCATTGGTTGTGTAACATTGAAGCAACTTTTTTGCAACATTTCACCCCCAAAGTGCCACCCCCCCCCCCCCCCATTGGTCGGTTCCCTCTCTCTCTATATTCATGATTTTTGATTTATTTTTATTATCCATATATATATATTGACCAATTTTGACTTTGATTTGAACTCCACTTTGGATCAATTTAATAATTCTATTAGGCTCATTCGTTTAACTTGTTTGAGCTCAATTAATTCATTCCATTAGGCTAACATTAACCGACACATACTACTTTCAATTAAAATAAGTATTGGGCTAGTTCAATTATAACATGGACTAATAAATTAACTATGTTCATGAACTACTAGGTTAATTTTATTAGACCTAGTTTAATAATTCATTTGGACTTAAAATATAATCTAATTAGACTTTTTTTAATTAATTCTACTACCTTGCTATATTATTAAATTCATAAATATACACATACATACGTATATTCGTTCAAATATGTAAATGCACAATTAATTCATACAAAAAATTTAATTCATTGATAATTATTTAATAATCACCATTATAATGTTGCTTAAAATTCGTGGTCATTACATGATATCATTTTCTTTCATCATTTTAAGCGTACTATGGTAAGCATTATTCAATAAAATTTCTAAAATGATTAATAGTTTGCGTTTCATCTAATATCTTTTGACATGAACATTTCTATTAAATTTTCATCGTTATATTTGAACAGTGAACTATTAGACCTTGAATTTTTTACTTATGAACATTTACTTGAACTGTGAACATTGTGGACTGTTAAATATTCTTTTAATTGTAAACCTTACCGTTGAACTTCTTTCTTGTGAATCTTGGACATTATTCTTAGACTTGAACACCTTTTTCTCTACATCATGTTGACAATTTGAACATTATTTGACTTTGGACAAAGTAAAAATTATAAATTTTTGATATGTATTGTTTATCCTATTATTCTCTTTCGTCTGTTCATCATTTATATCACTGTTATTTGTACTAATCATCAAGAATTAAGTTGTTGTGAATATCTGTGGCTCGGTGCACAGATGATAGAATAAAGGCGATATAATGGTGATGTGTCTTTTAAGGCACGTGGTGAATGTCTTTAACATGAAACAAAGAAGAACTGTTGTTTGGTATGATCATTACCAGTAGTTTTTCAGATGATAAATGTTGATGATGATTTTTCTAAAAAAGAGAAGCTAGTAGACATCATGATCTACATGATTCTCCTAATGGTTGTTATTCCGCTGCAGTTGTTGATTTAAACTTTGTTCAAAAACGTAACTGCAGTTGTTGATTTAAAACTTATTGTTTATATTATTTTATCAAGAACTCAATTGTTGAAAGCTAAAGATAATTTATTCGTCATTATCTTAGTTACAATATTTTTTACTAGGCTATTTGAGCTCACACTTTTCTTTCTATTCAATTATTCAGGAAATGAGAGTATAGCCGGGACTAGCTGAGAGAAAAGGGGAATTGAATGATGGTATGAGATAGTTGTTATAGTAGTCTTCACCATATTGTAAAATAGTGTGATAATAATAGTGAAGAATTAGTTGTCTATTACAAGGTAATGTATTGTTGTATTATTTTGTCAAAATTTTGTTATAGCTTTTTGACAACTCAAATTGGGTGGTGTGAGCTCGATTTGGGGGGTGTCACATTTGATCATACTCTGCAACCAATAATTTTGCTCAACGATCTTGGACTTGCTTGGTCCTCGTAGAGTTGATCATAAACTAGTTTTTCTATAACTACTTTTGTTTTGTTGTTCTTCAGTCTCTGATATGTTGACTTTGCTGCTTTTTTGTCAATTTTCAATTCTTAATCTATTACATTTTGATGATAATACTCTATATTTGGATTCAACCTAACAAATTTTATCCCTAATATCCTTTTATAACAATATTCTTTTGAGGACAATACAAAGATCTTTTGGATCAACCTAACAAGTTTGATCCTCTAGTTAGTCTATCTTTTTCAATTACAGATCAACCTAACACATTTAATCCTTAAGTCCTTTTACAATGATTGTTCTTTTTAAAGATTGTACAAGCTTCAACAACTGTTTTTATATATTCATTTTTGTCTCCATATCATTGATTTTCTTTATTTTCTTATCCAACTATAAGTGTACGAAAAATATAATCACATTAAGTCACATATTAATCAAATAACATATATTTAGAATAAATATTTCACAATTATATTGTCATAATGAAATTCAAACAGGCTAATACATAAATTTGCTAACATTCTGGATTCACCAAGTTTATATATGAACTTAGGAATGTTTGGGGTGGGTATGAAACCAACCACATATGACTAAGTCATGTATACAGGTGGGGCTATCCAATAACCTGGCGGGTAGTCAAGAACTATCCTATTAGGTTGTATATAAACGCATTTTTGTCATCCATTGATAACACTAGTTGTGTATGCATTCTTAAAAAAAAAACAAAAAAACAAAAAAACAAAAAAAAAAGCAAAAAAAAATCAGTCAAAAACTTGATGTGATAAAAACTAGTAACTGCAAGTGCACAGTATCAAATTGAAGAACGGGCAAATACAGGTCGAACCACAGAGACTAGTTAATTTTCAATGTATCCTTAATTTAAATTTCAGGCAAATTAGGAATAAAAATTGTGAAGATGATTAATTAACTAACTAATGCAAAATTAAATTAATAACAAAAACTATTAATGAGAAAAACTACCTAGGAATCTGAATCCATTAAATACTAACATAATAATTAAATTCTTCATTTCCTTAATTAATTTCTAAGTATTTTTCCTTCCCTTAAAAATAATGATTCATATAATTAATATGGACAAGCATAGATTATGAAAATTTAAGGATTAACTATAACTCATCAAAACTTCATTGAGCAAGCATGAATTATGAAAAACTCATATCTTAACAATAACCTATCAAAATCTCATAATTAATTTAGAACCAAAACGAATTATGCACGAAGGTAATTTTGAAGAAATAAACAATTAAACATTAATATCGGAACGAAAAGAATATAATATGTAATATTTAATTTCATCTTCATCCTAGATATTAAAATTTAGCTAGACATAAAATTCATAATAAAAGAAAACAAAACTAAAACTATTAATATAAATTGCATGGAATAAATTAAAACAAATAGAACAAGAATTAAAAAGAAACTTTAATTAAACTAATAAAGACTTTTGCAATGAATGAATAACTCCCTGACACAAAATTCATGCAAAGCTACTGGAACAAAAGTGAGAATAATATTTCCCGCCTCCTACCGAAGCTGCGGAACTAGAAAAAGAGAAAAAGAAAATAAACTATGACCTCCCCTACTCTCTAAAATAATACTCTTATTTATAGAGAAAATAAACTAAACCCTAATCTAATTTGAAATAGCTTGGACTCTTCTTTCCTTCTTGATTTCAACTTCTACATGGTAATATTGGAGTCCAAATAGAAATCAACTTGGAAGCTTTTAGAATCCTTTTTCAGCTCAACTTTATTTATTTCTTTATTTCCTGCAAAACAAAATAAAACTAATTAATTAAATAAAATAAACAAATAAAATAATAAAAATGGGAATATAAAAAATACAAAATTACGTGTTTATCAAATACCCCCATACCTAGCTTTTACTCGTTCTCGAGTGAAACAAAAACAAAAAGGAAACAAAATCAAAATAAAATCTAAACTACCCCATTTTCGTAGGAAACACGATTGCACTTAGCATGTGCAATAAGCCTTTAAAACCCCAAGGTTAACCCAAGTGGACGAGTTGTGTCTCGTGAGGGTTTGCAGTGAATATACCCACAAAATTCAAAAAATAAAAATCTTTTTGAGTTTAACCAATTATGAAATTGAAAGAAAACTTTTAAGTATTCATGGGCATTACACATAAATAAGATCAAATTCAAAATCACACTTTCACCTTATCAAAAATCTTCCATCTTCATTCTAAATACCATCCTTCATAAAATTAATTCCATGTGATGCATGTATGTGTATGTGATGTAACTCTTAGTAGGGACTTTTACCGTGAAATCAAGGAAACTCAAAATTTTCTTTTTCTATTTTTTTATTCTTGACTTGTGCAATGTCTATTTTTCTTAGGCTTTTCAGAGTTACCCATTTAACGAGCGTTTGACCAATGACTCCCAAACCAGTTGGCTTTAGGGCACTAGGTGTAAAGACACCCCTAAGGGTTTACTAACTCGAGTAACAAATGCCACAAAAATCAGACTAGTCAAATTACTTATATCCATTATACTTTTCAGTTTGAATTTTCTTTTATTCAATGGATATTGAATCAATATTTATTATTTTTTAACTCTTTTTTTCTTTTTCTTACAACGAGTGCGTTTTACGCTCCATCTCGTTGATTCTTTTTCCTATTTTTTTTTACACCGAGTGCGTTTTACGCTCCATCTCGTTGCAATATTATTTTTTTTCTTCTAATTTTTTTCTTGAAATTACTTGACTCATAGTTTATATCCCACAACTAAGAATTAGTGCGAACGTGAAGTGCAAAAATGCATATGAATTATAATTTTATTCAAGATGGCATTTCAAACTAGGACTTTGTATTATATCAAAGGTTCAAGCATTCTAAATCTTTTAATCCTACTCAAAAAATTTACTCCACAGACACTTATTAGAATTAATCCAATTCATAAAAAGTCAAACAAATTTCATTTTTGTTTAATGTAAAAAGAATTAGTTTCCTAAAAAATAAAATAAAATACATAAATAAAAATGTTAAATTCCCCCCCATACCTAAATCATGCATTGTCCTCAATGTATGCAAATGAATAATAGAGAACAAAGAAATAGAAGAATTGTACCTCGTATGGTGGGGTATAATGCTGCAAGAAAATGTGGTGAGAAAGAAAACAAATGCACATATCTACAAATTTCATAAATCCTAAAATGCATATGATAGTAAAAGAGTGATGCAAAAATGCAAGTGTGTGTCAATTTTTCATGATTTTCAGGTGGTCTAAAAAATTGAAAATAATCAAAATTTTCATCACAGTTATACTTAGAATCGACCTCAAGAAAATTCTCACTTACGTTTTCAAAACATGAAACGATTGGTTCATTTTCGCCTTCAAATTTTATTGATTTATGTGTAGTAGACTTTAACAACTCATTGACCTTATCTAAATATTCAGACTCATCCCAATTTTGATCAAGGTGATTTAAGAAAAAGTCTATTGGATCATCCAAAACCATAAGTTTATTTTCATGCATTTCTTGGGTCATAGACAACTCTTGGATCATGTTTACTTTCATGGGTTGGTCAGAAAAATCACTAGGTTCCTTTCCCACATTAAACACATGTAAGTCAATTGTCATGTTCCCAAATGTTAATTTCATTAGTCCATTTCTACAATTGATTAACGCATTAGAAGTTGCTAGAAATGGTCTACCTAAAATGACAGGAATTTGACCGTTAGGATTGGCAACAGGTTGAGTTTCAAGAACAACAAAATCGACAGGGAACACAAAATCGCCAATCTTAATGAGTACATCTTCAACTATTCCCTTTGGCACTTTGATGGAACGATCAGCTAGCTGGAGTGTGACTCTTGTCTTTTTCAACTCCCCTAAGCCCAAGGTTTGGTACACAGAAAATGGTAGAAGGTTAACACTCGCTCCTAAATCAAGCAAAGCTTTTTCAATTAAAGTGTCACCTATGATACATGAAATAGTAGGACAACCGGGGTCTTTATACTTCACAGGGACTTGGCATGACAGAATAGAACTAACATGGGCAGTTAGAAAAGCTTTCTTAGGAACATGAGTGGTTCTTTTGTGTGTGCACAAATCTTTTAGACATTTAGCATATGAGGGAATTTGTTGAATCGCATCTAGAAGAGGAATATTAATTTTCACTTGTTTGAACACTTCTAGAATTTTGTCTAACTGAGCTGACTGCTTGTTTGAAATTAGTCTTTGGGGGAATGGGGCTTTTGGTTTAAAGACTTTTTCATTTGACTCAGAAGATGCGGTTTGATCATTCTTTGACAATTCCTTAGTAGATGGGCCTACTGACTCAGAGTTTGTGGGCTTTTCAGGCTGGGCTGATTTTGAAGATGGATTATTAGATTCATCAATTAAATTTTTCTCTTCTTCATTATCAATACCAGCATTATTGTTAAAATGATTTCCGGACCTTAAAGAGATTATAGAATTCACATGATTGACTTGGTTTTGGTTGTTTTCAAGTGGATTAGGGACTGAAAATTTTGGATTGGTCTCGGGCTGGCTAGGAAACTTACCCTTCTCTCTTTCACTAACTATAGTGGCCAATTGACTCATTTGAAACTCTAACCGAGATATGGCTTGGTTACTATTTTGCATGAAATTTGTTTGAGAGTTCATTAAAGTTTCCTGAGATTTCATTAAAGATTCCATACTTTTCTCTAAATTGCTAAGTCTCTTTTCACTTTCATTAGGGAAACCTGGTGGACATTGAGTTGTTGAATTTGAATTTTGGTACGGACCAGGATTCGGCTTTTGATAGGGTTGAAAATTTTGATTTAGAGACTGGTTGACCTGATTTGAAGAGTTATTTGGGTAGGGTCCTTGGTTCCATGCAAAATTAGGATGATTTCTCCAACCTGGATTATAAGTGGGTGCAAACGGGTCATTCCTAGGTCTTTGAGATATTGTATTGACTTGATTAAAATCTTCAAGTTGGTTTACTTGTGATGTATCCCTCGTTTCTAAAGCTTCAAGTCTTTTAAGTACACTCGCCAACTTAGCTTCGGTAGCAATTGAATTGTCAATTGTATGAACACCCTTAAATGAGCTAGATTTATCGGTCTTTCGGGTGGTTTCCCATTGCATGGTTTTTTCTGCTAAGTCTTCTAAAAACTCCCAAGCCCTTTCCTCATCATTTTTTAGAAAATCCCCTTGACACATTGACTCTAACATCGTTTTAGTGGGAAAATCTAAACCTTCGTAGGCAATTTGACACAATCTCCATTTTTCAATTCCATGGTGTGGACACTGGGATAACAAATTTTTGAATCTATCAAAATATTTCCAAAACGACTCGTTTTCAAGTTGGTAAAATTGATGAATTGCAGTCCTAAACTCGGAAGTTTTGTTATTTGGAAAATATTTATTTAGAAATGTAACAACAAATCTCTTCCAGGTTGTTATGGAATTATTCGCTAGGCTATATAACCACTTTTTAGCATTATCTTTTAAAGCAAATGTGATAAATCTTAGCCTAATCGAGTCTTCAGACAATTGTTGAATTTGCATTAAAGCACAAACTTCCTCAAATTCCCGAATGAATAAATATGGATCTTCTACCCCAGTGAACTTAGGTAACATATTTATAAAATGCGGTTTAAGTTCAAAATTATTACAAGTTACTGGTGGTAGACCGATGCATGAAGGTTGGGCAGAGCGAGAAGGATAGCATCGGTCCCTTAAAGAAATGATTTGTGTTTCTTCCATTTTTAAAATAGGAGTGATGTCTTTTAAAGTGAAATCTGAAAAATCAATTATTCTCACTAGCCGAGATGTTTTATCCCGAACCCACACTTTTTGCATATACTACTTAGCAGATAAGCACATAAACAAATAAGCACACAAAGATGAATAAGAAAAATAAAATAAAATAAAAACTACTTCTAAGGTCAACCTAAATAAAATCTAGACAGCTCCTAACTGTTCCAAGTTATTCTTTAAGGTCCACCAAATTCAAAATTAATCACACCGCTAGCCAGGTAAGTGTAAGAAAGGCGGGAGTCTCTCCGTGGGTACGGTGACTAATTAAGTAACCGCGCGTCCTTTAGGCGTTTACCTTTTGAACCACTTGCCTAGACACCAGTAATATGATTAATTAGGAATTCAGACTCCTCTCAGAATTTCTTGTCCTAATTGAGCTCGAGAGTCTTAGGGGCCAACGTCTACTTGATTTTATTAAGTCGGTTATGCAAAGTTATGTTGTTTGTGGGCCAAGGAAGGGTGATGAAATCCCCACCTTATCTTGTTATGGTTTGTGCCCTTAAAGTCAAATTAAAAATAAGAATAAACAAGTAAAATAAAAACTGTAAACAAATAAAATGTCCTATAACTATGTGAATTATAAAAGGATGAGAAATTTGACGCACCTCAATCTTCCAGCAATCAACACAGTTTATATTTAACAAAAATAAAATAATTAAAAAAAATAAAAACCTAAGCAAGATGTGCTCTACGTGAGTGAATGTATGAATGCGGCAATTAGTTTTTAAACTAAAAATAATAAACTAAACTACTAATTTTTTTTTTTTGTTTTTTTTTGTTTTTTTGTTTTTTTTGTTTTTTTTTTTTTGATATATTTTTTTTATTTTATATAAAAAAAATAAGAAAAAATATGAAAATACGAAGTACCAAGAAAGCGCAGCAACAAAATATCTATGTTTTTGCTCCTTCGATCCGCTTCGATAATCCTGAAAAATAAAAATAAAAAATATTAGTGGTAAAAACTAATTCGAAGAAATAAAAATTAAGGAATAAAAAATTAAATCTAGTCCCCGGCAACGACGCCAAAAACTTGATGTGATAAAAACTAGTAACTGCAAGTGCACAGTATCAAATTGAAGAACGGGCAAATACAGGTCGAACCACAGAGACTAGTTAATTTTCAATGTATCCTTAATTTAAATTTCAGGCAAATTAGGAATAAAAATTGTGAAGATGATTAATTAACTAACTAATGCAAAATTAAATTAATAACAAAAACTATTAATGAGAAAAACTACCTAGGAATCCGAATCCATTAAATACTAACATAATAATTAAATTCTTCCTTTCCTTAATTAATTTCTAATTATTTTTCCTTCCCTTAAAAATAATGATTCATATAATTAATATGGGCAAGCATAGATTATGAAAATTTAAGGATTAACTATAACTCATCAAAACTTCATTGAGCAAGCATGAATTTCATCAGTTTTTTTACTTATAAT
The DNA here is from genome assembly GCA_947179155.2 of Hedera helix. Lineage (NCBI taxonomy): Eukaryota > Viridiplantae > Streptophyta > Magnoliopsida > Apiales > Araliaceae > Hedera > Hedera helix. Next base: position 20,014,944 of record OX359283.1, on the reverse strand, counting down.
TTCCATGTATTATTTTCTCAAGTCATGCATTTTCTATCATAAATCAACCGAAGGAGCCTCAAGAGGACCATTTACTTGGTTTTCTAGGTTCTAAACTTGAACATTTTCCCCCATCTGAGTTGTTATCATCTGCGCGATGACGTACCATTATTCACAATTGGTCCCATTAGGAATGCCAATTCAATATATTGACAAAAAATCAAATATTAATTTTATATTATTGCTAAAAAATTATTTTAGATAATAAACAATTCAATAATAAAAATTATTTATTAAGGACCAAGCAATTGTGTGTTCGATGCCATAGAATCAAAGATTTCTTGGAACACAAAACGACTGATACAATTAGAATAGTTACACACATACAATTTTCAGTAACACGAGATCGAAAATTATTTCAACTACAACAATTCTAGTAACACTAGACTATGAATTGTTTACAAAGACTACAACTAAATTAATTTCTACCTTACAAATCTCCTGGCGATGCACCCGGTAGGTATCTAATATACTCCTAAGATAATAACTTTGAAGAGAGTTGTTATATTAATTCGTAGATGATGAGTTTATGTGTCATCTCTAATTTAGATGTGGCAATTTATAACTTTTCACTTCTTGATAAGTTGTGTAACTTCCATACCCATGATCTCTCCAACTTCTCATAACTGCATTTTAGTGAGAGTCAGAAGATTAACCGCTTCAAACATTCAATCACTTCAACTTATTTGCCATGTGTCGTTGTGATATTGGTCACAAAGTTCATGATACCCTTGATAAATGTTTGTGGGCTTCCATGATTTAAAGGTCATTTAAGTCATTTTCTTTTTCTTTTTCTTTTATCAATAAATTGATAAAATATGAGTACTCAACAATATATATATATATATATAAACTCCCTTTGTTTTTTTAAGGCGGAAAATTTTCATTCATTTCCAACTCATTATCCAACAAACTAATAGCAAACTTTTAAATGGTGGTTAATTAAAAAAATAAATAAATAAAATTTACAAGTTCATAATGTCTGACCGAATAAGTCATCTAGAGTGTTTGATAACTAAAAGTGAAGTTCTTAATGGTCCTAATTGATTTGGCCGAATAAGCACAAATTTCTTGCCTGAATCAATTAGTGCCTTCACTGAATGACTTTTAACTTCAATATCCCTCCACAAGATGGAATCAGCTGTATCCGATCTTCTAACTGACAATACACAAACTCGAATAATACTTTTAGTATTTACCTCATTCATCTTCCAAATATACGTAAATAATATTTGAAGCTCTAATCAGTATAATTCTGCAGCAAGATCTTAGTATAAGCATAAAACTAAAGAGAAAATGATTCAGAGAGTTTATAGAGAGAACGGGGGAAATGAGTAAATAGAAACTCCAAATTGAATGGTATGAAGATGATAGTTATGATGATGATTATGATGCAGCTTTTGTTTTTCCCTCTTTTGTCTCTCCTCTCAAAAACACAAATAAAAGCAAAGCATTTGTTTCCTCTAGGATATGGTGGCAATTAAAGAGAGAGAAGAGTAGAAGAAGAGTAATTAAGAACAGGGGAGTCCTTTTCGAGAGATAGAGGTTTTTCCTTTAATTTGATAAATAATTTTTTTTTAAATAATAAAAATTAATTTTAACATTATAATATTATATATATATATATATATATATATAAAAAAAAAAATTAATACGTTCATATTTATATACTTGTTCAGAAGGATAAAATAGTAAAAAGTTATTATTTAGACGTTTCAAACATATCAATCATCAAACAACTTTTTTTATTCGGTATTCATATTTATGTTTTATTCAGATTACTTAAACATTCGGGGGTGTTTGTTTACAACTTAATGCAACTGATTGACCTAAAATATGAACCGTTAAACCCCTTAGACTGTTTGTTTGTGCATAATATTAATATGAATGATTCAGCATACCACTGATCGAATCAGCCATTATTTCCTAACTGAATCAGTCTAAAGCCTATTGAACAGAATTTTTACGCATCTTGCCCTCTATCAATCCAATTGATCCAGCGCTTCTTTTCAGTCCAATACACACAAATATATCTGATTTTAGAAGGGGAGAATGTATATATATTATAGATAAAGAAAAAGAAAAAGAGGATTTTCAAGTTTTGTACCTCGGCATATAGTGGGTGGTTGAAATTGGGGGCATAATTTGGTGTGGAGTTGGCAGCGTATGCTATGTGTGCCGATGGTTCGGTCGCTGGCGATAGATCTGTAGATAAAAGGAACTCTATATGAGAGAGAGAAGCCATAAACTGTGTAAACATAAAATATAATCTAGCTTTCTTTGTCTAAATGCAAACAGACAATATATAAGGATACATCGAGTGTGAGTATTAGACAATATATATCTTATATTGAGTGGCAATGATACATTAGCATTATTCAATAGTGTATGAAGTGATTTAATAAGATAAGGATTTAGTAAATATTATTAAAAATTATGGTGATAAAGTTGAGAATATTGTGTTATTTATAACTCCTTTTTTTAAATTTATTTATTTATTATTATGTTGACACATTTGTTTAACATGTTACATTTTCTATTTTATATGAAGTTTAAATTGAAATTATTTGAATCATCTAATATTTTGTTGATAAGTTTATTTGAATTATTAAAATATTGCATAATTAATATTGTATTAAACTTGTACACTTGTTCAGCATAATTCAAAAAGGTAAAATAACAAAAAAATATTATTAAAATGTTTCAAACATATTAATTATCAAACAATTTTTTTCATTCAAAATTCTATTTTATTTAACTTATTCATATTGTTTAAATATTTAAAATTATTTCATTCAATTTTATCGATTAGATTCTTAGAATGCAAATAGTTTAAAGTTTACATTGAATCATTATTATTTATCGTATTTAAATAGGGTATATATTCCCTGTAATGGGCCTCTGCCAGCTGAAGATGGGGTAGGACTTCTAGAATACTGAAACAAAAGTTTTTTTTTTTTTAAGTAAAAAAATACTTTTTCTTACAATCAAGTCGAAAGAATTCTTGAAGGTTAGAAAGGCCATTCAGCTTTCATTCTTACTATATCTTCACTTGGATTCTTTCATATTTAAAAAAAAAACACAGGCGCCAACTGTTCAAAGTACAGCAGCATACCCTACAAAGTACAGTACACACACCCAGCCCAGCCGGCTTCCCTCCCCTCTGTATGCATATATATAAATAACATACTCAATGTATCGATATACATTGCTTAAAAATTAAGTTGCAAATAATTAACACACTTTTTCTTCAACACAATCTTTTAACATTCCGGCAAGACAATGGCCAAACGATTCAAACTCAAACTCAAACTCTCCCTCCTATCATTCCAATTCTGTCGTTCCAACCAAAGCCCTTTGGCATCGACCTTATTTTCTCCGATAAACCCCAAATCATTAGAAATATTGTATCCCAATACCTTTCCCGACCCACCACCAACCATCCCAAACCATTGCTCATCCAAAATTATGCCTTTTAGCAATAACGAATTCCCATCAACATGCAACAACACTAGAAAGATATGCAACTCCCCAGTTGTATATGAATCGGACGATAATGCATGGCCTATAACACCTCCGAAAGACCACAAAAAAAAGATGAAGAAAACCCGAAGAAAAAAGAAGTCAGCCAAAGGGACAAGGATGAGCATTTCGTCCGCTGATAGTGGTTGGTTTAGCAGCAAAGAATATGAAGAGTCATCTACAGAGAATTTTGATTCATCTTGTGAGTTTAGTAATCATGCTATGATTAGTAGAAGAAAGAAAAAGAATGGTAATCTTAAGGTTAGGAGATTGAGACGATATGTTTCATCAAATAGTTTGAAAAGTGGTGGTGGTGGTGAGTCTCTGGTGAGGAAGTCATCAGCATTCAGGCGAATGATGATGATGCCATGCGCGGTGGAAGGGAAGGTGAAGGAGAGCTTTGCGGTGGTGAAGAATTCAGAGGACCCATATGAGGATTTTAAGAGGTCAATGATGGAGATGATAACAGCGAAACAGATGTTTGAGGCCAAGGATTTGGAGCAGCTGTTGCAGTGTTTTCTGTCTCTTAATGCTAGACACCATCATGCTGTAATTGTTCAGGCGTTTTCGAAGATTTGGGAGACCTTGTTTCTTTAAATGTTCCTCTAAATTCTCAATGTGCTTTAATTGGTTTTCTAAGGTTGAAGAAGGTGGTGAGAAACAGGAAACGTAAGCCTTAATTCTATTTATTTATTTTATTAGTTTAGTTTCTTTTTCTTGTCTATATTTTCATTAAATTTTGTAATTTTGTGAGGTTGCGTATGTGAGTTGTGTGTGTATATATATATATATATAATCCTCCAGTTAGGGCATTGAGGTGGTTGAATATTGGCGCAAGATAATTACATGGCAGTGTGAGTTGTTCTCCATTCACTTACAAAAACAATACAAGAACGAAAAGGTAAAAATAAAATGTAAAAAATGGCAAGGATAAAAACATATAACCTTTGATACTGTAAACTTACATTGCATGTCGACAGTCTGGAAGCTTCAACAATGATCTGACAATCTCATCGACAGGCAGTCACAGGCTCAAACGACTTTGTCGATACCTTTGATGGTGTAAGAGTCTACGGTTAGAAATATTGAATTGTTGCAACTTGATATGTAAAGTAAACTTCCAGATGAGTTTTTCAACTAAAAGAGTTCACATGTATATATAACAAGCAAATCGAAATCACTGAAAAAGTTGAAATTTATAAAAGACTGCAAAAATTTTGGTAAAACTAGGTCAAGAATGTAACCAGATATTTCAAGTGTACTAGTAAAAAAACAACATATTAGAAACTGATACTTCGAAAGCAAATTAAACAATTTCAACATAAATAGTTTAAACTGAATTCTTTAAAATGATAGTACAATATGAATCTTCCAAATCATGGGTACAGTATAATAAAGTCAAGGACAAGATTGACTAATACAACATTACCAAAACATTTGGAAAAAAATGTCAAGCTCTCACATGCCGCATATATTGTGACAAGAGAAACCTCCTGTATCACCCCGATCAACATGTAAAAATGCCACGAATGTAATATACAAGAAGCAGCTGCTTCAACATTCTTTAGCTTGTAACTTTTGGCATTCACTATAAGTTTCCCCCGAGGCCATGCCTTTCTCAAAAAAATTTACATGACAAAGCGTCCCACCAGCTTCATCTGCGAAAGAAATCTTCTTTTTCTCCTTGTGGATTACATTTTCTGTAGTAGTAGAGCCATCCTCAGTCAATCTCTGTGGTTGAGAAATGGAAACATGAAACAAAGTCAGATTGCTGCTATAAAATATAACCGGGAAATTAATTACCTCCTGCATTCAAACATGTCATCAAGTTTTTTTATTATTATTATTCTTTATTTTTACTTTTGCTGTACATAAAAAGATTATACACCATGATTTTACAGAAACGGTTGCAATCCCTTGCCATCATGGATAGCCACTTTTTTGACGTTTCCTCGACTTTTCTTGCACTATTGATAGCCGTTTTCACCTGTAAAAGTGAATTTCACAAAAGTTTTTGAGTATTTAATGAGGATATTCTTATACCAGCCAATTAGTAACATAGAAAGCAAAGTCCTAACTGGGCAACCATACAGAGATACAAGCCACAAGAAAAAACATGAAGACTTGCATTGTTTCACACCATCATCAAAACCAAGACAATCAAAGACAGGATGAACAGTATGCTACATGTCAATAACAATATAATGGCATATGCCCATATGCAGCGATAAAGAACTTTATTTCTCATACTGATTATAAAATATGTTGGCCTTTTCAATTCTTCAGAATCCCACTTTTGTTTCCTTTCCCTGTTTCCTATCTCTTGCAGCCTCAGGCAACCATCTTTATGGTAATGGGAACTAAAATAACATATACCACAGAAGAGACTAAGACTTACGATTAGACAATACAGCATACAAGAGCCAAGAAAGTACTGGCTCATAGATCCAAGAACAGCAAACATTGAGCTTCAAACTAAAACAGTGTAGGAGTTTTAAATCCATATAAACAGTAACCATACCACCCATCAGTTGGTACAAGTTTTTAAAACAACTAAATTCTGAGAAGGAACCAGAAACATATTAAGGAATAAGCAAGAAATCCTTAAGAAGTTCCAAATACTATTTAGGGACGGCAGCCATGTTTGTTATTCTACCCAGCTTTTCATAAATACGACTGAATGCAGTATCTACCCAGCTTTTCATAAATACGACTGAATGCAGTATCGAGAAACAGAAGTTATATGCATAAAATAACTAAGAGAGTATTGCTAAAGAGCAAAGATGTTTAATCCTACATACCTCATCTGCATCATTTCTCAATGATGTACTGCGGTATGCTTCATAGAGCAATTTTTCTTCTACAATGTCCTTCATGGACTTCAGCTCACTCATAAGCTTCATTGCTAGAGATTCTATATCATGCATCTGTCGCTGTGAGAATGCAATCGCACTTTCAGAACAATTTTCCATGGAGGTGCATCCAGTACTAAGATGAGAAAGTGAATGAGAAAGATGGGGACCCTCAGGACAGCCTTTAGGTGGAAAGCCTTTCTTTGGTGGGGAACTAGTTTTCTTGTGCTTAGTTTTCTTAAGGATTTTTTTAGGCCAAATAATAGCTTTTGTTCGAGTGACCAGTCCAGGCCCTTCAACTTTTATAGATGATTCAACACCATCCCCGTCTGATTCTGCTGGCAATGCCTTATTCTCGACTTGTTTTTCAAAAAAGAGCTTGCCCTTGTAGTCTGAAATAAATAGGCAAGGCATACCAATTAGAGAAAGAACACTTGCTTTGTTTAAGAACCAAAATAGATTGATCATATTGACAGCACTAGAAAGTAATATGGGGTGTTAATTATATCTGTAATTTAAGAAAGAGATCATGTTAAAGTGTGTAAAAGAGACGCGAATACCTTCACCACACCCCCCAAAAAAAAAATTAATAATTAATTGGTGCGGAAAGGGGTAGAAGCAAATCCTTCAAGCCTAAATTGGTGATGTAGGGTTGCACTTAATTGAATTCAACAACACAACAAAGATCTATGTTGTATTAAAGCATATTCAATAGCTGCAAAGGTCTACCTAAAAGACTAAACCATCCAAATGGACAGATTCAAACTCCTACCAAAACTATTTTCTTATAACCTAAATATTTAATTTTTCCTCGATAGGTAAAGGATGCTGATCATGCTTTTCAGACTTGCTTTTGTTCTCATAGTAATCTGATCTAGTTCTTTCTTAAGCTATGTCAAGTGTGTTCTTCTTGTCTGAACCAGTTATGTTAGCAATGCATTTAGTATGTAAGGTTTTTTGAATTTGATATCTGGTATAGACAACTTACTGTAGTGGTCTATGTTGTCATACAAATCCACAGAATTCATAGCCAAACACAGCCTCTTCTGAGAAGTTGGAGAAATGGCCTGAAAAGTACAAACACTTGACAATTAGCAACTTCAGAGAATGAAAAGTAAAATTCTTCAATATCAAAGAAATAAAAAGTAAACTCAAAGCTAAATTACACAGAACAATAGCAATTACCTTTCTTGCTGAGGGAAGCCTCTCTGGAGGTTGCCACCGCTCTGCATCATGATAGTTGTTTGTCTCTGATGCTGAAAGCTCATCAACAACACCACAGGAGAAACTTATTTCTGCATCAGCAGTGACCGATATCAGCGACTGCTTCTCCTCATTTCTAGAAGAGCCATCCTCCATTGCTGTCAGATGATTATTAGACTTCAAAAAAATTCTTGATGTGTCAGCAATGTTAGATATCAAAGGCTGATTATCCTCAATTGTTAGTGAATCATTGTCCAGAGAAACTGAATTGTTATCAGGCGTTGAACAAGAAGAGCAATTCCTAGATGAGCTAGAATTACTGAACGAATTGCTCATGGAACAAGATTGCAGATTTTCAGGAAATTTTTTCTTAATATTATCATCAAACAAGCATAACTTGCTGCCATAACCAATTTTGGTGCAACAAAGACCGTCATCAATAGCCACATCAGAAACTTGATATCTAGAGACGCTTCCCGAGAACTCTTGTAGATTGGAGCAACTTTGGGAGCTATTACGCATGTCTGAACATTTATTAATATCATCCTCAATCATGCATAACTCACTGCCATGTCCACTTTTTGTGCAAAAAACACTGTAGGCAATCGCCACATCGGAAACTTGATATCCAGGGTCACTACTAGAGATCTCTTGCGGATTGGAACAACTTTGGGATCTATTACATGTACCTGAAATTTTCTGAGTATCATCCTCAGACATGCATGACTGACTGCCATGACCAATTTCAGGGAAAGAAAGACTGTCGTCAATTGCCATGTCAGAAATTTGATACCCAGAATCACTACCAGATATCTGTTGCAGATTGGAAGAATTTTGGGAGATATTACACATATGTGAACTCTGATCATCAGCAGAAAAAACTATCTGCTGAAAGTTTTGAGTAGACAATGAATGTCTAGTGTATGATTCAATAAGAAATTCTGATGCAAGGGAAACTGAAGAATTTTGACCCATCTTTTTTGGAGCATTACACACCACAGTCTCACCACCAAATGGAGGAAGAAGAGGGGTAGGGTCAACATCTTCCAAATTATAGGAAATTTCATTTAGAACACATCTTTCGGCTTGTCCCGCTAATGATAGTGTTTCCTTGTTCTCTAACATAGTTCCATCGGCAGAGAAAACAATCTGCAGAAAGCCTTGACTAGATGGTAAATGCTTAACATACGCTTCATTAAGAAATTCTGATGCAGGGGAAACTGAAGAATTTTGACCTGTCTTCTTTGGAGCATTTAACTCCATGGTCTCACCACTATATGGAGGAAGAATAGGGGTAGGATAAACACCATCCAAATTACAACAGGCAACTTCATTAAAAACACACCTTTCTCCTTGTCCTGCTATTGATAGTGCTGTTTCCTTGTTCTCCAACACAGTATCAGCAGTCAGAAGGAACTTACTCGAGTTCACACCACAAACACTTGCTTGCTCGTTGCAAATGGAGGAACCATCAGTCCCAGAACTCATGATCCGACTTTCTAAACAGTCAAGTGCAGGAACCTCAACTTTGATAGTAATAGGTGCACAAATATCACTGCTTGATTGTTGGGAATCTTCAGCAACCAGAATCTGCTCAGTTTTAATTGAAAGATAATGTTTTGAAGTTGAAGAGACAATTCTGTCAATACACTTCTTTTTAGACTTTGCATTCTTGGAAAGCTTTGACTTCCAAACACTGAGCGGTGTCTTCAGATCATATTCATCTTCTTCTTTTGGAGTCAAACTAACAAGGTCAGAAGTTTTCCTTTTCTTTGTTTTGCACCTCTTCTTAAGCTGCTTCAACGTAATTTCTCCAAATGAAAGATCATCTGAATCACTGTAGTTTTCATCACCATTTGCAATGTAATTAAAAATATTGACTTCCCTTTCTCTTTCTCTTGTTTTTCTTTCTGCCATGGGCAGGCACGGGCTTTCAATGTCATGGTCAACAACCCCATTATCATACCCATTTTGCAATTTAAGCGTTGATGCTGCATCAAGATTTCTGGTACATTCAGCTTCATAAATATCTTTCAACTTCTTGAACACAAGACCTGGCCTTCCTTGAGAATTTACATTGTGGATTTTAGTTACTAACCCACCATTTATAGCATTAATGAAGTGCAAAGTACTGTTACTTCGCAGCTCCATTACTGAGTTGAGCTTATATTCTCTATGCCTATTTCCTCAACAGCTTACAATCACAAACTGCTCCAACGCAACAGAAACCAACTTCAGCTTCAAACAAGCAATCAAGTTGGAGAAGAAAAATGTTAGCCTTGTTTCGTAAAATATAACCAAGATCGTTAGGTTCAATAAACACTGTTGAAATAAATAACAAGGAAACCAGCCTAATCTATCACTGTATAAATGTTTCAAGCATAATAGTGTGTATTCAAATTTGTCAATCAGAGACTTTGGCGAAACCAACCATTATGCCATAATCAAGCCTACAAAAAACATACAGAGCACATTTACTATCCTTGTCTGATAAATAGACACAACTTTAGACTTTATCAAAGTATAAAAAAGATGAGCTTTGCAGATAAAAGATGAAGCAATGAAATACAAGTACCCCTTCACTGGATATATCTCGAATAGTTAAATGATGCTCTCAAGTCTCATCAGCATTGACGTGTGAAAATATACTAATATGCTACATTATATTTACTCCAAATAATAGTGGATGCCTCTTAATGAATACATATATTTATGGTTCCCACGGACTAAATTTTACATCACGGGACTTCACAATTTTGAACATAAATGACAATCCTAATTACCTTGCAAGGCCAATGACAACCACTTTAAAATTATTCTACTAGATCATACGGATGCAAATCTAAACTAATTTCAAAGAAGTGAAAGAACAATACCATCTATAAATTCAACAGATCAAATTTACAATATAAGGTACAATATATAAAATTAAAAGAAAAAGAATAAAAATATCCTATATGGACCACATCCCCGTCAGTAATCCAAAAATTAACAGCTGTTATTACAAAACCCTAATTTGTAGTGAAAATCAATAAATCAATTAATAACTGTCATTAAAAAAAAAACCAATTTCAAGTTAGACGAAAATCAAATCAATCAGTGAGCAACCAAAGAGGCTGAGATTAGAAGTAGATCCAAACCCCTAAAATCCACAAACCTGGTCGCTAAGATTAGAAGCAAAACATTCATACTAAGATATAAGCATGGGTCAATCTCGGAGAATAAAGTAACAACAGTACTCACCTGATACTGGAAACGGCTGTAGGGGAGAGAATGAGGGATAGAGAAAGAAATGTAGGCTGGTGGCGGTGGGTTTAGCTGAGTTAGTGTAGAAAGACCAGTAGTGGAATGGATAGCGATATTAAAATGATTGAAGATGTCGCGGCTCGGGCCAAGTGCTTTGGCGGGAACTAGGGTTTGCATTCTAAATGGAGGGAACTTTGTTTGGCGATCCAACGGTGTCAAATTTCCTATTTTTATTTTTTTGATAAACCGATGGAATATCATGACAGTGCGATACCAGAAAAAAAATAAAAAATATTTCATTCGTTCTACATTATTTTATTATTGTTAATTTTTTTAAAGTTAATATAATATATTTTAAAATTTATATGAATTTTTTTAATTTGAATTAATATATTAATAAATATTATAATTTATTTAAAAAATACTATTTATTATAAATTTTATTATTTCTTAATTTTTAATGAGCCGTTTTAATTTTGAGTTTAAAAATATTTTAAATTATTTTTAAAAGTTAATAATTATCATATAATTTAAAACGAAAGAAGTAAAAACTTTCTTCATATATTCTAACATATAAGGTCATGAGATTAAAAAAAAAATCATTCTAAAATATAAGGTTATTATTTATTTTTTAAAGTCAATTAAAAATATTTTTAAAATTAATATGAAATATTTTAATTTAATCAATATAATTATGAATATTTGAAACAATTTACAAGATACTACTCATTATGAAATTTATTATTTTATAATACTTTTTAACGGATTATTTCAATTTTGAGTTTAAAATTTTTTTTAATTAATTTTTAAAATTCAATAATAATTTTATAATTTGAAATGAAATGAATAATTAAAATAATAGATATATTCATATAATTTTATTTTAAGAAAATAAAATGAAAATTAAGTTGTGTACTAAGAACGCTATTTATATAAATGCACAATATATCTAAATTTTCTTACCACGATCCAAATATTACTTGCTACACAAAATACACATTAATGGAAGTTCCCAGATAACCACGTTATACATCATTATTTTAATTAAAAAAAATGTTATGACTGAAAACAATTGATAAAGTAATTACTTGTGAATTATTACTCTCTAATTTTTTGGGTTTAGTTTAAACTGTCACCATTTGTTTTACAATAATTACTTTTAAGCTCTTATACTCTGCTTTTGATTTTAAAATAGACAGGGGAAAAAATAGATAAAAAAATAATTTTTTTGTTCTATTATTGTGTTTTTGAGTTTTTTAATGAACAAAAAAGAAAATAAATAAATAAAAATCTTGACCACTTTTCTTACCAAAATTTATATTTCTTTGGATGAAAGAAAAAATAAAATAAATAATATTTTCATAATTTTTATATTATTCTCAATTTCCATCATTGTCTAAGAGGGGAGTCATGCTCTCAACAATCCCATTTTCCTATTTTCCTAACTACCAAACCAAGCCATTAAACAAATATCTTGATTATACCAAATTCATCCTTAAAATCTTCTACAGGGAAGTTAGGCTTGATTCTTTATTGAAGTGGTTCGAGACACCTAGACCTGGCAAACGGGCGAGTCGGGCCAAAATGAGTCGGGCCTTTGGCGGGTCGGGCTAAAAACGGCCCGACTTTTTGCGGGCTACGAAATGTTTGGCCCGTACGGGCCGGGTCGGCCCATGGGCTATTTGTGTAAAAAAAAATTTATTTTAGATTTTTTTTTTATTATGACTTATAATTTAAAATTAAATTTATATTTAGTTGTATATTAATCTTTTTCTATATTGCCAAATTTGCACATTCAGAATCGGGATTACATCTTTTCATATCATATGCATGCACAGGTATAATGTTTACATACATGAACATTAATTCATATGTTTGGAGATTAATTATTTTACTAGTGTAGTATCTTTCTTTGTTACTTATAAGTTATAATGTGAAAGTTGAAAGTTTGATTTTGATACTAAGATGAAAAACTTGCTCAATATTTGAATATAATGAATTTTTGAATTAAATTTTTTTGAAGATTTTATAATAATAAAACAAAGTATTAATCTTTATCAATTATTGATTATTCAATTTGTTGAGTTAGTACGTAAGTTAATAAAAATTGACTAGCTTGTAAAGTAGTGGTGAACCACTACTAAAATTCAACATAGTTTTATAAGTTGAACGTATTTTTTTGCCATCTGCACAAATTCTAATCAAGTAATCATGGACCTAAGTTAATTAACTATATATATACTGGTAAATCATGACAGTCATATACTCATATGTGCATATGTGCATGCAAACATATATATACAGGTAAATTAATGTTAATTACAAGAGAAAATATATAAATAAAAATCTAAACTTCTAAATTAAGTAAGACATAAAATCTTCTTCATATGTGTCATGATTTCTTTTTCCAACCCACAAAAAAGCACGGAAAAAAGCATACATAACTGATTAACTTTTTATATTTGAAATAAATATTAACACTAATTATTTACAATTATAACACATTATTTTTTATATTCTTCATAATTCTCTATTTGATTCATTTTTTAAGTTTTTTTTTTTGTCAACAATGTCAAGTAATATAAAATTTAAAAAATAAAAAAATATATTAGCCCGTGGGTGGGGCAAAAAATGGCCCAGATTTTTTTGGACTGTATTTTTTAGGCTCAAAGCCCTTTTTTTGGGCTAGCCCGGCCCGCGGTCCCCCGGGCCTTTTTGCCAGGTCTAGAGACACCTATTAAGGTTAACTAGGGTCTCAAGCTGTCTTGATAAGTGTCGTTCACCGAGAAATGTGACTCAACGAGACAGGAGAGGGCGAGGGGGACACATCGTGATGTCCGAAAAAGTTCATGTGGTTGCCACTGCACGTGGCTCTCGGTTATGCGTTATCATGAGGGTTAGCCCGTTGTTGTCACACGTCGAGCTTCAACATAGGGTCCAAAGGGGTAAACTCAACCTATAATCATTCACAGTAAAAATAAAAATATTTATTTATCATTAATTTTTTGATATTATTTTAATAACTAAATAATGAATACTTAAAAGTAGATAATACTTATGTTACATATTTGTGTTTACTTAAAATTATTGGGTATTCGGATCCATCAATTAATGATAATTTGATCCATTATCTTTTAAATTATTTTTTATTTTTATATGTGTAATGACTTTTTGTAGAGTTCTTCTGTGACACTCCCAAATCTGGGCCCACACAGCCCAAACTTGAGTCGTCAAAATACTACAACAAAATTATTACAACAAAGCACAACGTACAACAATACAGTGTATAATAATACACAACTAAGTCTTCACTATTATTGCCACACTATTTTACAAAACGTGAAGACTATGATAACTATTCCTCGGACCCTCACTCCATTCCCCGGCTAGACCCTGTTATGTTTTCATCTCCTGTTGAAAAACAATGGAACAAAAGAAAGGGTGAGCTCAAATAGCCCAGTAAAGAATATCATGACTAAGATAATGACGAATAAATTATCATTAGTCTTCAACAGTTGAGTTCTTGATAGAATACAATAGACTACAAGGTTTATATCAAAAACTGCAGTTAAATTCTTAAACAACGTTCAGATCAATAATAGCAGCGGAATGAGTAATCTATTAGAAGAATAATGCAGACTATAATGTCCACTCGGTTCTCTTTTTAGGAAAAACATCATCAACTTTTATCATCTGAAATATCATTAGTCAAGATAATACAAATTCACAGTTCCTGATCATAATCATGCAGATCAACAGTTCATCTTTGCACTACGGGCCAAAGACATTCAATATAACACCAACGGTCATGATTATACCAGATTCAGCCTTTGGTCATAATCATACCAAACAACAGTTCATCTTTGCACTACGGGCCAAAGAGAACATTCACCACGTGCCATAAAAGACACCGAACAGATGTATCGCCTTTAACCTATTATATCGCCTTTAACCTATCATCTGTTCAACAAATATATCACATATGTGCCCCCGGCCACAGATATTCACAACAGCTTGATTTTTGGATGATTAGAATGATATAAATGATGAACAGAAGAAATAGGATAACAATAAGTATCGGAAGTTTACTTTGTACAGATTCAAATAATGTCCAAATTGTCAACATGATGTGGAGTGAAATTTAAAAATGATATTCAAGATCCACAGTTCAGAATAACGGTTACAATTCAATAGAAAGGTTTACGTAAATAGGAAGGTTCAGTTGAAATAATGAAGTTCAACTATTATGGAACATATAATATTTTCAGGAATTATAGAAGCAATAGCTCCATAATAAATTTCGATTTAGGAGTATGAAAGAAAATAATATCCCTTACCGTAGCAGGTTTGATTAACAAAAGGTGAAGGAAATTAATACAAAGGGTTATTCACCAACAGGCGGCAATCCGCTCCGTAAGGTTATTCCCACAATTTAATAGAATTTGAGTACAAAGAGTTATTCACCAAACAGGCGGCAATCCGCTCCGTAAGGTTATTCTCAGAGATTAATAATGAATGAATACGAAAGGTTATTCACCAACAGGCGGCAATCCGCTCCGTAAGGTTATTCCCACAATTTAATACATGGAAATAAAAGGCACGTCTTATGAGTAAGGAAGAAACAATATTATTATCGAGAATCAAATAATGATAATCTCTTACCATAGTATGTTTGAATAATGGAAGATGAAAAAGATGGTATCCCTTACCTCAACACGTGACTGGATATTGATTTAAATGAGGTTGATTAACTTGAACAGTACACGTATACTTATAGATCTTCACAAATATTCAAGATGACTTAAGCACACTTAGAGAGAACTTTCACAAGAAGTATTTAGAGAGAGAAAGAAAGAACAAGTAAGGAAGTTTATGAAAAATCCTTAAGTTAAGGCTTCTATTTATAGCCAAAAATCTTATCATTCATTTAATCTAAACCATTCATTTAAAGATCATCTTTTAATCTACACCATCCATTTCAAATATTATATTATCTTTAATCTACACCATTCATTTCATATCACCTAATAATCACCTAACTTTATATTATAAACAAATCAATTTAATTATTCAACAATAATTCACACTTTAATCTACACCATTCATTTCATATCACCTAATAATCACCTAACTTTATATTATAAACAAATCAATTCAATTATTCAACAATAATTCACACTTTAATCTACACCATTCATTTCATATCACCTAATAATCACCTAACTTTATATTATAAACAAATAACTTTATCAATTCAATTATTATGACTAATTGTTATAAATACAGTATAGTTAGCTCTTAGATATCAAGTCAATAAATTAATGAAATACAACTGTTTAAATAACATCATAATAGAGATAACAATAATGTAAAATAAAGAATACGTTACTGTGTAATGACAATTATTGATTCAATAATGTGAATTACTGTGCATATGTTACTGTGACAATTATTAGGTTCAATAATTTTAAAAACAGTGCAACAACAATTATTGACTCAATGATATAAAATACAGTGTAATGACAATTATTAAATCAATAATGCAAAATACTGTGTAACAACAATTATTGAATTGATAATATAAAATATTATGCAGTGACAATTATCGATGAAATGATGCGTAACAGTTACGGTGTCAATTATCAGACCAATAATATGAGACACTATGCAATACCGTGTGTTACTGTAGAGTACCGTGTGCTACAAAAAATACCATAAACTACCGTATGCTACTATTCTTTTATCACCGGTATTTTAACAGTTCCGTTGACTATTTTTATTTAAAAAGGTTACTTCTGTCGTTTTCTATATCCGACAAATATTCCGTTGTGGGGTCCACCAATAATTTATTATTTCGGCGCCGTCGGACCAAACGAATATTCCCCGACCAAACGAATATTCCCCGACAAAGCGAATATTGTCCGACAAAATAAAATTTGCACATAACATCCTTAACTTTCAATTTTGTTAATTTAACCACTTACTGTTTCAAAAAAAATATATATGAAGAAAAATTAAATTTTGTATTTCATAAAATTCGGGGTCTTACAACCTCCCCTCCTTATGAAATTTCGTCCCCGAAATTGACGTACCTGACATATCGAAGAGGTAAGGATACTTAGATTTCATCTCAGATTCTAGCTCCCAGGTCATTTCCTCAGTATCTTGGTTCCTCCATAAAACCTTAACTTGAGGTATAACCTTTGAGCGTAGGATCTGCTCTTTCTTATCCAGGATCTTAACAGGTACCTCCTCGTATGTTAAATCCTCTGCTATAACGTCTGGTTCTAACTCAATGACGTGGTTTGGGTCCTTCACATATTTACGTAACATAGATATGTGAAAAACGTTATGGATGCGAGACATACTTGGTGGTAGGGCTAGTCTGTAGGCTACGGTTCCTATTCGATCGAGGATTTCAAATGGGCCAATAAATCGAGGGTTGAGCTTTCCTCTCTTTCCGAATCTCGTAACCCCTTTCCATGGAGAAACACGTAAGAATACATGATCTCCGACGTTGAAACTTTCGTCTCTCCGATGAAGATCAGCATAACTCTTTTGTCGTTCTTGTGCGGTCTGTATTCGTTGTCGGATCATTTGGATCTTTTCGGTCGTCAAGCGTACCAACTCGGGTCCCAACAATTTTACTTCTCCTACCTCATTCCAACATATTGGAGAGCGACACTTCCTTCCATACAAAGCCTCGAATGGAGCCATGCCTATGCTTGCTTGGTAACTGTTGTTGTAAGAAAATTCCACCAATGGCAAGTGCTTATCCCAACTTCCTTTGAAGTCTAATACACAAAGTCTCAAAAGATCTTCGAGGGTCTGGATCGTCCTTTCCGATTGTCCGTCCGTTTGAGGATGGTATGCAGAACTAAAACGTAGTTCAGTGCCCATAGCTTTTTGTAGACTGATCCAAAAGCGTGAAGTGAATCTAGGATCTCGATCAGAAACTATGGAAACTGGCATGCCATGCAATCTCACGATCTCATTTATGTACATACCGGCAAGACGTTCAAGTGAAAAGTTTTCTCGTATAGGCAAGAAATGAGCAGATTTGGTCAATCTATCTACGATCACCCAAATTACATCTAAGCCTTGAGAAACTTTTGGAAGACCCGTCACGAAGTCCATATTGATGTGTTCCCACTTCCATTCGGGAACTTCAAGTGATTGTAATGGACCTTTAGGAACTTGATGCTCTGCCTTGACACGTTGACAAGTTAGGCACCTTGAGATAAACTCCGCAATCTCTCTTTTCATATTGTTCCACCAAAATGTATGTCGAAGATCTCGATACATCTTGGTACCTCCTAGGTGGATTGCAAACGGCGTGTTGTGTGCCTCCATCATGATTTTATGCTTTAATTCAGGATCGTTAGGAACACAGAGTCGAGAGTTGACTCGAAGTATTCATTTCTCGTCGATTCTTGCTTCGGGAATGGCACCTTCTTGTACTTTCTTTATCATGTTTATCAGTTCCGGATCGGTAGCTTGAGCAGCTTTAATTTTATCGATTAAAGTTGGTTCTACTCGCACGTGAGCAATCTTCGAGTGGGTCCCTGGTGTCTTTAGCTCTATCTCCATCTTTTGCAAGTCGTACAAAATACACTTTTGTGTTGTCAGCAGTGCACTTGTACTTGCATAAGATTTTCTGCTCAAAGCGTCAGCTACAACGTTCGCCTTTCCCGGGTGATACTGGATTGTGTGGTCATAATCCTTTAACAGCTCAAGCCAACGTCGTTGTCGCATGTTGAGTTCCTTCTGGGTGAAGAAATACTTGAGACTTTTATGATCCGTATAGATATCCACTTTTTCTCCGTACAAGTAGTGTCTCCATATCTTCAACGCGAAAACGACTGCTGCCAACTCTAGATCATGAGTAGGATAATTTTTCTCATAATCTTTGAGTTGTCGAGAGGCGTAGGCTATAACCTTTCCATGTTGCATAAGGACACAGCCTAGACCTTTGCCAGAAGCATCGCTGTAGATAACAAATTCTCCTGATCCTGATGGTATGGTCAGAACAGGAGCTGAAACCAGTCTCTTCTTGAGTTCTTGGAAACTTTTCTCGCATTCCTCGCTCCATATGAATTTTGTGCTTTTCCGAGTAAGCTGCGTTAATGGAGTGGCGATTCGAGAAAATCCTTCTACGAATCTCCGATAATAACCAGCTAGACCCAGAAAACTTCGGACTTCGATTACTGTTTTGGGTTGTTCCCAATTTAGTACCCTTTCAATCTTCGCAGGATCGACTGATATTCCTTGACTAGAAATCACATGCCCAAGAAACGCGACCTCCTCAAGCCAGAACTCACATTTCTTCAACTTGGCATATAATTTGTTTTCACGGAGCTTTTGTAGTATCAATCTCAGATGTTGTTCATGATCCTCGCGACTCTTGGAGTATATGAGGATGTCATCAATAAAGACAACCACAAAATGATCCAAATGTTCCTTGAATATCCGGTTCATCATGTCCATGAAAGCTGCAGGAGCATTAGTTAGTCCAAAAGGCATGACTAAGAACTCATAATGCCCATAACGAGTTCTGAAAGCAGTCTTTGGAATGTCCTCAGCTTTAACCTTTAACTGATGATATCCAGAACGGAGATCAATCTTTGAGAAATGTTGAGCGCCTTGCAATTGATCAAACATGTCATCAATCCGAGGTAACGGGTACCTGTTCTTGATGGTGACATGGTTCAATTCTCGGTAGTCAATGCACAATCTCATACTCCCGTCTTTCTTCTTCACAAATAGAACAGGAGCACCCCAAGGTGATGCACTCGGACGAATGAAACCGGTATCCAACAATTCCTGTAGTTGGACTTTTAACTCTTGAAGTTCAATGGGAGCCATTCGGTAGGGAGCTTTGGAAATGGGCTTGGTACCGGGTTCAAGATCAATATAAAAATCAATTTCACGGTTTGGGGTAAGCCAGAAAGTTCCTCAGAAAAAACGTCAGGAAACTCATTAACAATGGGAATATCATTCAAGTTTGACGTGTTTTTGTTCAAATCAGTGACATGAGCTAAAAAGACTTGACATCCGTTTTTCAATAAACGAATGGCTAGAAATAACAGTTATAGATTTCAATGGTTTAGTTGCTTGAATTTGCATGACAGGTTGATTAGGAATATGAAAACTAATAATCTTATGAAAACAATCAATTTTAGCATGATGGGTAGTCAACCAATCAATTCCTAAAATCACATCAAATTCACGCATCTCCAAAAAAATAAGGTCAACAGGTAATGTGAGGTTGTTGATTTGAACTAGGCAAGATTTATAGATAGTAAATGTAATAGGTATTTCTCCCAATGAGGTTTCAACTGATAAGACAAGATTTAAGTTTTCAATAGTCAAATTTAAACGTTGAGTACATATAGGTGAGATAAAAGAGTGGATAGAGCCAGTATCTAATATGGCATAGACTTCACGAGAATTTATGAATAGCTTACCGGTTATCACCTCATTCGGTTTCTTGACTGTTATCGTCAAATCGAATCCCGAATACTTCATTCGGATCTTCACGTATTTCAACCATGGGAATACCACTGAATAATTTTCTAGCAAACTGTTTCTCGGGTTCATCAACTTCATCAGTAGTAAGGTACCAATGATTTCCATTAAAATAGTATTTTCGATAGACTGCAGTTTCCACGATAGTGACTAACTTAACCTGAATTCCTCTAAATTGTAACGCCCAAAAGTATAGAAACATCATTTTTAAATAATCTTGAAAATCATAGCTGGAACACCATAAATCCCAAAGACTAATATGAAAAGTCCATATATTCTGATCCTTTGTTATAGAGCATAACCATGTGATATCACTCTCCCAATTAGTGAGTAAATTAAAGGCAATAATTTCCGCAAGTTCGTTACTTCCTTTAATTGCTTCTAAGAATGGATCTGGAACGACTGTAGCAGAGCTTTCACCTTCATCCTTACTGGATAGAACACGCATAATTTTTGCCTTAGGCAAATGATTCAACTCTGAGTTTGTAAGAAGATTATTCGTCGCCTCTTGTTTTGCAGCTACATTTGTTTCGGTAATTTCATAGTTAACCTCCTGATTTCCAGATGCCATAATTAACTGTGGTCACAAAATAAATGTTAGTTCAAATAAACTGACTCATCACTTCATGTTCCTACATTCAAATCGACTCATTAGATAATAAAATCTATTTTAGGTAGGACACACTAGTGACTGATTCTATTCGTCTCTCCCCTCCTAGTTCTACCCCAGATCTCCATTAAAGACCATATCCCTAAGCTCTGATGCCAACTGTGACTCTCATCCCACCATAGGGACAACACCTCACAATGGTACCTATCAGTTTGCCACCTGTACTATAGGCGTCCCCTACGGAGAGTCTGGCTTCGGTGCATCCCCTTTCCCTAGGAAGTCACCAGCGAGAGGCTCGGGGCTCTTCGTTATATGGCTCTGATACCAACTGTGACACCCCCAAATCTGGGCCCACACAGCCCAAACTTGAGTCGTCAAAATACTACAACAAAATTATTACAACAAAGCACAACGTACAACAATACAGTGTATAATAATACACAACTAAGTCTTCACTATTATTGCAACACTATTTTACAAAACGTGAAGACTATGATAACTATTCCTCGGACCCTCACTCCATTCCCCGGCTAGACCCTGTTATGTTTTCATCTCCTGTTGAAAAACAATGGAACAAAAGAAAGGGTGAGCTCAAATAGCCCAGTAAAGAATATCATGACTAAGATAATGACGAATAAATTATCATTAGTCTTCAACAGTTGAGTTCTTGATAGAATACAATAGACTACAAGGTTTATATAAAAAACTGCAGTTAAATTCTTAAACAACGTTCAGATCAATAATAGCAGCGGAATGAGTAATCTATTAGAAGAATAATGCAGACTATAATGTCCACTCGGTTCTCTTTTTAGGAAAAACATCATCAACTTTTATCATCTGAAATATCATTAGTCAAGATAATACAAATTCACAGTTCCTGATCATAATCATGCAGATCAACAGTTCATCTTTGCACTACAGGCCAAAGACATTCAATATAACACCAACGGTCATGATTATACCAGATTCAGCCTTTGGTCATAATCATACCAAACAACAGTTCATCTTTGCACTACGGGCCAAAAAGAACATTCACCACGTGCCATAAAAGACACCGAACAGATGTATCGCCTTTAACCTATTATATCGCCTTTAACCTATCATCTGTTCAACAAATATATCACATCTGTGCCCCCGGCCACAGATATTCACAACAGCTTGATTTTTGTATGATTAGAATGATATAAATGATGAACAGAAGAAATAGGATAACAATAAGTATCGGAAGTTTACTTTGTACAGATTCAAATAATGTCCAAATTGTCAACATGATGTGGAGTGAAATTTAAAAATGATATTCAAGATCCACAGTTCAGAATAACGGTTACAATTCAATAGAAAGGTTCACGTAAATAGGAAGGTTCAGTTGAAATAATGAAGTTCAACTATTATGGAACATATAATATTTTCAGGAATTATAGAAGCAATAGTTCCATAATAAATTTCGATTTAGGAGTATGAAAGAAAATAATATCCCTTACCGTAGCAGGTTTGATTAACAAAAGGTGAAGGAAATTAATACAAAGGGTTATTCACCAACAGGCGGCAATCCGCTCCGTAAGGTTATTCCCACAATTTAATAGAATTTGAGTACAAAGAGTTATTCACCAAACAGGCGGCAATCCGCTCCGTAAGGTTATTCTCAGAGATTAATAATGAATGAATACGAAAGGTTATTCACCAACAGGCGGCAATCCGCTCCGTAAGGTTATTCCCACAATTTAATACATGGAAATAAAAGTCACGTCTTATGAGTAAGGAAGAAACAATATTATTATCGAGAATCAAATAATGATAATCTCTTACCATAGTATGTTTGAATAATGGAAGATGAAAAAGATGGTATCCCTTACCTCAACACGTGACTGGATATTGATTTAAATGAGGTTGATTAACTTGAACAGTACACGTATACTTATAGATCTTCACAAATATTCAAGATGACTTAAGCACACTTAGAGAGAACTTTCACAAGAAGTATTTAGAGAGAGAAAGAAAGAACAAGTAAGGAAGTTTATGAAAAATCCTTAAGTTAAGGCTTCTATTTATAGCCAAAAATCTTATCATTCATTTAATCTAAACCATTCATTTAAAGATCATCTTTTAATCTACACCATCCATTTCAAATATTATATTATCTTTAATCTACACCATTCATTTCATATCACCTAATAATCACCTAACTTTATATTATAAACAAATCAATTTAATTATTCAACAATAATTCACACTTTAATCTACACCATTCATTTCATATCACCTAATAATCACCTAACTTTATATTATAAACAAATCAATTCAATTATTCAACAATAATTCACACTTTAATCTACACCATTCATTTCATATCACCTAATAATCACCTAACTTTATATTATAAACAAATAACTTTATCAATTCAATTATTATGACTAATTGTTATAAATACAGTATAGTTAGCTCTTAGATATCAAGTCAATAAATTAATGAAATACAACTGTTTAAATAACATCATAATAGAGATAACAATAATGTAAAATAAAGAATACGTTACTGTGTAATGACAATTATTGATTCAATAATGTGAATTACTGTGCATATGTTACTGTGACAATTATTAGGTTCAATAATTTTAAAAACAGTGCAACAACAATTATTGACTCAATGATATAAAATACAGTGTAATGACAATTATTAAATCAATAATGCAAAATACTGTGTAACAACAATTATTGAATTGATAATATAAAATATTATGCAGTGACAATTATCGATGAAATGATGCGTAACAGTTACGGTGTCAATTATCAGACCAATAATATGAGACACTATGCAATACCGTGTGTTACTGTAGAGTACCGTGTGCTACAGAAAATACCATAAACTACCGTATGCTACTATTCTTTTATCACCGGTATTTTAACAGTTCCGTTGACTATTTTTATTTAAAAAGGTTACTTCTGTCGTTTTCTATATCCGACAAATATTCCGTTGTGGGGTCCACCAATAATTTATTATTTCGGCGCCGTCGGACCAAACGAATATTCCCCGACCAAACGAATATTCCTCGACAAAGCGAATATTGTCCGACAAAATAAAATTTGCACATAACATCCTTAACTTTCAATTTTGTTAATTTAACCACTTACTGTTTCAAAAAAAATATATATGAAGAAAAATTAAATTTTGTATTTCATAAAATTCGGGGTCTTACATCTTCTCTTGATGGGTTGGGCCAACCGATGGCTTGCGTTTGGTTACATACCAGAAAAGTCACGAAAATTCCTAATCCTAGGTGAGACGTGTCACGTTTCATCAATGTTTAGAAAATTGGACCGGACCAGCAGTTTGACAGCGATTCGACCAAAATCGGTTGATTTTTTAGTCCAATCCGACCAACAAATCGAAAAAATAGCGACCCGGTCAAAAATCGATTGACCACCTGTTCAATCGGTAACTGAACTGGTTGACCCGATTTTCAAGTATTTTTTTGTTTTTATAAAAATATTTTTAATAAGATTATAACATTATTTTACTATATTTTAGCTTATAAAAAAATAGATATTTTAAAATTTTATTAATTATTAATAATATATTTTTTTTATATTTATGACGTTACTGGTTCAATAATGGTTTGACCACTGGTTGGACCAGTGATCCATCCACCCAGTAACTTTTTCGGTCCGATTATCTAAACATTGCGTTTCATTGATGAACTCTTTTTGCCGGTGGTTAGACTTGGCAAACGGGCTGAATCAACCCAAATGGGTCGGCCTAGCGGCGGGCCGGGCCAAAAAGGCCCAATTTTTTTGGGTCAAAAATCCTCAGCTTGTGGCCCAGACAGGTCGGGCCAGCCCACGGGCCAATTAATTATTTTTTTTATTATAAAATTATGATATATAACATGATATTTTGATTTTGGCCTATTGAGTATAGCATACAATTTGTTTTATTCAATAAAAATATACTTATTAACAAAAAATATTTAAAAACTTATGTTTAATACTTTAATTAAGAAATAATTTTAACATTATAAACTATTGTGAGTATTATTTATTTGATTAAATATGTAAAACTAATAATTATAATTAAATATCAAGTGACTAATTTTTAAAAAAATGCTAGAATAATTGTAATGTCCTAAAATTTTCACGTCATTATTAATTAAATTATTAATTTAATTTCTAACGAGTTAGTTTTACGAAATTATTTAAATCTTTTTATGTGATTAATTAATTACGTGATTAAATGATTATATGATTAATTGCTATAATCAATTAAAGGGGGGTCATTAATATGTTAATTAAACTAGTGAACAAACCCTAAAGTTTTAATATCAAAATAATTGATAAGTTTCCTATTAATTAAATATTTAATTAAATTGAATATAATGAGTTAATTAAATATAATAAATTAATTAATATGATTATTAATTAATGTAAATAATGTGAAATATTAATAATAATATTTAGTAGTCCATTTAATAATTTCATATTAATGGGTTAGAGTATTTAATTATTTAGTTAATCTAATTAATTATTTAATCATGAACTTGGATAATTAATGTGTAAACCTATTAAATTAGCCCAACATGGATCAATTAGTAGCCCACGTGTAGAATAAAAAAACTTGGGAAACTAGTAGCCCAAACAATATAAAAGTGAGCCCAAATTAATTTCAAAAGATGTCCAAAATTTGAGCCCACTTGAAATTTAATAATTAGCTAATAAATAATTATTAAAGTAATGCATGTGACATTTATTTTGGGACAATTTACTAGTGTTGCCGGCAAAAAGGTGTGTGTGTGAGAGAGAGAGAGAGAGAGAGAGTGAATTGATTTTTGTTATTTTATTTTTTATTTATTTAATAAATGGTTGCTTGTATGGATTTTTTTTGTACATGAACACCATCCCTCTTTCCACCAACTTAGGTACTTAGTCCATTTCTTGTGCAAGTATCCAATATAGGTTCATGATAGCTATATATATTTTATATCTATAAACTAAGTACTTAGATTATTTGTAGCAAGTGTTATACATTTTCTCCTAGCTCATTGTTCAAGTTCTAGAGAGAAGCTAAAAAGAAAAATACTTGTGAGAGAAAAATAATTTGAGAGATTTAGGAGGAAGAAGGAGAACCTAATATTGTTCATGTCATTCACCACTTATTTTGGAAGAAAATGAAAAATAGCCATTAAATCAAGGTAATGGTTATTCTAAATCTAGTTTTGTTTTTAAATTAAATAAACCAACATGTGAGTATAAGCATGTTAATATAGTTAATAATGTGTAGTACTAATATTTATGTCATGCTTGAGTTTAATATGCTTGGTTTGTATTTTGGTATAATTTATATACTAAAAAATGTATTTGGTGGTGTTAAATCAAGTTTCAAAATAATGACCAAAAATAAATTTTATAATATTTAGATTTAATGTTCTAATATTATAGAACATTAAATCATGAGAAAAACAAAGTTTGAATCACTCAAAATGGAATTATACACAAAAAGTTATGATTTATAATAGTTTATTTGGTATAATAATTTTTATGGAAAAAAATAAAATTAAATAATAGAAAATTAAATTTTCATGTTATAAATTGATATTAAGTGATTGGTAATATTTTTGGATTTTTATTGGGTAGTTAAAGCTTACTTGAAGATATAATTTTTATTAAGTGGTGTATTTTCAAGCACTGTTCAAATTCTGCTGGAAGGAAAAAAATTTAGAACTGGTCGCACAATACGCGCAGACATTCTTGGCCGACGGACGCGGAACCAAAACGACGTCGTTTTACATAAGGAAAAGTTACTCGGCGCGTTATGCGCGGAGGCCGGCTGCGGGTTTCTCAAAACGGCACAGTTTTGGGCCCTGTTGGTGTTAGGCTCGCGCAATGCGCGGGAGCCATCTTTTGCGAAATTACGACTTTGTCCCTCCGTTCGTTTTTGGCTTAATTACAGAATTGTCATTCTGGATAATTTTAATTAATTTAAATATTTAAAAATTAATTTAAAATTATAACAAAAATAATAATAATACAAAAAATGATATTTGGGATGATATTTTTCATTAAATTTAATATTTAAATATTTTAAATACTAATCTAGTTAGCTAAGTTATGGTTAAGTTAAATAAATAAAAATTTCATTAGTTATTTATTATTTAAAATATTAATAATAAATAAAGGTGATAAATTAGTAATTATTATGTAATTCCTATTAAATAATAATTGAAGAGAGATAAAAATTTATAAATTAATTATTTATTATTTTAAAATTATTAAATAATAAATAAGGATAATTAAGTAATTAATTATGATTTAATTAGCATTAAATAATAATTAATGAAAATTAAGCTATTAGATTAATAATTTATTATTTAATGTAAATAATAAATAAGGATAAATAAATTGATTATTATTTAAACTTAAATAATAATTAAAATTAATTAAATAATTAATTTTTATTTAATTAAAATTAAATAATAATTAAAGAGGATTAAAATTTGTAAACTATTATTTAATTTCCCTAAATTAAATAATAAGTGAGGTTAGTTACTTAGATAATTATTAGTTGATTAATATTAAATTAAAGAAGGTTAAAATTAAATGAATAATTATTTATTATTTAATTATTATTAAATAATAAGTATGTACAATTAGTTATTATTTATTTTAAATAATAACTAAAGATAATTAATTAAATTCTATTTAATCAAGGTTAAATAGTAATTAAATTGAGATTGAGTTAATAAAATAATTTGAATCTAATTATGTTTTAATTAAACAATTGTAATCAGTTGTTTAAGGGTTTAATAAATGTTCAACACTTAAGAAAAATATTTTATAACTCATTAAATTATTAACCTAATTTGATTGAGGGTCTATAAGGTTAATAATATTGTTTTGACTGATGAAAATTATGTGTTAGTACTTATGCGTGGTAGATAAGTTCCTTGGTGAGCGTATAGTTGTATAAATACGCCATACTAATTATTAGACCAACTTTATTAATGTTAGGTCTTTCAAAGTCAGTTAGTTAAAGCTAAACATTAATTGTAGCTGAACAGACAGACTAGTTCCTTATCTCTAAACTCATTTCATTGAGTAAGTTATTTATTTAAACTTGAATTATAATTCCAAGCATGTTTTCAGTGGTTTAAATTACTTTACAATTATTTCACATCGATATTATTGTTATTCGCATTTGGTGCATTTGATCTTGTACAGTCTTTGACTTGTACCTTATTTAATGTTCTACTGTTTAAAGAATTATTCAAAGCAAGTCTAAGTCATTGTTCGGCTAGACATTTATGTTAAAGATTTTTAAAAGCTATCCAAATCACTGAAGATGCGGATTCTTAGACTTTTATGAACACCCTTTTATTATATGGGAATACCCTGTATCTAATATCAGGTACAAACACACGAAAATTAAATATTATGCATACACATATTGTACTGAGGCTGATCCCATCGGGTACATATTTCTGGTAGTAACCATTGGGTCAACCTGCTATTGACTCCAGTGGATATTTATAGTTCATAGTTTATTTGACTATCTTGATTCTAAAAGCAAATTATTTTTCCTGCTTATGTTATTCATATTATTGAATTGTTCAATTATTCCCTTTTATTCATGATATATTGTTTCTTGTTGTTATTTAAACTTGTCGAGCAAACTAGTTGTTCACCCTTGCTATATCATGAAACTTTATTGCAATGCAACCCGAGACTTCTGGGAAGAACAAGAGTAAGTGAAAGATGAAGTGATAGACTTCAAGATGCAGCCTTTTAGTTAACTAAATTATTTGTTATGTAATATAAACCTTAAGTACTTTATTAAGGGTATTTGTGTACTTTTGTGTAAGGTTACCGTATCTTGGGACTAGTAATACCTTTTGAATGAACAACATATGTTTATTATTCCACATTTAGTTATTGTATATTGTTTATAGGTGGATGTTTGTATTTGATCGTGATGACCGGATCCGGGTATTTGAGACTCGAATTTGGGGGCGTCACAATAATATCACAAGTACGTTACACATGTATGTATTTATATATTGACAAATATTTGATTATACATGTAATGTATTCTCACTCTTTTGTTATGTGCAAGTATATAAAAATATAATTAATTATTATTTTTTATTAACATGTGTTAATCAATAATATTTTAAATTTTATCTTATTTAAGTTCTTTCATTTCTAATGGTCATATATTTGGAGATAATAGTATTTTGAATAAATAAATATAAATTTTATTCTATAAATTGATTTAAATAATTAATGAATTAAGTTATTCTTAATATTTTTGTTTGTATTAATGTATTTAATTTTTTTGGAAAAAAAAATTATTTTAGACCGTGGGCCGGGCCAAAAATAAACTGGCCTAAAATGACCCGTTTTGTTTGGGCTAAAAAATAAAAATTCATAACCCATTTTTTAGACTGACCCGACCTGACATGCGGATCCGGACCTTTTTTACCACGTCGTCTACTGGTGGTGGTATCGTACACAAATATTCTTTTCCTTTGCACAAAAATACTCGATAACTCCGTCATAGACCCATGTTCACAATAATTAAAGTATACACTACAACAAATAGTATTATTATTTAACAGAGAAATAATTTATATATTAATAAAATCTATAATACTAATATGAACGTAAGTTAGAATAATAATTTATAAATTAATTTTTTTATACTGTATATTTATATATATTAATAATTAATATCTATATAAATTTATAATTTTATGTAACATTGCACTTTTTTTAGGAAATTAATATTTTCATATGAGATTTTGATATTTTTACGTATAGACCTCATTAAAAGTATTGTTATAGATGTATAGCGATGGTTAAACCGTTGTAATAAACTTTATATGCGAGTCTTATATATAAAAATATCAAAATTTTATGTAAAAATATGATTTTTTCTTTTTTATTGAGAAAAAGAAAAAGAAAAAAGCCATCAATTCATTCAGAAAAGAAAGAGAAAAAATAAGGAAAATAAGCCTAATAAAGAAAAATAAATTGTTGCTTGAAGCTCCAGTTTCTTTTAAAACCTCATAACATCAATTTCTTATCCCGCTCGCAAATTCAATCGATTTCTCTCGAAATGAAGGCGTCACTAAAAACTAAATACGCCACCGATAAAAACTCCGCCGGCGCTACTGTCGCCGCCAACGCTGGCAATGTCATACTCCGAGCTTCCATGACCGATGCCACCGTCGCCAGCGGCCCCAGCTTAAACGGCCTAGTTCTCGCCGTCGAAAAGCCCGGCTTCTTCATCGTCGACTACAACGTTCCCAAAAAGGTAAGAAAACTCGCAATATCTTTCTCTCTCACACAGAAAACACATTCAAAACAATTATGTCGATTTGAATTGCGTTTTTATTGAGTTTTGTGGCTCAGGACTTCAGATTTCAGTTTATGAACACGATTAGGGTTTTGGACAAACCGTTGAACTTGAATTACATTCATTTCAAAAATGATAACCGGACAGTACTTGATGGAACCTTAGTGTTTGATTCCGCTAACAAAGTATCGGCTAATCATGTGCTTGGTTCGGGAAATGCTAAATTGAAGTATACTTATGTGCATGGAGGAGTGACCACGTTTGAGCCGAGCTACGATTTGGCCAAGGATTCGTGGGATTTTGCTGTTTCGAGAAAGGTGTATGGAGATGATGTGTTTAGGGCTTCGTATCAGACTTCAAGCAAGGCGTTGGGGCTTGACTGGACGAGGAATTCAAAGTTAAATGGATCTTTTAAGGTATAGTTATTGTTTTTCTTTTCTTCTAAAAAATTGTCTGTTTGATTTCTTATACTGCTGAAGGTTAGGAAATTTGATATATTGCGTTGAGAAATTTAAAATATAAATAAGTTGAACCTAAAAAATTGAAAATACTAGTTTTCTTAAGTTGCAATTTGTCAAGTGGGGTGAACTTTAGATATATCATATTTGGAGAGAGTAGAGCCTATGAACTTACATTAATCTTATTGTAAATGATTGATTTTGGAAATTGCCTTCTCGTTAGAATATATATATTTTTCAATTTCTAAGCTTTAATTATTATGTCTTCGCTTAGATTGATGGTTCCCATTAAGACTCATGTTGAAGCCTAGATGTTGAGGCATCTATGCTGATGCCCAATCTGAGCATGCATATTCAAAGCTTTGTAGTCTGGACTGAGATGATTTATGACAATCTTGTGGACTTGCTGGGGGTTCTCTAAATTTACATCAGTAACTTGTATGTGTTTTTAAGGTTGAGAATTTGAATGTTGTATGGACTATGTATTGCAGCAAGGAGATAGAAGTTATAATCAATTTTAAGTTTTAGCTTCTGAATTGGTGCACTATTTTTATGGGAACAAATATACCTGATTGCACAGCAGAGCATTTAGGATTAATTTTCTGCCTATAGATTTAAACCTGCCTCAATTAGATTTCTTCGGAAAAAGTAAAATTTTCAAGTGTTACTCTTATAACAGTAGTATGCTGAGTGGTTTATCAGGTAACTAACATATGTGGATAGACATGGATTTGCAGTTGTGGTGGTGCATAACTTTTGAGCTGGTTAAACCAAATTAATAATTAGTTTTAGACTGAGACAGAGAGAGTAACGAATTGAATTTAAATTTTGAAAGAATAAGCTTCTATTCAACCTTCTATAATCAACTTAGATTAGATTACCCTGATAGGTTATTACTACTTAGTCTACTGAATATATCAGGTAGCGTAGTTAGTTTTCTTTTTATTGTGTTATGTGAGGGTTTTTTGGAGCACCCAATGGCTAGATGGTAAGATCCCATACACCTTTCCCCTGATATGTTCTGCACCCTTGAGCTATTCTACAGAGCTCATTTTCATCAATCTTAAGAAAAGAATAATCAACACTTAAGAAACCAAATCAAAAATTCAAACTACAATATGTGTAAAACATGTGCGGATGTGCCTTCATAATGCAAAAGAGTATTTTGCTTTTATAGTACTTACATACAAGCTCTAAGGTCTGCTTACAACATGAACAATATAATTTGTGTACGCACTGAACTAGGATTTGAAGGTTCGCTGAGTAATACTTCCCTAATTAAAATCAGGTGGTTAGCCTACTCACCTGCTCAACCTTTGAAAGTATAAATGTTCATCTACATAATCAAAAACATGGAAAGGTGGAAGTTCTATGATTAGTTTGGTCTTTGAAATTTGTATTGTCAGTCAATCTTTGTCTGTCATTTTTGCTGGGTGTAATTAACATTAGGTAAACTTAACTCTCTACAACTAATTAAGAAACTGATTTACTGTCTTAAACCTCGGAAGAGCTCTTGCAGTATACCGTGAGAAACCAATAGTGTCAATCTTGAAAACCATGTTTCCGGCAAAGAGACTCAAATCATACATTTAGAGAAAATATTTTGATTTTAAAATTGATTTTTACACAAGGTCCTCTCCTCTCATAAGAGTATGGGACCCATTTACCATTCATGTGAGGAGGACTTTGTGGAAAAATCAATTTTAATTGTAAAACTAACTACCCCGTATGTTATTCTGTGTTATTGGACATATATATTCTTTTCTTCTATTTTCTGGTTGGTGGCTAAACTGATATTACTTTCAGACCATGAATACTTGAAAACTTGCATTTGTTTCTCTTTATAGTTTTTAGGTTTCAACATATGACATTGTAAGATGATGATTATAAATGTTTAAAACTAACTTTTAGTCCTTCATTTCTGAAATTGATGGAAGCAAACTCTAACTTCAGTTTCTTACTTTTGCCAGATTTCAGCATCTCTCAATTTGGCAGATCAACAAAAAATGCCAAATTTAAGTGCTGAGAGTTCGTGGGATTTTGAAATGTGATTTTGTTATTGTTGCGATCATTCAAATTTGGACAACAACTTGCTATTGGTGGGTATCTTATACCCTTCAGCTGCTTTTTCTGTGTTTTTCATTGTGTACTTTAAAAGAGCTTATTACACTAATAACCATACATTGCCCAGCCCTTATAGCATGCATTGTTAAAAAGTATGGTTTCTTCTTTAGAACACTTGCTCCCTTGCTGTTGCAAAAGCTGCAGGTCCAAACACACCTTCTTGTTAGCAGTCTTTCCATTTTGAAAGTATTTTCAGAGAGCAATGTACGGTTTATCTTGCCGGTTTTTCCAATTTTTTGACAATATAGGATAACTACAGGCTATTATTATCCAGATGAGATATTAGTCAATGTAATAGGGGGAAAAAGAGGAAGTGGTTATAAGACATACTGTTTTCTTTGTTCATAGGAGGAAACTGGAGAAAATGGAAGATAACTAGAGGATGGATGTTATTTTCTTCCAGAATTTTCCCTCATAATGGTAGGAAATGTAGAGAGAAACATAAGGAATCCCGTTTGCTTTAGTTTCATGTCTCATTCAGTACGTTCATATTCCTGTTTTTCGATCGACTGCCAGAATTGCCCAGACTCCAAACCTGCCAAGTAGAAATTTCTGAAGTTACATTCATAATGGTCACTTAAATTCAGCTAGAGGCCCGTAAGTAGCTAGATGTGAAATTCTTGCACCATTCAGGTTCGATAAGAGTAACAAGTTTAAGTTTAAAGGTTCTTTTCTTTTTTGTAAGTAAAATTTTGTGTACAAATTATTAATTTTACTTGTACTGATTATTCAACTTTATATTAGCAAATTCTGGTCGTTAAAAAAATATATTTAAATATCTAAAAATAAAGTTCAAAATAATATATCCACCCCAGCTGCAAATTGCCTACTTTTTATTCAAAGAGGACGTACCAACAACTATGTTTTTATTAAGAACATTATTTTCTATAGATATCATCATCTATTGACATAAAATTGCCTTGGCACAATAAACTGCTCATAATATACTAAAAATCCAAAGAAGTAATAATAAAAATAGAAGAATTTTAAAAGAATAAAATTTAAGGACAACGTAGAGTAATTTATTTATGTAAATAATTAAACTAGATAGTAATAATTAACCCCAAAACTTGAGACTTATTTATGCGTGATCCTTAAAGTTTCCATAAACATCACCCGAGTCATGAGCCCCTGTAATAATTAGGGGTGCACACGGTCGGTTTGGTCGGTTTTTTGGGAAAAAAAAATAATCAAATCATTTAAGTCGGTTATAAAAAATTAAAAATCAAAACTGCCGAAATTTTTATATCGTAATCGGTTATCGATTTATTCGGTTTCGGTTAAATCGGTCAGTTTATTCGGTTATTCGGTTTCGTAATTAATAATTTGATATTTATTATATTGCCAATTTTTCATAATAATTAATAAATCACTAACTCAATAACTACTAATTATAATAGAAGTTCTCTAAATCCGAAAAACAAAAATCACCTAACTCACTCACTAGGATAGAAGTTTTGCAAATTCGTCACAATAAAAATATATAATAAATATATAATTATATAAAATAAACATTTATTAAAAAAGTATATAAATTATATTATAATTTTAAATTGTTCGGTCGGTTTGGTCGGTTTCGGTTTTTGAGAAGCCAAACCAAACCGGCCAAACTAGTTTCGGTTTTTTAGTTTTATAGTGTTCTATTTTTCGATTTTATATTTTTCGATTTGAAATAGTAACGGTTTGGTTCGGTCAGGTCCGGTCGATTTTAGTCAATTTTGTGTACACCCTACTAATAATAATATACTATATCAAATGAGTATGCACATATCACCGGACCCACCCTTCTCCTGCTTCGCTTCCCTAGGTCCTATTTTTCAACCTATGGATTGGGTTTCTTAAAAGGGTGAACAATATTAATTTTCTTCACCATATTACTGGCATATATATACACTAAAATTATACTCTCTCCTCGTTATTAAATTTTAAAAATTCAATTTAAAATTAACACGTTTTATTTAAAAAATTTAAAGAATAAATTTTATAATAAATAATATTTTTAAATAATTTATAATTTTATTAATATAATTTAATTGAATTTATATTAATTCTAAGTTTAATAATATTTAAAATTAATTTTAAAAAATTAATATTAATTTTATAATTTAAAATAAAGAAAAAAATTAATTAAAATTACTTAATAAAATCCATATTCCTACACCAAGGATTTATGTGACGAAACTGCCAAATAAATGCTAAATCTGTCAAACACAGCACGTGTCGCTCTTAAAGCTAACGTGATTAAAACTGAATCTAAGACAGACCGTAGTAAATAGCTCTCTCTCTGTCTCCTTATTGTCACGATACCTGTCTGCCAGTCTTCCCAAGAGCCTGAAAATCAGAAATATTGCCCTAAATCCACAGAGTAACCACTAACTCACTATACCCACACACAAACACAATCAAAATAAGACAACCCATTATCTACAAACCTCTAAATCCCACAAAATTTTACATCTCCAATTCAACTCTCATACCATCAAAACAGAGATCTGGTTATTATCACAAAGCTAATAATGATCCAGTAACTGTGAACCCAAAGCAACAAATTTTCAATCAATGGCAGTTTCCTATAAAGGCAAGTCTTTCTCTCTCTATTCGCTGTTAATTTTTTATAACTTTCATATTTCTATGGTTTATGCAAATTCAAGCTCTGCTAATTCAGATGAACAAGATCATATGATATCCCACGTGCCCAACAAGATAAATGATCTAAATGTATTGAATCAACATCAAGTTCAGATAGAAAAACTTGAAGAGCTAGTGAAAAACCTAACTGAATTGGTGTCTAGGTTAGAATCATGGGTTTCGGAGTCTCCGAAGATTGGAGCTTTTGATGATAAGAAGAACCTTCTTCAAGCAAAAGTTAAAGTTGATAAAAAGAAGAGGGAGGATGGTGGGTTGGTTGTGAAAGTTGAGGATGATGATTCTGAAAGTAATGTGAGAGATGGAGAGAGAGTTGGTGCTATGTCGGTTACAAAGCATAGTTTGTTTTGGTCCGAGAGGTTTCAGTTTGTGGCGGCTGTGAAGTTGGATTCGAATGCCACATGTGTCAGTGTGTTGCCATTGAAAGATTTGGAGGGGTTAAGTAAGTATGTTGCCGTTGGTGATGATCAAGGGAGAGTTTACGTGTTTTCAAGAAATGGGGATGTCTTGCTTGAGTTTTATACATTGTCGGATTCCCCTGTTTCAACCATGTTGTCTTACATGTCGTCTTATAAAAATGAGAGTGTATTGGTTACGGGGCATGGAAATGGTGTCATTTTGGTGCATAGGATTTGGGATTCGTCGAGTGGAGAGGAATGGAATAAACTTAGTATGGAAACCAATGGGAAATTTGTTGTATCTAAGATCGAGGAAGGTGGGTCACCAATAACTATCTTGGAAGTACATCATGTTGGAAGGACGAGGTACATTTTATCTACAGATATTAGTGGAAAGATTAAGGTTTTCAGGGAGAATGGGTCAGTTCATGGGTTGGCTGTGCCATCAAGCAGGCCACTTGTATTCTTGAAGCAAAGGCTCTTGTTTCTTACTGAGACTGGCGCGGGATCATTGAATTTGAGGACCATGAAAATTAGGGAAACCGATTGTGAAGGTTTGAACAATTCCGTTGCTCGGAATTATGTGTTTGATGCCGCAGAGAGGTCGAAAGCATATGGTTTTACTTCAGAGGGTGATTTGATTCATGTGTTACTTTTAGGTGATACAATGAACTTAAAATGCAGGATTAGATCCATGAAGAAGTTTGATATGAATGAGCCTCTAGCTTTCCAGGCTATTAAAGGTTATTTGCTTGTTGTTAACCAGGAAAAGGTTTTTGTCTATAATGTTTCATCCCCAAATTATATTAGGGCTGCTGGGCCTCGACTTATATTCTCTGCCGGTCTTGATGAGATTGTAGTATCATTTCTCAATTATCAAGCGATCGAATTAGATGCCCAAAAAATAGGAGTAATACCATTAATAGCAAGTGATCATGAAAAGTTGGTGATTCTCAGTCTTGGAAGTGGATATGTAGGAATGTATCGGTCTAACCTACCAATTTCCGGAGGAGAATTCAACACAATCCTATGGAGCAGTACGGTATTGTTTTTCATTCTGTTCATATTTGGAGCATGGAAATTTTTCGCCAATAAGAAAGAAGCTTATTCCTTATGGGGCCCTGAAGATCCTTTTACTTCTGTGTCAACAACTAATGGAGCTCCGTTAGGATCTGGTTCCGTGGACAGATCTTTCATAGATCCTTCTTCTAGAAGTGAAGTTATGGAGTTGAGAGATGGTGGTCTAAGAGGTCCATCAAGAAGGTTTGGCTCTCCATCACGGTATCCTGGTGGAACCACCAGCTCCTATAGGCCAAACTCTACTGACACCAATTCTAGACCTGCTTCTGATCCAAATTTTAGGACGTCAGAGTTGAAATTCAGGGGAGCAAATCTAGAATCTATGGCTTACCCAAAAAGAAGGGAGAGCTTATACGTAAACAGTCCAGTTGTGGATGAGAACAATTAATTTGTAATCTTATTTCCAGGAACTGTTTCCACGTATTGCACCGAGTTAGTTCCCTTTGAAAATTTTATTCCCACACCATGTTTGCGCATTATGTGAGATGGCTATAATTGTTCCTTTGTAATCCTAGTTATGTGATAAAAGAAATAATATAAAAATTTGTTAATTTTTCTTTGTAAGATATCTCTTGAACAATAAACTCTCTTTTTTCTGGAGCAAAAAATAAAATAAGAAAAATTTGAGAAAATGGACAATTGTAACTCTTATTTTTTTTGTTTTTGGTTGAGAACGTATACTATTTCAATTCAATTCTACGGATACATTTCAATCTTAGGAGTTTATGGAGAACCTGGAGAAGGGGCTAGGAGGGAAATCTTGGAAAAACTTATTCTAACTTAATCTGGTCTAGAGGGCCAGGAGGAAACCTAGGAAAAACTTATTCTAACTTTGTTGATGAATAAACTTGAACTTGTAACTTTGCATAATAATAAAATGAGCGTTACCACTAGGCTACCAGCCTATCACGTTTGGTCTCAAAATAGTAGCTATTGGTTTCCTATGTTGTGGTATTTTGTTTCCATTGATATTTGCATGCTGCAACCTCTGCTCAATGGGAACAGTGAGAATGAGCTGTAATGGGGTAATATGTTCTCCAATTATTGCCATATTCGCTGAACAAACTCTTTATACATTATTTTGTTGGATTAGTTTGTTCAGCCAATGTGGATGTACCCTATTGACCCATGCTTTGACTTCATCTCTTCACCTGGCAGTCTGGATCTTACAATGTCTCATTCTAGGGCCTCTTCTCATTTATATTATTACTATTCCTGTTAGGGTTGTTGGCTACTCTACATTTATATATTGGTCTTTGAATATTTACTAATAATAAAATCTGCATCATTTTTTCAAAACTTTATTTACTTAGTGATGCACAAATGGTCTGCGATCTGCAGCCCTGCCTGGTCAAGGCCTGGCCTGGCCTGAAGGCCACAAACAGACTATATTTTTTTGGCTCAGATTCGACTTAGTTTGACCTACCAATAAGCCCGGCCTAGGGCCTAGTTTACCTTGATCTGGCCTGCCAATTTTCTTTATTCGCTACTTCAATTCTCTCACTGCAGACGAAAATTTTCTTTGTGACAACTCATTCAATAAACAAAATAAAATTGACGTTTTTTAATACGTTCATTCATGCATGTTTGTTTATATACGAACAAAGAAATCCATGAAAACACATTGACTAGTGTAATATATAAGAATTTTTCTTACCTAACTAGAGACTTATACTTCTTATAGATCTTTCATTACATTTTTATTTTAATAAATACTTAGCGTAACAACTAAAAAGTTATTTACAAAATAATAATAATAAAGATATTTTTCATTATTGTAATTTGAAAGTTGTAACTTGTAATATATTATTTTTAATTAATACATCAATTAAGTTTAAAATTTTAATTGGTGTTTTAATAATATTTAAAATTACTAAAAAAATTATTTAAATGGATTAAATCGGACTGAACTGGCTTGGCCTGATTTACAGGCTTCAACAGGCCCAATTTTTAAGCGCCAAGCCCGGCCTGGCATGACCTACAGACCAAAAGTCAAAAATTCAACTTGGCCTGATCAACGGCCAAGACTTGGCAAACTCAGACCGGCCTGTTATACATGCCTAATTTGACCCAAGGATTTGGACAAGAATAACATTGTTTGAGGGAGAGGAACACAATCTAACCAAATTTATTAGACAATACAACTAAATTTATCGGATACTCTTATTGACCTTTCAAATCACTTACCACTACAATTGTTGGCATTTAGGATTATTTTTCCATGAAATTGAAATTGAGGCTCAGG
The DNA here is from genome assembly GCA_947179155.2 of Hedera helix. Classification (NCBI taxonomy): domain Eukaryota; kingdom Viridiplantae; phylum Streptophyta; class Magnoliopsida; order Apiales; family Araliaceae; genus Hedera; species Hedera helix. Next base: position 19,975,648 of record OX359283.1, on the reverse strand, counting down.
TCGATATATGTTGATGGTCTAGTGATGGCTCCATTTTTGGGAAAGTTGGTAGATAGCATGAGCAACTTTACTCGCAGATTTTAGTTCAAAGCACAAATTTTCATTTCCCACCATCATATACCACCACTAACGCAATGTCATGCCGTCAAATTTGGTAAAGGTTAACCGATAAGTATATAAATAAAATCTTTTAAGAACGTCGGTAATCTTGTACATAATAGTTGTAAATAAATATTTTTTGTTAGCTTTTTTAAGTCATAAATTTCATAAGTACGTCAAAGTGTAAAAGAACACATTTAGTTGGCTTCGGCCATAACAAGGCACAAGTCGCTTATGCCCTCTAAAATTGGTACTGTTAAGACTTGTACTAATAATAGAGACATCAGTACCAAATATCAAATAAACCTTCAAGCATTCGTGCACCAATCCAGTTTACAAAATTGTGACTTCACACAGGGATTGGCAAGCCCTTCTTCGCCATGCTGTCCAGAACGTCATTCAGTGCCTGGCAAAGTCCAACAATCTGCCATAAACAAGCAAACACATGAGATCTGGTTAGAAGACGGGCAATGGGATGGGAGCTACAAAGTAGTATTAAGGAAGATAACAAGGAAAATATAATGAATAGCATTCACAATGTCAATAAATTATATTCTCTCCATTTTGAATTATATTATAATTATTGACTTTTTAAAGTTAATATAAAACATTTTCAAACTCAAATAGTATGGAACAGAGGGAGTATATCCTAACAAGAAGCTAAATTCTATTATTTCTGAAATTTTTTCGGGCAAGTTGCAACAAGTTGTAGAAAAGAAATAAATGACCTGTTGATCCCACTGCTGCAGTTCCTCAGTGTCATCCTCAAAATGGATGAAAGCTTCAACCTAACATTTGGAAATTTTCATGAAAAAGTAAGCACCAAAATAATAGACTCCAACGTCAATAAGAAGTTCAACACTAAAACAAAAGAAAATTCCTTATTTCCTTGTATTTTATCCTTGGAATAGGAGACTCCATGCTCTAAGTACAATCTATCATATATAATTATATAGGGGGGGGGGGGGAGATAGTTGTGGCAACCACAACTAAGATGGATGTGGCAAAGCATTAAAGTAAGGGTAGTTTATCAGTTCACTTAATTCATTAATGGCACATTTGTTATTTCACCATTTCATCAAGTAAAACTATGTCCACGGTTATTCAATTTATTTTTTTGGGGGGGGGGGGGGGGGGGGAGGGAGTGGGCATTGATCTATATTTCACATCTGGCGATAACAGATGAGAAGATGGTGTTACAATTAAGAAAAAGAGCACACTTGATCAATAGAGCCCCTCATTCTATCTTCATAGATCATCCTTGATGCTATTTTCTCAGCCTGCAAATAAAGGCCAACCAAAACCTCAATTAGATTTGAATTAATCGTAAGCAGGCAGAAAAAAGAGAGAAAACAACAGAGCTTGAGGGTTCATTTGATAGAACTTTACCTTGTTGGGAGCAATGCCTAGCAATGTGCCCAACTCATCAAAGCTATGAGAGTTGTAAATAAGCAGGTAAAATGTCAGTCAACGGAGATGAATTATACCGGAGAAAAAGTGTAAATAAATATATAAAAAGAAACAGCCCCATTTCCTACCTTATATTGGTATATAGTTTGCTTGCACTCGAGAGGTTATGCTCAATCATAGCACGATCAAGCACAGTAAAATTGTCGGGCAAAAGTGCTTTCTGTTAACAGAACAGAATGTTAAGAGTTTGCATAAAGGCTACCCTCCAAAAGTGATTCTTTTATGACATTTCTATATTGGGGAAAAATATTACAAAGAAACATGGCAACCTGGTGTGCTTTTAGCTCTTCAGCAAATGCCTCGATCTCTGGTTTTCTCAAGATTCTCTCCAAATATACCTAAAAACTCCATATTAGATCTAGCTGTGAGAGTATACAGCTTACACAAAAACTGCCAAATACACATTTCTTCAAAATGTCAAAATCTATATATTAAGATTAAATGCCGGTAACTACCGTGCACGAACATTCTGGAAAGGAACACACGTTAAATAGGATGCTTGTTAGAGATAATATGTGAGAGAAGGGAAATGTGGTGAACGTGCTTCAGTATGATTACACATGAAAGATAGAAATACCTTCTGCAAAATAGGATAAATCTTCAATTTGGAGCAACGTTCATCCTGAAATTTTTTTTATCAGGAGTTCAGCTTAATGCAGAAAAATGCATTTGGCTTCAATGTTCATAATTTACAAGGACTGGAGTGGTCATGTACCACAATAAGAAGCAATGTGTAACTGCTAAATGTTTACTTTGTAAAGAGTCGCAAGAACACGAGAACGTCGAGGACCTGCAGCAGCCAGAATTGTGCATGTCACAGCAGCAGCTAGAGCTTGCTCCAGTGCCTCTTCGTCAATCACTCTGACAAAAAAAACAATCATCAATAACATTGCCTACTTAAAAATCCTTTTTTTTTTTATTACCAGCGATTTAAATGTGACTTGAAATACAAGGAAGATGGTATGGAATGAACCAACATGCAAATTTATGCTGCTAGGCTAATATTTTAAATATAAAAAAATCCAGCTTTATTAATTACTAAACTTTGTTGATTTTACAGCAATGATAGTTATTTTTATAGAAGAAACTAACATCAATCAAAAGTTCGAGTGACCTGAAAACCCCATTCTTCTATAAAAATAGAAGTTTTAAATAGTTTCAAAATATATGAGCAAGAGAGATTCCTAAGTCCTAACCATCCACTTGAAAAAAAGAGAGAAATAGAAAGGTTAAAGCCAGCTCAAATGACTGCTAACCAAAAAGAAAATAGAAGCACCAACGCATAATGATTTTCTTTGACAGAGGAAGTTCTGCTGGCCTGAATAGAACTAGCACTTGGTAATAATCTATGTTACACACTCGGATGGAGTGTCTCGTTGGACATTGTACTTTGAAGATTCTGACACCGATACTCCTCAATTTTGTCAATTTCTCAATTAAGCGGGAGGCCAAGTGGCCTAGGCGGGATTTTTTATTTTAAGTCAATTTTAATATTTTATCTTACATGTATCCAAATAAAACAATAATATAAAATAAAACAATCTATAATAAAGATAATAAAAATCTTTGCTTAAAGTTCAAACACATATCCATATTGCCAATGTCAAAGTTCAAACACAAACATGCAATTGTTTAAAGTTCAAACACAAACAAATAATAAAAAATACAAACGCATACTCCTCATCCCCATATTCCTCCATGTCATCATCAGACAAAAAACTTTCTTCATGGAATTCTCTTACTCCAAGATTTCTACTTCTCCTAGGCTCTAGCAGGCTATTAGCTCCGGATGCTTTACCAACCGCCTTCCCAGTAAGGCCCGAACAGCTCTCAACTTCATCATCCACTCTCACGGCGTTGTTTTGTAGCTTAGTTATTAAAAAAAAACAATTGCAACTCTAATTTCTACGCCTAGGTTTCGCCTAATTTCTCCACATTACCCGCCTAATTTCCTAAAGGGATTTTTTTTCACCTTGGGCCTAGGCGAGACGCCTGGGGGGCTATTGCCTAGGCGGTCGCCTAGCCCGTTTTTTATAACATTGCAATTTTTTACAATTAAATGAAGTGTCCAAAAATCATACCCTTGTCTGAATGTCGAGTGTCGGACACAAATACTTTAGGTCAAAGTGAGAGTTTGTGTAACATAGGTAATAATGCATACAGCCCTTTGTATAGGTCGGAGCTTTGAAATTTGCCTTGTTACTAGAGAAAGGTGGAAGGCCATTTTCAGCTTGCTCAACAAAAAATGCCAGCGAAATAAACTCATATGGTTCTTTCTATTCTTATTTCTTCGTTAATGGTATGGCCTTATCTAACTACAGCCAAGCTAACAAAGAGAAGCGGGAAGTTCGGAAAGAAAATATTCATAAATAAGTCCATAGTAATAAATCAACTTTTTTCAAGAATACATACTCATCTTCAATTTGCCGCTGCTCAATTTGAGAGATGTCGTAATATCGCAGAGCAGCTTCCAAGAATTTCCTCTTTAAATCTAAAATCCTTGCATAACAAACCTACAATAAGAAGGAAACGACATGTTCAATTGGTGATGACATTTCCAGCCCTACTCTCACTTAATGTCAAAGACCATTAACCTTGTACTGCAAATTCAATACTTGATGTTGACTGTTGCTAACCAAAAACGATGCTTTATTGATAAAAGCTTCTGCATTAACAGCATCATCGTCCTGCCAAAGACACAGCCAAAATCTTCAATGAAGTTATAGACCACAACCATTAAATTAGGATTTACCAGTCAGGCTCCTTGGTTCTGAGCCCATCTCCCCTCCCACGTGAATAAAATTGAGGAGTGGAGAGATGATGATGAACTGATACAACATTTACCCAAAGAGTGACCATTCAAATACTCAAGTCTCCAATAACATTGATAGAATATAGTCATCCCTGCTCCCTCACATCAATCCCACGACCCCTTATCCATTATCAGTAATCATGAGAGAAATTGCTGACCATGCATGTATAATATATTCTATGCACCCTATACCATTGCTTATATACATGTATAAATCCACATGTGATATCTAGAGTGGGAATCCTTCCTTGGCTTGAAAAATTATAGTAGCTATACTAGCCAATGTGTAAGATATAACTGTCTTGCTTCATTATAATTTTCCATTTATAGCAGCAATTAAAAAATATTGTCCATTATCAGTTTGAAATATGGTTTAGAATGAATTCATGCCAAAACAGCCTAGAATTTACCAAATTAAAATGAAAACTCTAAGTGCATCCATATACCATAAATATTTCAAATACATAGTTCATCCCAACTTCTAATGAATGAATAATTCCATATCCAAAATCATGACTCCTCATTGCAAAAAGCAGATGCAACTATTTAGAGAATCTTTTCCCTACTACACAGAAAACCATTTACCATATTCCAAACTTAATAAACTAACAATGAATAGAAATTTTCTTGGTTCTCAATGCATGCACGACTATCATGCATGTAAATAAAAATACAGGCTCAAATATGGATTTTACAATCCATCTCAACAACAAAACAGGAAATATTAATGCCCCAAAGTATGATATGCAGCAATGCAAACAATTCAACCTGTCAAATTAAAAGACATAAACTACTGAACACATCTAGTAATACCTCAAGGTATAGACGAGCAATTTGGACACATTTTGATAACCTGAATGTATCATCAATCACTCTGCAGATACACCAATAAAACAAATCAATGATAATCTTGAGCAGATTTGAAAGAAACTCTGGAAAGATATTCCTTGGATAAACTATAAGAAGCAGCTTACCTCATTCCAGAGTCAAGATCAATGCCGCTAAGCATGTGTGCCGCCTTTGACCATTGCTGTTCAGACTCATATAAGTCTGCCAGTTTCTCTCTAATAACTAACACCTGCAACTCACACAAGTAAATAAAACAAGCTATAAACATGAATTGATGCATCACAAGATTATGAAAGCTTGAATTTGGAGAAAATAATTGAAAAAATAAGGAAAATGTAATTGGGGTGAAGTTCCATGCCTCCAGTATCCTCAACCAGAGAAAACTATTGATCGCAATCAACCGGAATAATTCTCAATATCAATAGTAATAAAAGTGTGTCTAGGCCTTTTATTAGACCCAACAATAACTTTCCTAAAAAAACATGGAAGCCTTAATAGAATAAAACTAAAAAATAATAAAACCACATTGTATTCATTGATAAAATACATTTTTTTAGTTCTATCACTAACTAGAGAGTCGAACTTTCTAATTACAAGTGTTCAATTAGAGAAGAGCATAAACTATAACAAAGCCCTAAAGTAAATAAAACTCTAAATAAAATTAAAAAATCTAAAATAAATAACAAAATAACTACACATCATCCACGATAACTATGTCTCATGGATATCACCCTAATAATTAACTTTTTATGTCGGAAAATAAAGTTATCAAATAACCATAAACAAAATATAATTGTTACAATATTACATAATGCCTTCAAAATATCCTAATCACTGCAACATAAAGAGATGAGCATTGAAATCGGAATATTTTGCTCACTCTTGAGAAAACCCATTCCTATACAAAATTAACTATGAAAATTGATCTCAATAAAGCTTACAAGTTACAAAACTAGTTTGTGAAAGTTAAGAGAAATCAAGAGCTTGTATCGTAATTCAAAAAGATAGAAGTATGCTCTTAACTTTAAACAGGTAGCCTACTTCAAATTCAATATTCCTTTTGGTTACTCACTCTATGAATGCAGGAGAAGAAACGAAGTCAATTCCATAGTAAACTATCTATGAATGCAGGAGAAGAAAAGAAGTCAATCCATAGTAAACTGTGTGAGTGCTTTGAGGAAACCATTGTCATTGCCGTTGGGGTGTATTGAACCAATGACATTCAAGGCTCTTATGTTAGCTTAACTGCCACTAAACAAACTTTGGCATTAAAAAACCCTGTGACTATCACCCCAATAGATGGGTTTCCCTTCATAACCTTAATTTCTCATTAAGTTAGGCATGTCCACCAGCTTCTCAAAGTCCGCAAAACATGAACCAAATAATCATTCGGAAAAAAAATCATAAATCAACAGTTATAAAAGATTGACAAAAATTCTAGGGTTTACAATTACAACAATAATCTAAAAAATTATTAGCAATCAATACTAATAAGGAATAACAATGTAATGCACGTCCAACAAACAGCAAAAACCATATACAATCCTCAAACCTAAACTTACAAAAACAACTAATGTACAATCCTCAAACCAAAACTTACAAAATCAACTAAAAACATTCAGATTTCAGCATTGTAAGATCAGCAGTATATAATTGTGCTAAAAACGAACCTGTTCTTCAAACGAAACCACACGCGGCTGTATCTGGGTGAGGGTATAATTGGCAATCTGTTTCTGGGTCTCCGGCTCTAACCTTCCTAACTCAGTGGCAAAGGTCTGTAAAAGCTGACGCGAAACAACCAGAGGAACATCGTCCGATAAAACTAAAACCAAAAAAAAAAACCCAAAAATTAACAAATTAAAGCACTGGATAAAGAACAGAAACAAATTGAAGGAAAGACGAAAGCCTGTAACTGTGTTCGATGAACTTCTGGGCTTGTACGATGTCGTTTGAGGAGATGACGGAGGCGAGGATGTGTTTGTACTGTTCGATCTTTTGCCTCTGGTCTCCGATTGCCGCAGCACTGGCAAATGCGCTTTCCATGGCGGTTGCTACCAGGGTTTTCGGTGCTCTCTACTGCGTATGAATTTGAAGCTCTAATTCTGAGTTTTAAAATAGAAAGAAAAAGAAAAAGAAAAAATAGTGGACGGAAAATTTAAGTTTTTTTTTTGTTTAATTCTTATATTTTTGAGTTTTTTAATAAATTGATAAAAAGATTAATTTGAATAGAAAAAAAAAAGAATACAAAATTTATATAAAAAAATTAATAACAAACTTTAAAATTTTATTTTTTTGCATTTTTTAGTTTCAATGAAAAGAAAAAATCACTTTTATAAATTTACTCTTCTATTAGATGTAATATACCGATTATAGTTATAAATATTAAAGTATGAATTAAAAATATTTAAGATAAAAGTTTAATTAAAGTTATATTCTATAATCAAATACAAATATCTAAATAAATATTAAACAAAGATTATTTCTACAAAGCTATTGTCATACTATACTTAAAAATCATTAAATATCATTTGTATTATTAATATTAACGATGATTATTCATTAATATTACTAAAAAAGGTCGTCGAAACATAAAATCTCAAAGTGTAATATATTAATTATTTATGAACTTCAAAATTAAGTACACAACAATAAATGGGCATGGACATAAAACAACAATAATTACTATACACATAATATTACTATATACATAATTACTATACACATAATATTCATTCTTTAGTAATCAAAAAATATTGCTCATAACAATTTGATTATTGTAAAACAATAATACTTTGATGAGATTAAAGAATAAATACAAATATGGAATATTCCATGTGATTATCCTAGCTCACAATTTAAATAGAAACAAATATGAGATAAAAACAGAGGGAGTATTTTGATAAAGTGTGAATTTTTATTATATTCTTTATACAGGGGAAAAGAAAAAGAGAAAAAGAAAACATACAAACAAAAAGATTGGTAAAGGGAAATCAGACCAAGAGATAGAAAACTCACATCAGATCCCAAATATTTTTCTTTAGTACACATGCAATGGTAAAGTCTCTGTAACTCTACGATCATCATCTTGGGTTTTCAATTTTCTGAAAATTATAAAAGTGGGCAAAAAGTGAAAATACAGGGTATTAGATAGAGACTGATACAGTATAAAATATTAGATGGAGATTAATTTATCTTGCACAATCGTGACTAATATCAAGCAAAGAGAAATCGATCGCAGTAGTTTGAAAACAAAGAAAAAGTAACAAGTCTATTTCTCTCTCTCAACCTAGGTTTAATAGATACGTAATAAAAAAATTGAAGACATGAGTTACAATTTAAATTTATTATATTATAAGTTAAGAATAATATGAGAATTATAAAAATATTATATATCACTTCTTTTTTCCTGTCCAAATCAGACAAAATTTGGACAAATTTTTTTGGCAAAAAAAATGGTTAAGTTTTATTTCTATTTCTTTTATTTTTCATTAAATAAAAAGCTCATAAACACAAGAATTGGACAAAAAAATTATTTTTCGTTCATTTCTTTTATTTTTTGTCCATTTTAAAACTCAAAAACAGAGTGTAAACGTGCAAAACTCGTATTCTTGATTTTTAAAATTTAAATTTATTTTTTATTAATATTTTTTATACTCCCTCCATATAAGGATAAAAGTACTAGTTGACTTTTTGTGCATATTAAGAGAGAATAAAATGAAAAAAATTATCTATATTTAAATTCTCATTTAATTGAATAATTTTTTACACATGACTAGTGATACTTCATAAATATGAGTAGAGAATAGAAATATGATAATTAATACTATGAATATTATAGACAAATTATTATAAAAAATAAATAATTTAAGGTAAGCAGACATTTAACTTAGGACTACTTGAAATAGTAATAAGGATTTTTATCCTTAGACAGATGGAGTAATGTTTTGAATACAATAAATAATATTACTCGTAATTAATAGGCTACTTTTCTTACATGTTAATATTTTAGAAAAAAAAATTTAAATTTTATCGGTTAAGTATATATTTTTAATGATAATTTTTTTTGTTTTTTTAATTTTTTTTTTCTTTATGTTAGTTTTTGTGCACATTTTTTTTATGATTTAGATTTTTTAATATTTTCTGAACTGTTTATGTTCAAATTTTTTATTTTGAAATTAAAAAAAAATGATACTAATAACTATGCATTGAATATGAACTTTTTTTTACATTCAATTCAAAATATTTTGAGATTCCTTTCGTGCGAGTAGTTTGCAAGGAATGCAATATAGTATAATAAATATTTTATTTAACAATAAAAGTCAATTATATGTGATCTAAGGGCAAGGGTGCAAAATTGCCCTTGAGGTTTTTGACGAGAGCCCATTTAGCCCTGAAACTATTTTTTTTCTAAAAATGCCCCTGACGTTTGAAAATGTGGCTCAACTTTGCCCCTCCTATTAAAAAAAACTTAAAGGGCTACCAATGGATGTTAACAGTTGTCATTCCTGTTATTCTTCTCAATCGATATATCTTTAAAGCAGCCATCGCAATCGGTGCTGTCGTAATTCTTTTACTTCTTCTAATATGTTTAGTCATCTATTTAATGAAAAGTAGGCAAGAGAAATCAACCTTTAAGGCAACCAAAGCCATCGGTTGGTATAGGTCCGCGACGGCAGGAACTTCTTCATTTAAAGATGATATAGTCGGTGTATCAGGGGAAGGAGAAGGAGGAGGAAGGAGAAAAAAAATTGGTGTTTGTTAATGGTGGGGTTTATAATTTTGATTTAGAGGATTTGTTGAGAGCTTCGACGGAGGTATGTTCTTTTTCTTTTTATAAAATTTTATTTTTCTCATTGCATGAGTCGTTATTTGTTTAATTACATTACCCAATTCTATATTTGAGGATTAGTTTATGGATTTTTGCCAAGAATGAAGCATGATCTGTTATGGTAATGGAAATTCTTTATTTTTGCAGTTTCGTCATATTATAGTTTTATTTATTTATTTTGTTAAGTATAGTAGTATATCAAAATAGGAAAATGCTAAATGAAAATAGTTTAAACAATATCAATAACATTGCCCTTAAAATTATTAAATATCGTAACCAAGAGAGTTATGGTTTTATTGGTGTATCATAATTCGTGGCCAAAGCTTCAAGATTAAGAGATGTATTTCTCTGTCTCAAAATCCTTATGTACTTCTTCACCAACTTGGCAAATTTGTGGGATTTTATGGGTCTCTGATTGTAAATCCCCTGCTAGGATTAATAACAGGCCGATAATTGAAAGTTGCATCAATTGTGGGATTTTCTCGCATTTGAATTCTCTTGTTTGGGGGAACGTCAGCTAACATTTCAGCATTTATGGGATTTTCTGAATCTGTGTGTTCCATTTCCCATGTTTGGTTCAATGGGGAGAATTGAAGCAAACATTTCAGTAATGGTGGGATTTTCTGGCTCTCTGTTTAAAATTGTTTAAAATTCCCCTGTTTGGCTCAAATGGAAAAATGGAACCAAACATATCGCTGGGTGTTGGGAAATAATTTATTGGATCTCATATTTAATATGGGTCAATGATTATTTTATATTTGGAGTTGGGCTGTAATATTTTTACATATTATGATGGGCCTGTACCGTAGGTCAGCCAATTCAAGTATTCTTATTTTTGAGGCAGTTTGGCTTAGTGGAAAAATATATTATTTCTTATTTGATAAAATTGATGAGACTCCAGGCAGTGTATGGAAGAGTATATATATATAACCTCAACAAGTGAACCAAGTAATATTTTTACATGCAAAACTGAGATATTAAATATCTTAAATCATTTTTAACATATATTTTGGTTCTCCATTGCGACGTTTTATCACTTGTACTCATTCTTACACCGGAGCTTCACCAGATGGCCCAAGCCATGACATGACCTGTGGGGTGTTTAAATTTTTTTTTTAGTGCAGGAATCTTGTTGTTGGGTGATTTCAGCGAAAGAAAGATTCACGCGTCAACATTGGTGCTAGAATGAGGGTTAGTTTAATATTTGATAAACAAATCACCGGCTTAGTTTGGTTTAACAATTGTTTTTATGGTGGAAGAGAGAGAGTTCAAGTATGGATCATCAAGGATCCTCCATTGAACCGCGCATGCAACATGTTAGAGGCTCAGTGAGGGACAGACCCATCCTAATTAGTCGAGGCACAGATAGATGCATGCTCATTCAGCATCTGTCAGGAGGCGTTTGTTTTCACAATCGCCTACGCTAGATTCTGACTTGCGAATGGGAGATCTAGAAGATGTGGTGACCCCCTCTGGAAGAATTTCACAACATGAGCATGCAAATAGAGTCAGACAACATAAGATTAGGGAGGCAAAGGCTGAGTTGGAAGCACTACAACGTAAGCGCCAATAGTGGAACGCCTACTTGTCTGAGCTAAGAAGAGAAAAGGGTCCATCCACTACAAAGATGAGTAAGGCGGTCAGAATTTGATGATCAGTACCAGCCTTAGGGTCATATGAGGCAACTCGGTCGGGTCGGACATAAGGAAGGAGACAACCTGATTCTCTAAGTGACATTCATTGGAAAGGGTTTGATCTCCCACTGAAATAAGGGGTTATGATGGTCCGAGAATAAAATCAGGTCGAAAAAAGCAACAAATAATTCCTTACGTGCCTATTTCAGACCTAGTCATGAAAAGGACAACAGACTTGGAGAGGAGGCTGGCAATGGCAGAAGCGAGACCAACAGCTAGGGAGGAGCCGATGGCTTCTATCTCCACGTCTTTGGATCCAAAATCTCCATTCTCATCGGCGATCGACCAGGAGAAGGCCGACCCGAAAAAGAAGTTGCCACTTCTAAAAATTTATGATGGTTCGAGTGACTCGTACAATCATATCAGTTCGTATAAGCGGGTTATGAACCACTATAATCATTTGAAAACTGGGATGTGTCAGATCTTTGTGATGACACTTAAGAAATGAGTTAAGCAGCGGGTGATGTATTTACCTCCAAATTGTATCAGTTCGTGGGCAGAGTTATATGGAAGATTTCATGAGCGATTTGGAAGTAATAAGAGAGGGGAAAAGTGACTGAGTCCTTAATGCAGATAAAATAGAAGCCCGGAGAGTCGTTGAACTGGTACGTGCAAAGGTTTTGGGAATGATCACTGACCTTAACATGATACAAGTGCTGGGATTTTTTACTACGAGGATGGACATCACTTAAAACAGAAAGATGATGAAGGATGTAAAATTCAATCCTCTGAGGGACCTCTTAGACGCATATGAACGAGTTGAAAATTTTATTACAATCGAGGAGACTATAGATAGTCTTACACCAAGGATTACAGGGTTATAGTTGGGTCGGATTCCAAATGGGACGACTATTCTGGAAGTGGGTCAGATCTCGAGGGGGACGACTATTCATGATAAAGGTAGGATCCTAAGCGGGACGACTATTCTAGAGGTGGGTCGGATCCCGAGCGAGACGACTATTCTTGATGAGGGTCAAATCCCGAGTGTTGGGTTACAAAGTATGGTTAATGAAGGGTTGGTAGGATTACTTTAGACGAACTCAGATATCTTTGCCTGGACACGTTATGACAAGTCAGGGGTAGTAAAATATGTGGTTGTCCATAGGTTGTTAGTTGATCCGAAGGGAGCGACATTTGAAGTGGTCGACTTCACAAGTGAGGGGTAACAGTTATCGTTGACTTGGGTTTTTGATGTGGAGGGTTAATTGATTATGGGTATTGGTAAGGTTAAAATTATTTTAATTGGTTCAGAGGTGATCTGATAGATTCAGAATTTAAGAACAAATGGCAATTAAGAAACACTTGACATGTTGGTCGACTGATAAAGTATTATCAGTAATTGGAAGTTTTGGTGGCTTCCTTATTTTAAGTTGGTTAATATAGTTCAAATGATTATTCAACTATAACAATTTCAAACAAGTTTCAATGAAAAAAGAAACTATTTTATTTATTGATTTGTTTAATTGATTACATATGAAATTCCTAACTATGCTACAACTGTGCAAAGAGAAAAGTAAAAGTATAATTTTTTTACAGAATTGCTTAATTGTTTGGTGGGTTTGTTGAGTTGTTTGGAGGGTCGTCTTCGGGCTCATCGTTGGGGTCATATTCGAGCCAGAGCATGTGTGACGCCCCCAAATCTGAGCCCACACAGCCCAAACTTGAGTCGTCAAAAGACTACAACAAAATTATTACAATGAAATACAACGTACAACAATACAGTGGATAATACAACACAACTAAGTCTTCATTATTATTGCCACACTATTTTATAACACGTGAAGACTATGATAGCTATCCCCGCACTCTCACTCCATTCCCCGGCTAGACCCCGTTACGTTCTCATCTCCTGTTGAAAAATAATGGAACGAAAAGAAAGGGTGAACTCAAATAGCCCAGTAAGAAATATCATGACTAAGATAATGACGAATAAATTATCATTAGCCTTCAACAGTTGAGTTCTTGATAGAATACAATAGACTACAAGGTTTACATCAAAAACTGTAGTTAAATTCTTAAACAACGTTCAGATCAATAATAGCAGCGGAATGAGCAATCTATTAGAAGAATAATGCAGACTATAATGTCCACTCGCTTCTCTTTTTTTTGTAAAAATATCATCAACTTTTATCATCTGAAATACCATTAGTCATGATAATAAAAATTCACAGTTCCTGATCATAATCATGCAGATCAACAGTTCATATTTGCACTACGGGCCAAAGACATTTAATATAACACCAACGGTCATGATTATACCAGATTCAGCCTTTGGTAATAATCATACCAATCAACAGTTCATCTTTGCACTACGGGCCAAAGATATTCAATAAAGCACCAACGGTCATGATTATACCAGATTCAGCCTTTGGTCATAATCATACCAACCAACAGTTCATCTTTGCACTACGGGCCAAAGAGAACATTCACCACGTGCCATAAAAGACACCGAACAGATGTATCGCCTTTAACCTAGTATATCGCCTTTAACCTATCATCTGTTCAACAATTATATCACATCTGTGCCCCTGGCCACAGATATTCACAACAGCTTGATTCTTGATGATTAATACAAATAACAGTGATACAAATGATGAACAGAAGAACAGGATAAACAATAAGTATCAGAAGTTTACTTTGTGCAGATTCAAATAATGTCCAAATTGCCAACATGATGTGGAGTGAAATTTAAAAATGATATTCAAGATCCACAGTTCAGAATAACGGTTACAGTTCAATAGAAAGGTTAACGTAAATAGGAAGGTTCAGTTGAAATAATGAAGTTCAACTATTATGGAACATATAATATTTTCAGGAATTATAGAAACAATAGTTCCATAATAAGTTTCGATTTAGGAGTATGAAAGAAAATAATATCCCTTACCGTAGCAGGTTTGATTAACAAACGGTGAAGGAAATTAATATCCCTTACCATAGTAAGTTTGAATAATGGAAGATGAAAAAGATGGTATCCCTTATGAGTATAAAGGAAAATGATATCACTTACGAATATGGAATAAAAGTGTCATGTGATAATTCGTGTAGACAAATTATTTCCACACGAGACAAATAAAAAGGGTTATTCACCAACAGGCGATAATCCGCACCGTAAGGTTATTCCCATCAATTTGAATACGAATAGTTATTCACCAAACAGGCGATAATCCGCGCCGTAAGGTTATTCCCATCAATTTGAATACGAAGAGTTATTCACCAAACAGGCGATAATCCGCACCGTAAGGTTATTCTCAAAGATTAATAAGGAATGAATACAAAAGGTTATTCACCAACAGGCGGTAAACCGCGCCGTAAGGTTATTCCCACAATTTAATACATGGAAGTAAATGGCACAAGAAAGAAACGATATTATTTTCGAGAATCAAAGAATGATAATCCCTTCAAGTAAGAAAGAAAATAATATCCATTTATGATGATGAAAAGAATGATACCCCTTACCGTAGTAAGTTAGAATATGAAAGAAGATAATATTCCTTACCACAGTAAATTTAAGAGTGTGAAAAGAATAATATTCCTTACCGTAGTAAGTTTAAATAATAGAAGATGAAAGAATATGATATTCCTTACCGTAGTAAGTTAGAATATGAAAGAAGATAATATTCCTTACCGTAGTAAGTTAGAATATGAAAGAAGATAATATTCCTTACCGTAGCAAGTTCAAGAGTGTAAAAAAAAAATGACATTTCTTACCTTAACACGTGACTGGATATTGATTTAAATGAGATTGATCAACCTATATTTTTATAATAAAATTAGTAATTACCACATATAAATTTCAAGGTGTATGATAATTCATATATTATGAACTATCAAAATTATATATATTTAACATAATTTTTGTAGTATAAAATACCAACTTTAAAATAGTTTTAAAAATAATATTCCAAAATAAATCTTCCAAAGAAAGCTTTTAAAAATGAATCTTCTCAAAGAAGAGTCTTCTAGAGGAAGATTTGTGAATACCGTGAAAAATAGGAATTTATAAAATTACTACTCTTTAATAAAAGACTTACTTGAAAAATTCCTGCACTCCTTTTGGCTTTCAAACACTCAAAATAGCCTTACTATTATCAGAGAAAACTCATAAAATTCTTATAGAAAAATTTTATGTTTTAGGTGTGATTTTTCTATTCAGCTGAACAAGCTATTTATAGGAGAAAATAAGGCACTATGCGTGGTAGGTGAACAGAAAAAAAATTCAGCAGAGGCTGCACAAACGTTTTTAAAAATTTTCAATATTTGCACAGTAACTTTAAAATTTTCAAAAAGTGAACAGTAATGAACAGTAACTTTTGTCGGCAGATGAACAGTAACTTTCCCGAGATGAACAGTAACTTCCGTCAGTGAATAGTAACTTTTCCGGGAATGAATAGTAAATTCCGGGAGTGAATAGTAACTTTTGAAAAATAAAAATTTTTATTTTTCCTGTGGGTCCAACATATAAAATAAAATAATGCTACAACAATAATGTAATAAATACGTTACAGATTATTATTAATTTAATAATATAAATTACAGTATATTTGCAACTGTGACAATTATTAGGTTCAATAATTTTAAAAAAAACAGTGCAGCAACAATTATTGAGTCAATGATATGAAATACAGTGTAATGACAATTATTGAATCAATAATGTAAAATACTGTGTAGCAACAATAATTGAATTGATAATATAAAATATTATGTAGTGACAATTATCGATGAAATGATGCGTAACAGTTACGGTGTCAATAATATGAGACACTGTGCAATACCGTGTGCTACTGTAGAGTACCGCATGCTACAGTAAAATACCATAAATTACCGTATGCTACTATTCTTTTATCACCGGTATTTTAACAGTTAACACCGTTGACTATTTTTATTTAAAAAGGTTACTTCTGTCGTTTTCTATATCCGACAAATATTCCGTTGTGGGGTCCACCAATAATTAGTTATTTCGGCGCCGTCGTACGGCCCGAATATTCCCCGACAAAACGAATATTGTCCGACAAAATAAAATTTACACATAACATCCTTAACTTTCAATTTCGTTAATTTAACCACTTACTGTTTCAGGAAAAATATATATGAAGAAAAATTAATTTTTATATTTCATAAAATTCGGGGTCTTACAACCTCCCCTCCTTATGAAATTTCGTCCCCGAAATTGACGTACCGGGCATTTCAAAGTTATCCTCCTGATTTTCAGATGCCATACTTAACTGTGGTCACAAAATAATTGTTAGTTCAAACAAACTGACTCATCACTTCATGTCCCTATATTCAAATCAACTCATTAGATAATAAAATCTAATTTAGGTGGGACACACTAGTGACTGATTATATTCGTCTCTCCCCTCCTAGTTCTACCCCAGATCTCCATTAAAGACCATATCCCTAATCTCTGATGCCAACTGTGACGCCCCCAAATCTAGGCCCACACAGCCCAAACTTGAGTCGTCAAAAGACTACAACAAAATTATTACAATGAAATACAACGTACAACAATACAGTGGATAATACAACACAACTAAGTCTTCATTATTATTGCCACACTATTTTATAACACGTGAAGACTATGATAGCTATCCCCGCACTCTCACTCCATTCCCCGGCTAGACCCCGTTACGTTCTCATCTCCTGTTGAAAAATAATGGAACGAAAAGAAAGGGTGAACTCAAATAGCCCAGTAAGAAATATCATGACTAAGATAATGACGAATAAATTATCATTAGCCTTCAACAGTTGAGTTCTTGATAGAATACAATAGACTACAAGGTTTACATCAAAAACTGTAGTTAAATTCTTAAACAACGTTCAGATCAATAATAGCAGCGGAATGAGCAATCTATTAGAAGAATAATGCAGACTATAATGTCCACTCGCTTCTCTTTTTTTTGTAAAAATATCATCAACTTTTATCATCTGAAATACCATTAGTCATGATAATAAAAATTCACAGTTCCTGATCATAATCATGCAGATCAACAGTTCATATTTGCACTACGGGCCAAAGACATTTAATATAACACCAACGGTCATGATTATACCAGATTCAGCCTTTGGTAATAATCATATCAATCAACAGTTCATCTTTGCACTACGGGCCAAAGATATTCAATAAAGCACCAACGGTCATGATTATACCAGATTCAGCCTTTGGTCATAATCATACCAACCAACAGTTCATCTTTGCACTACGGGCCAAAGAGAACATTCACCACGTGCCATAAAAGACACCGAACAGATGTATCGCCTTTAACCTAGTATATCGCCTTTAACCTATCATCTGTTCAACAATTATATCACATCTGTGCCCCTGGCCACAGATATTCACAACAGCTTGATTCTTGATGATTAATACAAATAACAGTGATACAAATGATGAACAGAAGAACAGGATAAACAATAAGTATCAGAAGTTTACTTTGTGCAGATTCAAATAATGTCCAAATTGCCAACATGATGTGGAGTGAAATTTAAAAATGATATTCAAGATCCACAGTTCAGAATAACGGTTACAGTTCAATAGAAAGGTTAACGTAAATAGGAAGGTTCAGTTGAAATAATGAAGTTCAACTATTATGGAACATATAATATTTTCAGGAATTATAGAAACAATAGTTCCATAATAAGTTTCGATTTAGGAGTATGAAAGAAAATAATATCCCTTACCGTAGCAGGTTTGATTAACAAACGGTGAAGGAAATTAATATCCCTTACCATAGTAAGTTTGAATAATGGAAGATGAAAAAGATGATATCCCTTATGAGTATAAAGGAAAATGATATCACTTACGAATATGGAATAAAAGTGTCATGTGATAATTCGTGTAGACAAATTATTTCCACACGAGACAAATAAAAAGGGTTATTCACCAACAGGCGATAATCCGCACCGTAAGGTTATTCCCATCAATTTGAATACGAATAGTTATTCACCAAACAGGCGATAATCCGCGCCGTAAGGTTATTCCCATCAATTTGAATACGAAGAGTTATTCACCAAACAGGCGATAATCCGCACCGTAAGGTTATTCTCAAAGATTAATAAGGAATGAATACAAAAGGTTATTCACCAACAGGCGGTAAACCGCGCCGTAAGGTTATTCCCACAATTTAATACATGGAAGTAAATGGCACAAGAAAGAAACGATATTATTTTCGAGAATCAAAGAATGATAATCCCTTCAAGTAAGAAAGAAAATAATATCCATTTATGATGATGAAAAGAATGATACCCCTTACCGTAGTAAGTTAGAATATGAAAGAAGATAATATTCCTTACCACAGTAAATTTAAGAGTGTGAAAAGAATAATATTCCTTACCGTAGTAAGTTTAAATAATAGAAGATGAAAGAATATGATATTCCTTACCGTAGTAAGTTAGAATATGAAAGAAGATAATATTCCTTACCGTAGTAAGTTAGAATATGAAAGAAGATAATATTCCTTACCGTAGCAAGTTCAAGAGTGTAAAAAGAAAATGACATTTCTTACCTTAACACGTGACTGGATATTGATTTAAATGAGATTGATCAACCTATATTTTTATAATAAAATTAGTAATTACCACATATAAATTTCAAGGTGTATGATAATTCATATATTATGAACTATCAAAATTATATATATTTAACATAATTTTTGTAGTATAAAATACCAACTTTAAAATAGTTTTAAAAATAATATTCCAAAATAAATCTTCCAAAGAAAGCTTTTAAAAATGAATCTTCTCAAAGAAGAGTCTTCTAGAGGAAGATTTGTGAATACCGTGAAAAATAGGAATTTATAAAATTACTACTCTTTAATAAAAGACTTACTTGAAAAATTCCTGCACTCCTTTTGGCTTTCAAACACTCAAAATAGCCTTACTATTATCAGAGAAAACTCATAAAATTCTTATAGAAAAATTTTATGTTTTAGGTGTGATTTTTCTATTCAGCTGAACAAGCTATTTATAGGAGAAAATAAGGCACTATGCGTGGTAGGTGAACAGAAAAAAAATTCAGCAGAGGCTGCGCAAACGTTTTTAAAAATTTCAATACTTGCACAGTAACTTTGCACAGTAACTTTAAAATTTTTAAAAAGTGAACAGTAATGAACAGTAACTTTTGTCGGCAGATGAACAGTAACTTTCCCGAGATGAACAGTAACTTCCGTCAGTGAATAGTAACTTTTCCGGGAATGAATAGTAAATTCCGGGAGTGAATAGTAACTTTTGAAAAATAAAAATTTTTATTTTTCCTGTGGGTCCAACATATAAAATAAAATAATGCTACAACAATAATGTAATAAATACGTTACAGATTATTATTAATTTAATAATATAAATTACAGTATATTTGCAACTGTGACAATTATTAGGTTCAATAATTTTAAAAAAAACAGTGCAGCAACAATTATTGAGTCAATGATATGAAATACAGTGTAATGACAATTATTGAATCAATAATGTAAAATACTGTGTAGCAACAATAATTGAATTGATAATATAAAATATTATGTAGTGACAATTATCGATGAAATGATGCGTAACAGTTACGGTGTCAATAATATGAGACACTGTGCAATACCGTGTGCTACTGTAGAGTACCGCATGCTACAGTAAAATACCATAAATTACCGTATGCTACTATTCTTTTATCACCGGTATTTTAACAGTTAACACCGTTGACTATTTTTATTTAAAAAGGTTACTTCTGTCGTTTTCTATATCCGACAAATATTCCGTTGTGGGGTCCACCAATAATTAGTTATTTCGGCGCCGTCGTACGGCCCGAATATTCCCCGACAAAACGAATATTGTCCGACAAAATAAAATTTACACATAACATCCTTAACTTTCAATTTCGTTAATTTAACCACTTATTGTTTCAGGAAAAATATACATGAAGAAAAATTAATTTTTATATTTCATAAAATTCGGGGTCTTACAGCATGTCTTCATCAAAGAAGCCCATAGTTTTTGGATCTGTACCGGCTGCTTGGATCTTCAGGAGTGTAGCTCAGTAGCCTTTATCGAATTCAAAGGCTATCTCTTCAATCAACTCTGCGGAGGCTCAGTACTCGGTAATCATTTATTTTTGGTTGGTGGCGATATCTTTAATTCTCTTCTAAAGGTTGGTGTATTTATCTTTAAGGGCGTCATAGTAGGCTTGAAGGTTTTTGTGTTCAGTGAATCCTTTTTACGCATAATTCAGAAGCACTTGGCAACCAGAAGCACTTGGCAACCAGTTCTAAATTCAGTTGTAGCACTTATCTGGGCACTTGACTTTCGTTGTCTCATCCAACTATGGTCTGAATAGAAATTCATGATACTATAATACCTATTTTGACAATAACTACTGTATTAAATATGTCATCTTTAGCTATAATTAATGTATATATAGTTTCTATCTTAATATATCTCCACCCTTATTACACCGGTCAGGTTTCTATCTCATTCATATATGCGATGTCCCGCTAATGTCAACGATTCAAACAAATGCATATGTTTTTTGCGACAGCATCTCCCGTCGGTCTCCAAATACACGAGATAGACTATAATTTGTACAGTCTAAGTATACACCCAGAGAACAATAGAAGACAAGTAAACAATTTTTTTTCCTGAACAAACAGATACATTTGCTTTAGTCGTTGACATCAGCCTAAGTGGGAGCCTAACATACAAGAACAGTCCCAAACTAGGGACTATTCAAAATGCACTCCTAATAAGTGAATTTTGACATGGTTTCTAAGTTGAATATGATCCTATGATTTTAAATTATATCATTGAAAGAGACCTTGTCTAACGGATTCGATAAATGATAACTCAGAAATCCTTGGCCAATGTGGAATGAAAATTAGAAAGGAATTTCTAATTTACATGAAAGTTGTAAATTTGAGAATTGAAATGCATATGATCAAATAAAATAAGGCTTGACAGTAATTTCATGTCTTATATTTGATTGGGACATTGTGTTGTAGAAAGATTTAATTATATGGTAACTATTCGTTGAAAGGTTCTTTTACGATCAAATGTTGAAATCTATATTATCTGAAAAGTCGTTGATCGTTATGGGCACCTTATTATAGAATAAGGGTAAGCCCCCTTAGTGATTAACTTATTGTAGAATAAGGGTAAGCCCCCTTAGCGATCAACAATTTTTCAAATAAAATAGATTTTAACATTTAATCGTAAAATAATCTTTCAACGAATAGTTACCATACAATTCAATCCTTCAACCACAGAATATCTCAATCAAATATAAGATACGAAATTACTATTAAGTCTTATTTTATTTGATCATATGCATTTCAATTCTCACATGTACAACTCTAATGTAAATTAGAAACTCCTTTCAAAGTTTTATTCCACCTTAACCAAGGATTTTTGAGTTGTCATTTATCGAATTACATAGGACATTATCTCCTTTTACTGGAAG
This sequence comes from Hedera helix, assembly GCA_947179155.2. Taxonomy (NCBI): domain Eukaryota; kingdom Viridiplantae; phylum Streptophyta; class Magnoliopsida; order Apiales; family Araliaceae; genus Hedera; species Hedera helix. The sequence continues at coordinate 19,953,470 of OX359283.1, read as the reverse complement.
TGATAGATCATTTATTGACCATTCGCCTACTTCTATGTACAACTTATTATATTCGATCATACTCTTTGATATACCCTAAAGATCTAAAGGAATATACCGAAGAATAACTCATCATACAAAATGTACTATGATGATCTCAAGTCCAATGATCACTTGTACTACTATCACAAAAGGAATTTCTATTGAGAGACAAGTAAAACTTCATTAGATATTCCTTGGGTGAGTCACGTTCAGTGAACTTATTCTCTAATAAACACATATATACTTGATTTAATGTCTCTATACAAATGATTATGAGATCAATTATCCTCTCCATAAGAGCAATCATAGTATATACCGATTTATTCGGATTCACTAATTCTCATTTTAGTGATCCCACAATTAGGAACATTTTAGTTTTGAGCTATCTTAAATTTAGATCTCATTAGTATAATCAACATTATGATTCTAAAAATATTGCTCAAAACTATGAGTTTATTCATATAATTAATTCAGCAAATTAATCACAAATAAAGAAATTCCTTAATTCTTTTATTAATAAATCGAATAAGATTACAGAGTATATGTATATCACATCAAATGTGATTGACTTGATGACATACTATTTTCAATTTTCCACTTTTACTAAAATCAATCGCCCTTTGATATCCCCATACTATTGTTCTCTAAGTAGCGTACGAATTGCTTAATAAATGTTTTAGTTAATAGATTTGTAATGTTGTACTGAGAGTCTACCATCTCTATGGTGTCATCTTTTTTTCAATGATTCCTTTAATCAAACGAAAATACTACAACACATGTTTGGATTTCAGATAAAACCTAGGTTCCTTGGCAAATTAAATTTCTTTAATACTAAGAACCATTCCAAGTTCTTTAATAAACGTGTTGAACCAAACAATCACCTTTGCAGCTTCACTCATAGTTATTTACTATGTTTTTATCACTAAATCAACAATTCTTTACTATTTGAAACTTTTTCAATTCACTGCGCCACTGTTCAAGGTAATCATATAACCTGAAAACGGATTTGTTGTTGTCTTGGTCAGTCTAAAAAAACTTGAGTCTATTAAGCCATCTAATTTTGATTAGACCAACCTTTAGAAACTCTTTTATGATATTCTTATACAAGATTGAATTGATAACTGCTTATCATACATAAGTAATATCAGGTTTTGTACATATCATCAAATCAATGTACGTTCCCTGGGTCAAGTCAAGCATCCTCTATAATCTATTTCTATAGACCTTTATCCTGAACAAAATGTTAGGATGCTTTTCCCAAGTCCTTGATGGGAAAATTTTTAGACAACCACATCTTTACTAAATTGTAGCATCGGTATGTCATTTCTTATCAGCAGTATATCAACATATAATACTAGGAACGTCATAGTGCTTCCACTAACCCTTTTGTACATACTTCATTCATCCACGTTTTTGATATAATCAAACTCCTTTGATTGTCTCATCAAAACGGATGTTCCGTCTTTGAGAAGCTTGTTTCAATTCATAATTGGATCGTTGTAGCTTACATACTTGATTTACTACATTTTTATAGAGACAAATCTCCTTGGTAATACCATACATACATCTTTTTTTATATAGTAAGTTGCAACTGTAAGTAGAATCTAAATGAATATATGCATTTTTAGTAATGAAAAATTTCATCATAGTCAACAATTTGACCTTGTATAAAATATTTTTCCACTAGTCAGGTCTTATAGGTCGTCACCTTTGTAAGACCCCGAATTTTATGAAATACAAAATTTAATTTTTCTTCATATATATATATATATATATATATATATATATATATATATATTTTGAAACAGTAAGTGGTTAAATCGATAAAGTTAAAAAGTTAAGGATGTTATGCGCAAATTTTATTTTGTCGGACAATATTCGCTTTGTCGGGGAATATTCGTTTGGTCGGGGAATATTTGTTTGGTCCGACGGCGCCGAAATAACAAATTATTGGTGGACCCCACAACGGAATATTTGTCGGATATAGAAAACGACAGAAATAACCTTTTTAAATAAAAATAGTCAACAGAACTGTTAAAATACCGGTGATAAAAGAATAGTAGCATACGGTAGTTTTTGGTATTTTCTGTAGCACACGGTACTCTACAGTAACACACGGTATTGCATAATGTCTCATATTATTGGTCTGATAATTGACACCGTAACTGTTACGCATCATTTCATCGATAATTGTCACTGCATAATATTTTATATTATCAATTCAATAATTGTTGCTGCACTGTTTTTAAAATTATTGAACCTAATAATTGTCACAGTAACATATGCACAGTAATTCACATTATTGAATCAATAATTGTCATGACACAGTAACGTATTTTTCTTTTACATACTTTCTGCATTATTGTTATCGCTATTACGGTGTTATTTAAACAATTGTATTTCATTAATTGGGGGCGTCACAACCTTGCCATATGCTTTAGTCTTTCTAAAAAACTTATTTTGGTTTTCATGGTTATCAGTCATTTCTCTTCAGTCTCTAGTCATGCCTCATCGTATGTAACTGGATTATCATCCACTATGATGTGTACCTCATCGTCATCATCTATGATGAATCCATATATTTCAAGTATCTTCGATTAGAACATGCCTGATTTGCCTTTTAAGGTTTACACATATTTTTTTTGTTCATTTGTATGGCTTACAAAGTATGAAAGTTTAATATAACAATTAGTTTCAGTATGATTCTCTTACTATATTTCAACTTAACTATCTCTAATTAAATTGCCTAATCAGACATCCCGACTTGTCTATTTTAGATTAAAACATACAATTCAAAGCAGATATCTGAAAACAGATAGCTTAATCCGTCTGCTTTAAATTAAAATAGACAGTTGAAACATAAACTAAAATAGACAGCCTATCCCGACAGTCTGACCCGCCTACTTTAGTTTAAAACAGACTGCTGAAACATACAACTAAAACAGACACCCTGACCCGTGTGCTTTCAAAGCAGTAGATGGGCAATGTGTTTCAATAGTTTTGGCTGCACGACCCTCACTCGCTAAAACATGCATAACTTCTTCATAACAAATTTTTTAGGGTGATTCTTAAATTCATTCTCATTAGAATTTTCCCCTCGACAACTTTCTTATAGATTGCTAAGCCAAATTCCAAACAGAAAAACTCAAAAAATAGCTTACAAGGACAGTATACAAATTAAACTCATGTATACTTGATCCAGTTTGATGAAACACGATACCTCAAGCATTAATTTGCTAGGCCATTGTGTTTTATCACTCAATAACATGAAATAACAAAATCATAAATCTTCATATAAAGGGTTTTATGACTTTTACTCAAGAACACAAAGAACGATAAGAAAAATCGAACATCGTAATTGCTTGTGTTTTGAGCTTTTTAACCAAATACTCAAAGTGAAATGGATATTATAATTGCTTATAATGTTTATTTCACTACTCTAGACATAAAATCAATAGAGCATTATAATTGTTTGCATTTACTCTATTTAACATAACTACAAATTGAAATTGGACATAATAACAACTAAGAATCGTACCTTTTGAAGTTGCAAGTTTTAACTATTTCCTTGCAAGACTTCAATACTAAAAAAATAACTCACAATAACTCTATCTATAATTCTTGATAATAAATTTGTTGCTCTTAAATTAGCTTTTTAAATTTATAAAGAAATAGTAAGAGATCGCCTTGTATTTATAGGCAAGCAAGGCAAGGGTTTTAATGTTAATTAACTTAACAAATATCAAATAGCCATCATCACTTCCCTCCTCTCTATGTGGTCGAGTCCTTCCCCTTTTATTATGTCATTAATGTTTCATCATTTCACTCAAAATATCTAAGGAAGTAGTGAACAACTTTGCTGCTTCCTTCCCTTCCAAAGTGGCTCACCTTTGGCTCCAGGTTGGCTTGACTTTGACTTTAAGTTTGGCTTGGTTTTGGCTCAAAGTTTTGCTTAACTTAGGCTTGGCTTGGTTGCTTGATTAGCTTTCTTTAATTTACCAATCAAATTTACTTTATTTAGACTTAATTTTAGGTTAACCTTAATCTTAATCAAGTATATTAATTTATATAGTTGACTTTTACTATTTATAGTTGACTTTTCATATTTCTACCGTATAATTTTCGTATTCTATCAATATAATTTTCGTATTATACATGTATTTGTGAATAGTGATTAAGGTTAAGTTATAATCCTTAGGATTTTAACCCTTAGGGTTTTTAGGTTTAGGGTTTAACCTTTTTAGTTTTTTCTAAACCCTAAAATTAGATTTTCTCTAAAATAACTTCTTAATTTTAACAAATGTTAAAGTTGGATCCTTAAACCACACAAAAAAATCTTACACATATGAAAATCATATAACACATAATTCAATCTTTGTATATCATATAACACATAAATTAGGTTAAAGATTTTTAACTTTTAATCTTATATGATCGTAGTTTCGATTCGTATTTATTCTTTAAGATAACTCAAAGTATATTTGAGCAATCATTCTTAGGTTTTGAATTGACAACCTTTATATAGATCTTTTCAGATCATATTTGAAATATTTGGGATATTACACATATCACATACCAAGTTGATATGCAAATTGATGATTATCGTGGTATTTTATTACTAATAAATTTGATTCCACAATAATATATATGTATATGAGTTAGTTTTTGACTTAATGTAGGAAAAATAGTTTTTGACTTAAAATAGGAAAAATAATATTGTAAAAAATAAGTATTTTTTGCAAAAAATAAAAAACAATCGAGGACCATTAAAAAAAGGACGAACTAAATTTTCTCTTTAATTAAAGTATAGATATATAATACTTATATCATTTATACCTCATGCAAAATACGAGATCTTATTATAAAATTATGAAGTTGTAATGACCACGAATTTCATTAGACATTGTAATTATAATTAATATATAATTAGCAATGAATTTAAAAAAAATTTACTAATTGATTGTGCATTAAATAATTAAATGAATGTACTTGTGTATGTATATATTTATTTAAAGAAATAAAGCAAGGTGTTATAATTAATTAAAGCAAGTATAATTGGATTATATTTTAAATCTAAATGGGGTATTAAACTAGGTCAATTAAATTAACCTAGTAGCCCATGTAATTAATTAAACCTTAGCCCATGTAATTAAATGTAACATAGATTATTTAATGTTAGCCCAATGTGTTATTTAAATTGAGCCCAACCAAATTAAATGGAGGAGCCCAATATATTTAATCCTAGAGTCCAATGTGGAGCCCAATGTGTGTGTGTGTGTGTGTGTGTGTGTGTGTGTGTGCATGATTTAGCTATAAAAAAATAAAGGAAAAATAAGCCTAAAATGAACATTTTGCTGAGATTTGATGTGACGCCCCCAAATCTGAGCCCACACAGCCCAAACTTGAGTCGTCAAAAGACTACAACAAAATTATTACAACAAAGCACAACGTACAACAATATAGTGTATAATAATACACAACTAAGTCTTCATTATTATTGCCACACTATTTTACAACACGTGAAGACTACGACAGCTATTCCTCAGACTCTCACTCCATTCCCCGGCTAGACCCTGTTACGTTTTCATCTCCTGTAATGGAACAAAAGAAAGGGTGAGCTCAAATAGCCCAGTAAGAAATATCATGACTAAGATAATGACGAATAAATTATCATTAGTCTTCAACAGTTGAGTTCTTGATAGAATACAATAGACTACAAGGTTTATATCAAAAACTGTAGTTAAATTCTTAAACAATGTTCAGATCAATAATAGCAGCGGAATGAGCAATCTATTAGAAGAATAATGCAGACCATAATGTCCACTCCCTTCTCTTTTTAGTAAAAACATCATCAACTTTTATCATCTGAAATACCATTAGTCATGATAATAAAAATTCACAGTTCCTGGTCATAATCATGCAAATCAACAGTTCATCTTTGCACTACGGGCCAAAGATATTCAATAAAGCACCAACGGTCATGATTATACCAGATTCAGCCTTTGGTCATAATCATACCAACCAACAGTTCATCTTTGCACTACGGGCCAAAGAGAACATTCACCACGTGCCATAAAAGACACCGAACAGATGTATCGCCTTTAACCTAGTATATCGCCTTTAACCTATCATCTGTTCAACAATTATATCACATCTGTGCCCCCGGCCACAGATATTCACAACAGCTTGATTCTTGATGATTAATACAAATAACAGTGATACAAATGATGAACAGAAGAACAGGATAAACAATAAGTATCGGAAGTTTACTTTGTGCAGATTCAAATAATGTCCAAATTGTCAACATGATGTGGAGTGAAATTTAAAAATGATATTCAAGATCCACAGTTCAGAATAACGGTTACAGTTCAATAGAAAGGTTCAGAAAATAGGAAGGTTCAGTTGAAATAATGAAGTTCAACTATTATGGAACATATAATATTTTCAGGAATTATAGAAGCAATAGTTCCATAATAAGTTTCGATTTAAGAGTATGAAAGAAAATAATATCCCTTATCGTAGCAGGTTTGATTAACAAAAGGTGAAGGAAATTAATATCCCTTACCATAGTAAGTTTGAATAATGGAAGATGAAAAAGATGGTATACCTTATGAGTATAAAAGAAAATGATATCACTTACGAATATGGAATAAAAGTGTCATGTGATAATTCTTGTAGACAAATTATTTTCACACGAGACAAACAAAAAGGGTTATTCACCAACAGGCGGTAATCCGCGCCGTAAGGTTATTCCCATCAATTTGAATACGAAGAGTTATTCACCAAACAGGCGGTAATCCGCGCCGTAAGGTTATTCCCATCAATTTGAATACGAATAGTTATTCACCAAACAGGCGGTAATCCGCGCCGTAAGGTTATTCTCAGAGATTAATAAGGAATGAATACAAAAGGTTATTCACCAACAGGCGGTATTCCGCGCCGTAAGGTTATTCCCAAAATTTAATACATGGAAATAAATGGCACAAGAAAGAAACGAGATTATTTTCGAGAATCAAAGAATGATAATCCCTTCAAGTAAGAAAGAAAATAATATCCATTTATGATGATGAAAAGAGTGATACCCCTTACCGTAGTAAGTTTCAATAATAGAATATGAAAGAAGATGATGTTCCTTACCGCAATAAATTTAATAGTGTGAAAAGAATGATATTCCTTACCACAGTAAATTTAAGAGTATGAAATGAATGGTATTCCTTACCATAATAAATTTAAGAGTGTGAAAAGAATGATATTCCTTACCGTAGTAAGTTCAAGAGTGTAAAAAAAATGACATTTCTTACCTTAACACGTGACTGGATATTGATTTAAATGAGATTGATCAACCTATATATTTATAATAAAATTAGTAATTACAACATGTAAACTTCAAAGTGTATGATAACTCATATATTATGAACTATCAAAATTATATATATTTAACATAATTTTTGTAGTATAAAATACCAACTTTAAAATAGTTTTAAAAATAATATTCCAAAATAAATCTTCCAATGAAAGCTTTTAAAAATGAATCTTCTCAAAGAAGAGTCTTCTAAAGGAAGATTTGTGAATACCGTGAAAAATAGGAATTTATAAAATTACTACTCTTTAATAAAAGACTTACTTGAAAAATTCCTGCACTCCTTTTGGCTTTCAAACACTCAAAATAGCCTTACTATTCTCAGAGAAAACTCATAAAATTCTTATAGAAAAATTTTATGTTTTAGGTGTGATTTTTCTATTCAGCTGAACAAGCTATTTATAGGAGAAAAGAGGTTACTATGCGTGGTAGGTGAACTAAAAAAAAATTCAGCAGAGGCTGCGCAAACGTTTTTAAAAAATTTCAATACTTGCACAGTAACTTTGCACAGTAACTTTAAAATTTTCAAAAAGTGAACAGTAATGAACAGTAACTTTTGTCGGCAGATAAACAGTAACTTTCCCGAGATGAACAGTAACTTCCGTCAGTGAATAGTAACTTTTCCGGGAATGAATAGTAAATTCCGGGAGTGAATAGTAACTTTTGAAAAATAAAATTTTTTATTTTTCCTGTGGGTCCAACGTATAAAATGAAATAATGCTACAACAATAATGTAATAAACACGTTACAGATTATTATTAATTTAATAATATAAATTACAGTATATTTGCAACTGTGACAATTATTAGGTTCAATAATTTTAAAAACAGTGCAGCAACAATTATTGACTCAATGATATAAAATACAGTGTAATGACAATTATTAAATCAATAATGCAAAATACTGTGTAACAACAATTATTGAATTGATAACATAAAATATTATGCAGTGACAATTATTGATGAAATGATGCGTAACAGTTACGGTGTCAATTATTAGACCAATAATACGAGACACTGTGCAATACCGTGTGCTACTGTAGAGTACCACATGCTACCGTAAAATACCATAAATTACCGTATGCTACTATTCTTTTATCACCAGTATTTAAACAGTTAACACCGTTGACTATTTTTATTTAAAAAGGTTACTTCTGTCGTTTTCTATATCCGACAATTATTCCGTTGTGGGCTCCACCAATAATTAGTTATTTCGGCGCCGTCGTACGACCCGATTATTCCCCGACAAAACGAATATTCCCCGACAAAAAGAATATTGTCCGACAAAATAAAATTTGCACATAACATCCTTAACTTTCAATTTTGTCAATTTAACCACTTACTGTTTCAGGAAAAAAAATATATATGAAGAAAAATTAAATTTTATATTTCATAAAATTCGGGGTCTTACATTTGAAGGGGGCCCCACATGGGTTGCTTGATTTTGCAATGTTGCTTCAAACTCACACAAGTCCAAAGTGGTTCAACAACCCTAGTCATTCCATATGTCCATCATGTAGTCATTCCATCTATAGTAAGCTCACTTAAGCCTTAATTTCACCAACATTGGTGAATTAGGAAACTTAATGAAGTGTTAGTAAAGTACTCTAAATAAGACACTCCACACTTGAGCCAAGTTTGCTATCTCATTTTCTAGAGATTACAAGAGAGAAAATAGAGAGCATTTGAGAGAAAACACTTGTAAGTGTGAGAAATAGTAAGAGGAAGGTCTTGGTGGATGTCAAGTAGCATCATCGCATACTTTGGTAGGAGAAGAAGAAGTGCACACAAGTCACAAAGGTTTAAAAGTGCTTTAACTTCTTTTTATTTCATTTTTTGTAGTCTAGAATGATTTTGAACGGTTAAAATCTATTTTTAACAATCAAAAGTTGTTTTGATGGTCTAGAAGTCTTAAACTATGTAATATATGTATATTCATGGTTTGATGTGTTTATATCATGTTTTAATATGTGTGGTATGCATAAAAATGGTAGAAATGTTCATATCGAACTTTACCGGTCAAACCCTAACTAAGCATGTGATGTTTAATGTTGTAATTTGAAATGTACAAGTTGGAAAATAGATTTTTATGGCTAATACATACATGAGTTTTAAAGAAAACCCAACTTGAAGCTTTCAAAAATATGGTAAAACAATGAAGTTATGACTTTTATTGCAAAACATGTCATTTTAATGACCTAATGTACAAACAGCCCACATTGTGGATATTTTTCATAGCCAAAACGCTTTCAAAAATTTGATCCAACGATGGAATATTGTAGTTTAAGAAAATACGAATCCATCGATACCAATTGGAGGTCATTTGAATTTATAGATTTCATTTAGTACAAGTTTTAATCAAAATAACTCAAGTTATAATTTACCAAATTCTGGACACGAAATACCCGAGCGCCGGCGGCGCTACCTCAGTTCAAAACGGAGCGCCGACAGCGCTCAGGCATTCTGTTTCCAGAAGCGCTGGGATCAGTTCATTCTAAGCGCCGGCGGCGCTGGGCCGGATTCCCAGTTTGCCGGGTCGGGTCGGTTTTAGCCGGGTCGGGTCGGTCCGGGTCAGAAAATGAAAAATATTTCAAGAATTATTTTATTATTTTTGGACTCAATAAGAGTATTTTTAAAATTAAAGATAGTTGAACTAATAAGTAAAAGAGGATAAATATTATTAAAGATTTAATAATATAAATTAAGTTAATAAAATATTATTAAATAAATAATAATCTTAGAAAATTATTAAAATATTATTAAAAGTACAATAATATTATAAAGTCAATTAAATATTATTAAATGGGTAATAATATTAATAAAAAATAAAATGTTATTAAATGAATAATAATATTAGGATGTGAATAAACTATTATTAAATGATTAATAATATTAGATATTTAATAAAATATTATTAAATAATTAATAATATTAGAGGATTAATAAAGTATTATTAAATTATTAATAATATTATAAGACGAATTGAATATTATTAAATTTTTAATAATATTAGATAAGTGTGTGATCTATATTAAATATTTAATATAGGTTTTAATATGAATGAAATATTATCAAGTAACGATAATATTTTCTAAGTGTTAATATAATCGTAAATCTATACTTATGTGGTTAAGAAAGAGTTATAAAGGTTATTATATGTATGTGTATATGGTACTAATTTAAGATCAAACTGATTAATTGTTAGGTCTATTCAAAGAGAATTAATTGAATTGGTTAGCAGTAGACTACGCACAAGTCAAGTTCTTCTTAACCCTAACTTGTATTTATTGTTGTAAGTTTTCTTCATCTGTAATTACATTGAGTAATTCAATTATTATTGAGCAAATATCTACACTCGTAGTTATTTGACAGAGCTTAAAGTGGATTAATTATCTAAAATTATTCCACGTCAGTATTTGTTATTTTATTCGCACTTGGTGCTTTTACAAATGTTATAGTTCATTAATTCAAGAACTGTTTAAGAATGTCTAAGCTAATTTTTTCGGCTAGACAATGCATGTTTAAATTCTTCAAATTGAATATTTTTAAAGTCTATCCAAACCAATTGTTGGTGCGGATTCTTATAGTAAGACTGAGAATGAACAATCTTAGTTAAAGGGGATTTTTATTTGTCAGGAAACCGAATTTGCTCAAAAAATCTAAATGTTATGCATATACATAGGACATAAGAGGACTGATCCCCTCAAATGTCCCGTTTTTCGAGGTGTTAGATATATACATGTCTGTTCTACCTTAGTAGCAGTTCATGGTCATTAAAGACCACTCAGCAGTTAAGAGTCAATCCATTCTTATATTGAGACATTGATTCTTAACTTCTTTCACAATTGTTATTCATTGTTGAAAGCCCTGATGCTATTTTCCTTTTTATCATGATATATCTTATGTTGTTGTTTATAAACTTGCGTAGCCATTTAGTTGCTCATTCTTGTTATATCATGATTTAATTTCAGTTAAACCCGAATGTTCTAAACAAGACAAAGGCAAGGGAAAAGCAAACGCGTAGATTAGTAGATGCATGCTAGATTTAAATTACTGTTATGTAATTTTCTTGTAAATATTTTGTATTCCCTTAAGATATTTAATGTTTATATTAAGGTTAATCGACCTTGGGAAGTGTAGCCTTTTTATAAGGAACCTTTTGTATTATTTCGCGAAGTTTAAATGCAATTTATGTATTTAATTGTTAGTAAGTATTGTACAGTGAAGAACCAAACCCAAGTTTATGGAACCTGGATTTGAGGTCGTCACAGAAATTATGATATTGTAATTATTTTATTAATTTTTTATGAATGTATTATTGAATTTATTAGGTAGATGGTTCTAATAAAAAAATAGTCCTTCTAAAAATTATATTATTTAAATTATAAGAAGATTTTAATTGTAGTTGAATATTATTACACTCATATTTAATCAAGAGTAACAAATTTTAAGTTAGCTAAGATGATTTTTTTTTAATTTCTCAAACTACATTATCTAAGTTGTAATAAAATCTTACTTGATAATGGTAATAAATTAATGTTAGGGAAGATGATCTTATGACTATTTTCTTGTAAACTATATTATTATTATTATTTTACTCAGTTAAGCTAAACAAAGAGTCTTAGAATACAATTATAATATTATTGATGTTTTAAATTTTATTTTTATAAATTTTTATTGGATATAATAATTATTTTTTTATTTTATTTAATAATTTAATCATATGGTCAATTAGTATATTATATTTTTATTTTAATAATTATAACAATTATATTATCTAAATAATGATTAGATATTTCTTATATTTAAAATTATATTTATATTTATATTTTAATAATAGTAACAAATTTAAGTTAGGTAGATAATTCTTATGATAATTTTCTTTTCTTCTCAATTTTATTATCTAAGTGGTAATATAATTTTACTTACACTTGTATTATTGTATACATATTTGAATAAAAAAATAATTAATATTAGGTAAGCTAATCTTATTTTGATTATTTTTTTTATAAAACTATATTATAAATTTATGTTTTCATATAAAACTACAATATTAATTACAATTTCTTATTTGAATTTATTTTACCTAATTACAATATTAGGTAAAATGATCTTATTTTGATTATTTTAAAAAAAATTATATTACTAATTCTCGTTTTCTTATAAACTACGATACTAATTCTAATTTCTTATTTGAATTTATGAATAATAAAAGTTGACTTAATATAGAAAAAGTCAAAGGTTGAACAAGAAAACAAGGAGGATGAACCACACCAAAAAAAAATGATGAATCAAATTGTCTATTTAATTATAATACTAGCAGACACGGGGTGATTTATCAATTTATTATTATTTTTTACTAATAATTTTTCATTAATATTTTTATAAATAATATTTTGAATTGAATAAGTAATATTACTATTGACTTAACAAGCTATTTAGTTTTTTACGTGTTAGCATTTTTGGGATCCCTTTTCTTGTAAGTAGCCTGTAAGCAAGGCAATATAGTATAGTAAAAAAAATTATTTAACAATATAACTCAATTGTATACTATGTAAATACCATATTTTATTTTTAACAGTAAATTGAGTAATGGTAGTAATGAACTCATTATATATCAAGTTATTGTAAGGGTGATCCAATAGATCGAGATACATAACGTACCAAGTTGATTGAAAAATTGATGATTATTTGGATATTTTATGACTAATAAATTTGATTCCACAATAAAATATATGTATATGTAGATAAGTTAATTTTTGACCTAATGTAAGAAAAACAAAATTTGATTTAAATTAAGAGAAGTAATACTGTTGAAAACGTAATTTTTGTAAAAAAAATTAAAATAAAGACCAAAAAAAAAAAGATGACGAACTAATTGTCTACTTAGTTAAAATACATATATATAATATTTAATTTTTAGCAGCTACACCTCGAGCAAAGTATGAGATCTTATTATAAAGTTATAATATTATAAATATTTTATTAACTCTTTTATATAGGTAAATTAATGGATTTATTAGGCAAAATGATTCTTATAAAAAAAATATTTTCCTTCTATAATTATATGATTTAACTTATAATAAAAATTTACTTATACTTGAATATAATTACACACATATTTAATTAAGAATGACAAATTCATGTAAGGTAAGATGATCTATTTGAAAATTTCTCCTTCTTCTTAGTATTAGATAAGATGATCTTATGATTATTTTTTTAAAAAAAAACTATATTACTATTTTTTTTTTACTCGGTTGAACTAAATGAAGGGTCTTGTTGCACAATTATAATATTATTGATATTTTGACTTTTATTTTTATAAATTCTTATTGAATAGAGTAATTAATTTTTATTTAATAATTGAATCATACGATTGATTAGTATATTATATTTTTTATTTAATAATAATAATTATATTATTTAAATAATAATTAAATCTTTTTTATACTCGAAATTATACTTATGCTTCTATTTTAGTAATAGTAAGAATTTAAGCTAGGTAGATAATTTTCTTTTCTTCTATATTATCTGAGTGGTAATATAATTTTACTTATACTTTTATTATTGTACATATATATATATTTGAAGGAAAAAATCAATTAGTATTAGGTAAGATGATCTTATTTTGATAATTTTCATATAAAATTATATTACGAATTCATCTTATCTTATAAAGACATGATATTTGTAAGACTCCGAATTTTAATAAATATTTTTCAAAATTTTCTCATAATTTTATGCTTAGCAGTAAGGTGCTAAAATAATAAAAATTAAAGTTAAGGATGTTATGTGCAAACAATTTATGTCGGACATTATTCGATTGGTCGAAAAATATTCGTTCTGTCGAGGAATATTTATTTTGTCGAGGGATATTCGTATGGTAGCACGTGGTATTTTACTGTAGAACATGATATTTTACAGTAGCATATGATAATACATAGCGGCACACGATATTACACAATATTTAAATTATTGAACTGATAAAGTGTCTATTGCACAATATTTCATCAATAATTGTCATTACACATTATTTTATATTATTGAACCAATAATTGTCATTACACATCATTTTATATTATTGAATCGATAATTGTCATTACACAATATTTTACATTATTAATTTCACAGTGTTCCATATTATTAAATCAATAATTGTCATAATGCACAATATCTTACATTATTGAGCCAATAATTATCACAGTAGTAGTCACGGATATTAAACAACTAGACATAGTTATTATTTAAAAAATACTGTATGTTTAATAATTGGGATATTAAATCAATAAAATAATATAAAAATGTGTAACGCGTGTAAGTGTGTAACACGCGTAAATGTGTAATGCGTGTAAATGTGTAACACGTGTAGGCGTGAAATGCGTGTTAGTCAACGAATGGTGCAGATTAAAGTATGAAACGTGTGTTGGTTGATAAATGATTCAGATTAAAAGATGAGATTAAAATGTGTAACGTGTGTGTGAAAAAGTTGGTTAGACTCTGGCTATAAATAGGGGTTTATCATAAGGAGTTTCATACATTCCTCACTCAATCTTCTTTCCACTCTCTAGATATTTCTTAGTATAAATGTCTCTCTGAATGCATTAAAATTATCTTAAGCGTTGAAAATCTGGAAGAGTACGATTATTGTTCAAGTAATTTTTTTTATAAAAGTTATATAAACACTTACACACACATCAGTTTACGACTCTTTCTTTAGAAGACTCTTCTATTAGAAGATTTATTTTGAAAAAGAAATATTTTACTTTGAAAAAAAATTATTTTCTGTAAAAACTATTTTGAAGTATATTTATACTATATAATCACTTTGATGATTTTATATATATATAATTGGCATGTGTTGCTTACTAATTAAATTATAAATATATATAGGTTGATCAATCTCATAAAAGTTGTATTTAGTCACGAGAGAAAGTAAGGGATATCATTTTCTTTCAAACTCTTAAACTTACTACGGTAAGGGGTATCATTCTTTTCACCATCATAAAGGAATATTATTTTCCTTCTTACTTGTAAGGGATACCATTTTTTCATCTTCTATCACGTAAACTTACTACGGGAAGAAAGTATCTCATTTGTACCTCTAATATTATTAAACGGTGAAAATTCTTGAATTAATAATTCATTAATATTCCTTTTATTAAATTCCCATCATTATATTTGAATTGTGAACTTATGGACCTTGAACTGTTGAACTGTGAACATTTTGGACTAATTCCTTGTACTGTAAACCTTACCGTTGAATTTATTCCCTGTGGATCATGGACATTACCCTTGGACTTGAACGCCTTTTTCTATACATCATGTTGACAATTTAGACATTATTTGAATCTGAAAAAAGTCAAATTTATTAACTCCTCATTTTATTATTTATCATGTTTCTTCTATTCATTATATATATCTCTGTTGTTATTTCAATCATCAAGTATCAAGTTGTTCTGAATATCTGTGGCCTGTGGCACAGATAATAAGTTAAAGACGATATAGATTGAAGGCGATATATGATAAATGCGATATAATTGTTGGGTGTCTTTGGTCGGATGATAATGACACGTGTTAAATGTTCTCTTTGGCCAGGGGCAAAGAATAACTGTTGTTTAGTATGATCATGACTAGTGGTGTTTCAGATGATAAAAGTTGATGATGATTATTTAAAAAGAGAGGCTAGTAGACATCATGATCTACTTGATTCTCTTAGTGGTAGTTATTTCACAGTAGTTGAACTTTGTTTAAGAACTTAACTGTTGTTGTTGATTTAAATCTTGTTGTTTATATTACTCTATTAACAACTCAAATGTAGTTGTCGATTTAAAACTTGTTGTCTATTATATTCGATTAAGAACTCAAGTGTTGAAGGTTAAGAATAATTTATTTTTCATTATCTTAGTCATGATATTTCTTACTGGGCTATTTGTGCTCACTCTTTCCTTTTTGTTCAATTGTTCAGGAAATGAGAGTTTAGCCGGGACTAACAGTGAGGAAAGTGGAATGGAGTAACAGTCCGAGATAGTTGATATAGTAGTTTTCACTGTATTGTAGATGTAAGACCCCGAATTTTATGATATATAAAATTTAATTTTTCTTCGTATATATTTTTCCTGAAACAGTAAGTGGTTAAATTAACAAAATTGAAAGTTAAAGATGTTATGTGCAAATTTTATTTTGTCGGACAATATTCGCTTTGTCGGGGAATATTCGTTTGGTCGGGGAATATTCGTGCCATTCGTGCCGTACGACGGCGCCGAAATAACAAATTATTGGTGGACCCCACAACGGAATATTTGTCGGATATAGAAAACGACAGAAGTAACCTTTTTAAATAAAAATAGTCAACGGTGTTAACTGTTAAATACCGGTAATAAAAGAATAGTAGCATACGGTAATTTATGGTATTTTACTGTAGCACGCGGTATTCTACAGTAGCACAAGGTATTGTGCAGCGTTTATATTATTGAATTGATAAATTGGTTATTACACAGTATTTGCATTATTGATCTGATAATTGACACCGTAACTGTTGCACATCATTTCATCAATAATTGTCACTGTATAATATTTTATGTTATCAATTCAATAATTGTTGTTACACAGTATTTTGCATTATTGATTCAATAATTGTTATTACACTGTAATTTATATTATTAAATTATTAATGATTTGTAACGTGTTTCTTACATTATTGTTGAATTATTGTCATCACTTTTGCGACATTAAATATTGATATTTTATATATTAGTCTAATAAGGTGAGAAGAAAATTATGGCAGGTGGGGGTAATATATCTGATTTATTATAAAATATTATTATAATATATTATAATATGATGCATAAGTTTTTGTTGTTATATGAATCATTCATTCAGCAAAAATGAATTTCAAGGATGGTGTGCCATCATTTTATAATTCTAGCACGTTTTTTTACTTTTAAAATGAATGGCCCCAAATTTACCAAATTTCCTACGAAGGTGTATATTATTTTCAAGTTGGTGGACTTACTTAATTAGATTCCTCAGTTTCAAAATGGGTATGCCACACTCACCACACACACGTTTTTTTTCCTTTCTTTTTCAAACAAGGTGTGCTTCTTCAGCACACTTCGTCAAAATTTGTGAACTATATTTTTCTATAAATAGGTTGCTTAGTAGAGCCACTAAACTCACACCTTTCTCTTCTCTTATTGCTATATTGTGAGTATATTTTGAGTGTGGAAATATTACTCTGAAATTTTGGTAAAGCCAAAAGGAGTGCAGAAAATTTTCAAGTAAGTCTTTTATTAAAATTTCATAAATTTATATATTTCACGGTATTCACAAATCTTCCTTTAGAAGACTCTTTCTTTAAAAGATTTATGTTGAAAAACTTCATTTGGAAGACTTTATTTTGAAAAATTATATTTTTATACTGTGAATAGTAACCCCGTGAGTGAATAGTAACCTCGGGATGAATAGTAACTCCGGGATGAATAGTAACCCGTGAGTGAATAGTAACCCGTGAATAGTAACTTCGGGAATAGTAATTTAATTTTAAGTTTTTATTATTTTGTTATTATATTATACTATTTGATCAAACCACTTTTAACCAATTTATAATATACGAGTTTGTATACACCATGAATATTTATATGTGGTAATTACTAATTTTATTATATATATATAGGTTGATCAACCTCATTTAAATCAATATCCAGTCACGTGTTAAGGTAAGGAATACCATTCATTTCAAACTCTTAAATTTACTGTGGTAAGGAATATTATTCTTTTCACACTCTTAAATTTATTACGGTAAGGGATACCATCTTTTTCATCTTCCATTATTCAAACTTACTATGGTAAGGGATTATCATTACTTGATTCTCGAAAATAATATTGTTTCTTCCTTACTCATAAGATGTGCCTTTTATTTCCATGTATTAATTTGTGGGAATAACCTTACGGCGCGGATTACCGCCTGTTGGTGAATAATCCTTTGTGTTAATTTTCTTCACCTTTTGTTAATCAAACCTGCTACGGTAAGGGATATTATTTTCTTTCATACACCTAAATCGAAACTTATTATGGAACTATTGCTTCTATAATTCCTGAAAATATTATATGTTCCATAATAGTTGCACTTCATCATTTCAACTGAACCTTCCTATTTGTTGAATCTTTCTATTGAACTATAACCGTTATTCTGAACTGTGGATCTTGAATATCATTTTTAAATTTCACTCCACATCATGTTGACAATTTGGACATTATTTGAATCTGTACAAAATAAAATTCTGATACTTATTGTTTATCCTGTTTCTTCTGTTCATCATTTATATCATTCTAATCATCCAAAATCAAGTTGTTGTGAATATCTGTGGCCGGGGGCACAGATGCGATATAATTGTTGAACAGATGATAGGTTAAAGGCGATATAATAGGTTAAAGGCGATACATCTGTTCGGTGTCTTTTATGGCACGTGGTGAAAGTTCTCTTTGGCTCGTAGTGCATAGATGAACTGTTGTTTGGTATGATTATAACCAAAGGCTGAATCTGGTATAATCATGACCGTTGGTGTTATACTGAATATCTTTGGCCCGTAGTGCAAAGATGAACTGTTGATCTGCATTATTATGATCAGTAACTGTGAAATTGTATTATCTTGACTAATGATATTTCAGATGATGATGTTTTTACTAAAAAGAGAAGCGAGTGGACATTATAGTCTGCATTATTCTTCTAATAGATTGCTCATTCCGCTGCTATTATTGATCTGAACATTGTTCAAGAATTTAACTGCAGTTTCTGATATGAACCTTGTAGTCTATTGTATTATATCAAGAACTCAACTGTTGAAGGCTAATGATAATTTATTCGTCATTATCTTAGTCATGATATTTCTTACTGGGCTATTTGAGCTCACCCTTTCTTTTGTTCCATTGTTTTTCAACAGGAGATGAAAACGTAACAGGGTCTAGCCGGGGGATGGAGTGAGAGTTCGAGGAATAACTGTCGTAGTCTTCACGTGTTGTAAAATAGTGTGGCAATAATAGTGAAGACTTAGTTGTGTATTATTATACATTGTTTTGTTATACGTTGTGTTTGTTTGTAATAATTTTGTTGTAGTCTTTTGACGACTCAAGTTTGGGCTGTGTAGGCCTAGATTTGGGGGCGTCACAGTAGAATAGTAATAATTGTGAAGACTTAGTTGTGTATTATTGAACAGTGTATTGTAATAATTTTGTTGTAATCTTTTGACGACTCAAATTGGGTGGTGTTAGCTCAATTTGATAGCGTCACAGTATTAATTTTTATATTAGGTAAGATGATCTTATTTTGATTATTTAATTATAAAACTATATTACTAATTATTGTTTCTTTATAAAACCACGATACTAATTCTAATTTATGATTTGAATTGATAAATAAAAGTAACAAATTAATATTAGATAGGATAATTTTATTTTAATTATTTTATTATAAAACTATATTGTTAATTCTTATTTTCTTATAAAACTATAATACTAGTTCTAATTTCTAATTTGTGACTTAATGTAGGAAACTTAATACTATAAGAAAAAGTACTTTTTATGAACAAAAAAAATAGAACTAAGTTGCCTATCTGTTAAGTTAAAGGGTGTGTATATATATATATATATATATATATATATAGAGAGAGAGAGAGAGAGAGAGAGAGAGAGAGAGAGAGATTTGATTTTTTTTATAAATCCATACTATAATTCTCGTTTTCCTATAAAATTACCAGATTAATTATAAATTTTGATTTGGATTATAAATAGATAGATTAATTACAATGGGGGGAAATATGGATCGAGTTATGGTTAAAGAAATAGGGCTATGTTATTAAAATGGGACATGACTAGAGGAATATGAATCGGGCTGACCATAATTAAAGCCCGTCTGAATTTTAATGTTTTGTTTGTATTTGATTGGCTAGCCGTATCGTCTCCGATTATTATTTTTTAAATGTCTACAAAATTATTTTTTTGTTTATATATATTACAGATAATATAAAAATATCACTTATTATTTTGAGAAAAGAAACATTTTGGGACAACATCTAACGAATACAATACGATTTTAAAGTAGGTGTTCAAAGTAAAATGAATAAATACATCGTTTATTAAATAATTTTAAAAATATTTCATTCGATATTACAAATTAGCACTCCAAAACTATTAAATTTCTCTTTGACCTTTTGCTTTTTACTAGTAAATATTATTATAAAAAAAGTAAATATATATCATACAACAAAAAATGTTGACATATTTTTTTTTTTATGTGTTTTCGTTACATAAATATATTGAAAATAAGAGAATTTAGTCGAATATTTTCTTATAATATATAACCAGAACCATAAAATTAACATCTCATTTGAAACGTGTGACTAAGTTACAACAATATGTTATAAATTATAGCATTTCATCGAATTATTTCATTTAATTAACAATCGAGTTTTGAAATTTAAGTGGTTCAAAAGTGTTATGAAGTTAAGTGTATTATGTACTTATAAAATTTAACTGGTTAGAATTTAACTTGAAGGTCATAATTTAGAAAAAAACGCGAGACGTGTAACATTGTGTTCCTTAGTTGGAATAATAAACCTTTTAATAACCCTGACGTCATATTTGCAAGAATAACGCAAAATTTAGTGGCCAATTAAACTTTATAACAACTATTTATTATAGATTGATATCATTTTTTAAAGGTTTAAATACAAATTATTACCTTGAATTATTGATTTTTTTTATAATGGTGTTTGGCCTTTTAATTTTTATAATCAAGTGATAAATTTTTTATTTTTTTTTACTTATGTTCAAGTGGGCTTGACACGTGGATAACATAACTCGTTGACTAAGAGCATGTTTGATAAGACTGAATAAAATAGTTTTGAATGTTTAAATAATCTGAATGAAGTAAAATTTTAAATATTGAATGAAAAAAGTTATTTGATAATTGATGTGTCTGAAACATCTGAATGAGTTTATTTTATAATTTTAAAACTCAAAGATATTTTGAACTAGTTTGTTTGATAATTTAAAACATATGTAATATAAATATATATTAATTATAATAAAAAAATCTTTTAATTATAAAATCAAATTAATAGATTTATTAACAAAATATAATTATTTATAATAAAAATTAAATAATATAAATAATTAAAACAAACTAAAATAATTTATAACAACTGAAAATATTAATAATAATAATTTATAACTAGTTTGTAATTTTATAATTATTTATATCAAAGGAATATATTCATACTTACAAAGATATTTACATCCCCGAAAAATCCCCTTCCACTCTCTCTCTGTAACTCTTATTCTCTCTCTTTATACTAATAATCAAACCTTTTTCAACAAATCAAGCGCACCAAAAATTCAAACCTCTAACTTATTTTTTACTTAGTTCTCACGGCATTAGACGACGACGACGGTCTCTTCCGCCGTCATTTTCTCTATTTTCACCTTATTCGCAGTCTTTTGTTCAACCCATTCTTTTGATGGCTCTGCCTCCACCCTTGTCGTCAGCTACGGCTCCACCGCCACTATCTGAGGCATCGTTGTCGAGCAACAAATGCAGATCCTAATCTTCCCTTAGATCCCACTCTTTGTTCCTAGTCTTCTCTTAGATCCGAAAAGAAGAATATAAGATATGGACAGTAATATTTTAAATTGTGCGAAGGTAGCTAAGTAAAAAGGTCATTTAGTAGTTGACTTATCAATTCAACCACAAAAATTAAAGTTTACCGAATCAGTGTTTCATTCAGAAATTGGGCGATCATTCAGTGTATGTAATTTTTTATCAAACAGACTCAATGACAGACCAATTTAAATTCAGAAACATTTAGACCCATTAAATAGTAAACAAACACCCCCCAAGCTAATCAATATTTACATGTAATTTAAAAATATTAGTTTAAATGATTTGTTCACATTTATTAAACATCAAAGGATAAAAACACATAAAATTTATAATATTTTTACCCTTTTATATTTAATACATGTTAAAGGAACATTTAAAAAAAATTAAAATTGCACTTTTTCAAAATAAATAAATAAATTAAAATTACACATAAACATCGATTGACCTAATGAGCAATCCACACAGGAGTGCACAACACAAGTAGCCTGATACCAAGCCCTTCATGACTTAATGGTAAAACAACTATTTATAAGGCTTTGGGTGCATGAAGTCTTGGGATCTAATCTTGGCAAAGTCAAGATTGTTAAAATTCTACTCAAATTACCACAAAAATAAAATAAAAAATAGGTAGCCTGACTTGGTTCGATTTAGCCCTGCTAGGCCTTACTGTTGATTAGGCCAGGTCAAACTTTGACTAATAGTCTGTTAAGCCTGCGGTCTATTGTGACATGTCGGTCAAGCTAGGCCAGGCCAGACCGGTCTTGTTAAGTCCAAACTTTTTTTTATAACTACTGATTTTAAATATTGAAAATAAATACTATAAACAAATTTTTTTATAGTGAAATTGAAAATTTAAATGAAAATGTATATTAATTAAATGTATTTACAATAAATCAAGAATAAATAATTATAAGTTTAAAATTTATTAATATATTAATTAAAACTAATGTATTATAAGAATGAAAATTAAAATAATTAAATAATAATGAATCGATTTCAAATATTTGTCTTCAAAATTTTAAGAATATATCTTTAGATCTTCAAAAAAATATCTTAAATCTTCAAAAAATGGACTACTGGGCTGCATGTTGTTTATTATTTATATAACAAACTAGGCCAAACTCAGGCTTCGGACCAGAACTAGGTCTCAGGCTGAATCGAATCGATCTTTTTTTTTGGCTGAGCCAGACTAAACTTTATGATCAGACCATACTAAGTCTTGACCTTAACTAGACTAGACCCAAGTCAGGGTGCAAGCCTTTTATGTATCTCTTGGACATGCGAAAAAAAAAGTGCATATTTCAAGCCATCAATTTAAGACGTGAAATGTTCAATAGAATGTAAATAAAAAAGTAAAAAAATTGATTATTTAAATACAAAAATTGAAAGAGCTATTATCAAAGTGAAAAAATGTCAATAATTTATAATAATAATTTCTATCTATGTATTTTTTAAATAACTGATACGAGATAGTTATGTGAAATTGAAAATAATTAGTCCGAATCTAATTTAGCATTGTTTAGCTTGAGGAAAAAAGAGAGAGGAAACAAACAGAAAGAAAGAATTAGTCACTTTCTGTGACTTCTCATTTTAGCATCATAGCCAATGAAACACTGAGCTGAGGGCACTCATTGCAATACATTCAAGAGCGATCATCACCTTTAAAATAATTGTTCTTCCTTTTTTACATATTCATTCATATCACCTGAAAGCAGTACCAAAACTCATAAAACCCGATCTCGTGATTGTTTTCAATCAAACGAAATGGAGAATTCAGGTTAGTTTTGTTCAGCCTGTTTGATTTTCTTTATCATTTTTCACTTCATTATGTTCCTCGATTTCTCTTCCATGGCGTTTTAGTGACACTCACACTAATTGATTGGTATTGTTTCAACTGGGTATATTCCTCTTTTATGAATTATTAGGGTTTCGTACTTGTCTGTTTATGCTAATGCGTCATTGCATATTTGCTTTTGTGCTTGTTTTTGTTGAATTGTAGTGATCTTTACTAGTAATTTGGTTGAGAGTTTTATTGGTTTTTTAGGTTTTCATGATTATCGAGGGGAAGGAAAACGAAATGAAACAACAAGTAAAGCAAGAAAATTTCCCCTTTAGCTTCCCACACGTGCTTTTATAAAGGAAAATGTTTTGCAGTCCTACTTTTTAGAATATCTAGTGTGAGGGATTTCTGAATTTTGATTTTTTGAAAAAGTTTTGTTCACTTTCTCTTCTTCATTTGCTCACATTTTAAATTTCAAATATAGCTTAGAGTCCATGGAGTGGTTGAGTTATCTCTTGATAAAAACTTTGTATTTTAATTCTTATTGTGGGTTTGTAATTAACTCAAATTGAATCACCGTGACTGATTAATGATAGGATTCTTGTGTTTCGAGTTGCCTACTGATCTTTTATGCTGTTCCTTTTGTATTGTTTCTTACCACGTGCAGAGAGTCATCAGGATATGATGGTGCCACCGGTTGAAGGTGTCGCTGGAGGTGGGACAGCGTATGGTTGGAATGATGGCTTACATGATCCAAACCCCCTAAGGGGGACTATTGATCCCATGAAAGTTCCTTCTGCAGAATTAGTGCATGTATGGTGCTTGCCGAGCACGGCAAATGTTGGACAGCAAGAAATGCCTCAACATTTGGAGCCTGTAAGTGTGTCTGCATTATTTTTAGTACTCTGAAGTTGTAATTTATTTTCTTTCTTCGTTGGCCTCTTTATTGTATGTAGTAGCTATCTATTCATGTATTCTTGTAGTGTGTCAGTTTTCATGCGAACGCATTATAGAGTTTTCCTTTAATTGCACATGTTCATGTCAAGAGATGGCTGCCTAACCATATATCCTATGCCACAAATGCATGAATGCATAACTCTTTGCAGCCGATATTGCAGAGTTCCATGTGTGAACCAACTTATGTAGGCCTCAAGGAATGGGGAATTGTTAGCAGCATAGAAGAAACAATACTTTCCTATTTGTAAAGACATATCAATCCACTGTAAATATCAACTAAATATGGAGAATCACCTGTACATCTGTTTTTCAAAATAAGGTGACAGAAACATGTGTAGGCATTCTTTTGAATTTATGATAAGCCATTCCAGCCACCACTAGGCTAGAGCAGTAGTTTTTTTGTTCCCATTTTGTGTGGTGGAGGGCATGGATCCTATCTACATTAAACCAAAAAATCTTATAATTTTAGTGGAAACAATCCTTCTGGTGGATAAGAAAATTGCTTTGTCAACTTTCTTTAGCATTTACTTGAAAACAATAGCATAGTACTAGTTTTTATTTTCTCATTTAATTTATGACAGTTTCATGTGATTAAATTACACTACACAGTAGATGGAAAAGCAAGGAAAAAGATGTATTTATCACCAGTAGATTATATGTTGAAGCATCAAAATACTAATAAAAAGGTTGTACTTAGTGCACAAGACTCCCACAATTAGCAGGGGCCGGGGTGGGTCAGATGTACGCATTCTTTCCTTTATTTACAGAGAGGCTAATTCTAAGACCTGAACCTATGACCAAACATTCAAAAAGTTAGCACTTGATTATTGTGTCGAGCATGAGCTTCAAGTATCCAAATATTAATATATATATATAAAATATAAGTCAATAACTTGTTATATTCATATTATAAATTCTCAATAATAAGATGTGGTCAAGTTCTTAGAAGTAAAAAAGTGTAGCAACCGGAAAAAGTCAAAACAGTAATAAACAGTTTCTTATTTTCTCTGAGATACATTCTTTACCTTGAAGATATCTCTCCTAGCTGCAAGAAATGAGAGGGAAAGTGTTCAAATTGCTATACGCCCAAAAGTTTCGTGGGGTGGATCCAGTGTTGCAGGGGTTGTACAGGTTCAGTGTGCTGATCTATGTTCTGCTTCTGGTGATAGGTTAGTTTTCTTGAATACATGTTACTTCGGGTCCTATACTATGAAATTCATATTCTGAGTATGTTGGTTGTGGTCAGGTTGGTAGCTGACAAATCAATAACCTTGAGGCGCGTGGTGCCTGTCTTAGGTGTTCCAGATGCACTTGTACCCCTTGATCTGCCTGTCTCACAAATAAGCTTGCTTCCAGGGTATTGATTTACATTAATGGTGTAACTGTGTATTGTTTGGTTTGAGTTACATATTTCTAAATTGGTTTTACTGTGTGTGGTTGATATTACTCTTGTTCTGCAGAGAAACGACAGCAGTTTGGCTATCTGTAGATGTACCAAGTGCACAACCCCCAGGTCAATATGAAGGAGAGTTAATCATTACTGCTATCAAAGCAGATTCAGAGTGATTGCCTATCCTCTTTTTTACACTTATATACTATTTTTTGCTACATGGTTTTCAGCCTTTTAATTGTCAGTTTAGAAACCTGTAATTGGTCTGATATTCACAAATCACAATGGACTCAAAGGATGGTTTTCTTCACATGTACCAACTCTGACTCATCACAGATCAACGGCACAATGCCTGGGCAAAGCTGAGAAACAGCAGCTGTACAGAGAATTTAGAAATTGTCTTGACATTTTGGAGCCCGTGGATGGAAAACCAGTGGATGAAGTTGTGGGTTTCTGAAGCTACACTATTTATGTGATTTAATACTTATCATTTATTACCAGTGTTCATATGAACCTTTTTGTTTTTTAGGTAGAAAGAGCGAAATCTGCAACTACATCTTTACGAAGAATTCTCGTGTCGCCATCATTTTCTGATTTCTTTACAGATAATGGTCCTGTGGATATGATGGAGGAAGATGCTATTTCAAACTTTTCAATACGGTTGAAGCTAAGTTTGACTGTGTGGGATTTTGTTCTTCCAGCAACACCTTCACTTCCTGCTGTGATTGGTGTATCCTGCAACTGTACTTTTAATAATAAACTGACACAGGCAAATATTGATGTCGATTTTCCTTATATTAGTCAGCCAACATATTATTTTGATGTTTGAAAGAATACAATACAATCTTTATCCACTTACATTGAAAATATATATATGTGATGCCACTAAGTATATGCTTTTGTTGTTCTCATCCCCTTGTGGCCTCCAAAAACTATGAATACCACTGCTGTTATGTGGTGCCCATACATGTTATAGTTCTGATGTGGACCCATGACTTCTAACATTGCTATATATGAAGATTTATTGGTATTTTTTATGCTAATTTCACAAATGGACGTTCTAAATGTTAATCCTATTAATACTAGGAATTTGTCCCGAGTCAGAGACATAATCAAGGTACACTCATGGAGCAATTATGATGTTGAACTTGAGGCAATTTGCTTGCGAATTTGGATCAACATTATTTGAAATGTTCACGTAGATCTTTATCATGGATCAATAATCTATACTAGGATTTCCGTTCATAATGCCTGAGGTCATGTTTAAACAACTACTTCTACATAGTTTCAGTAATTGTGTATAGTGTATACTTCTTTAATCATACATAGATATCTGACACTGTAATTGAAGATCGTTTTGGTGTTAAACATGGGAGTATTGAGTGGTATGAAGCGTTGGACCATCATTTTAAATGGCTTCTTCAATATAGAATCAGCCCCTATTTCTGTAGATGGGGCGACAGTATGCGCGTTTTGACATACACGTCTCCATGGCCAGGTTAGTTGGTGTTGTAGGTATCTTTTCTCTACTATTTGATATGATTTTGGTCATTGCTTTCAGTAACTAGTTTGTCATGTATTACAATGTAGTACTTTTTATTTTTGATGATTTTAGTCTCATGCTCCTCTCTCTCTCCCTCATTGTGGTGCTGTAGCTGATCATCCAAAATCAGATGAATATTTTTCAGACCCGCGACTTGCAGCATATGCTGTACCATATAATCCAGTGGTCTCCAGGTATGCAGTCAGTTGCCTGCACTTAGTCCTATCCATGGATTAAATTTTTTTCCAAACGTTGAAAAAACTCCTAATTTTTCAACATAATTGATGTGTTGAAAACCTTTGCAAAATTTCGAAGTTGACCAAAAATATGATTGAAACTTCTGAAACTTTACCAAAACGATTCCATTTTTAAGCCAACTGAAACTATATATCGAAATGAAAATTTGATCCTTTAATATCGGTAATGATTTTACTGATATGCATCTTGTTGTGAAACAGCGGTGATACTGAAAAGAGTTACCTGCAAAAGGAAGTTGAGATCTTAAGAACAAAAAATCACTGGAAGAAAGCCTACTTCTACTTGTGGGATGAGGTATGACGAAGGTGACGAAAGTGGTACTGAACAGCCATATCATATATATATATATATAGGGGAGTGAACCATACCATGTATTTACCATGAATCTTTATATGACATATATCATCTACACCCTTCAAAACAAGAGTAAACGGTCAGTATTAGAAAATAAAAGTAGACATTTGCTCCTATTAGTAGCGGACATTTAAAAAATCCGCTAGTAATAGTAGCGGACATCGATTTGAAAGCCAAACCCTAAATTAGCGCGTCCGCTACTATTATTTGCGGACAATTTATTTATTTTTTAAACGATGTCCATTTTCAGTTTTTAGTTCTGATCGTTTACTTTTGTTTTGAAAGGTATAGATGGTGTATGCCCTATAAAGATCTATAACAACTACTTGCTATGGATCGCCCCCCATATATATATATATATATATATATATATATCTTTGTAAGATTATTGAGGAGTTAGGAGGATTTCTGAGATCTATATAGTCTCTTTCTAACTTATCAAACAAAAAAATGTATCTCCCTTTCAACTCATGCTCTACTTAATAATAGTTAATGCTACTATCTATACTTTATTAAAACTAGCCATTCGGCACACTGATCACCTCATTTGCATATTCTGACTTGCATATGTTCCTTTCTGGCAGCCTCTTAACCTGGAACAGTATAATGCCATTCGCAACCAAGCCAGTGATATTCATGCATATGCACCTGATGCCCGTGTCCTTACAACTTATTACTGTGGTAAAGAATATCGTACACCTTTTCTAGAATTAACGAGGATCAATGTTCCCATCTTTGGTTTCTATATGCTTTTACTTGAATAACTACTGAAAATAAATTTATACGAGGATTTCAATGCTTAAAATTTGGGTCAGATACGCTTTTCATCACTGAATCATAGTCTGACTTAAAAATGCCTTATCGAACTATATTGTTTGTCAGTCTCATTGCACTCATAATTTCTTTCATGAACAAAAAAATTATCAGCATCCAAGAAGCTAACAAAAAAAATGCATGTACACAAATTAGGAGAGAGAAAGTTGAGTCGTAAGCTGGTGAGATAGAAAAAACTGAGTTGGCTGATGATGAGGAGAGAGAAAGCAATGATAACTTTCAAATGTTACTTACATGAATCATCCTAATTTTGGTGTGACTGACTCCTTGTTATGTGTTTCTATAGATGATCTAAAATTGCTTTCAACCTGTATTCAGGTCCAAATGATGCACCTCTTGCTTCTACCACATTTGAAGCTTTCTTGAAAGTACCAGAATTTCTACGGCCTCATACCCAAATATATTGTACGAGGTATTGATTTTAATTTGTTTTGTTTTTGGATGGCATGCTTTCATCTAACCACCAATTGTCATTGGGGTAATAGTGATACCAAACAATTTGTGAAGTTTAAATGACTACTTAAAGGAAAAAAGTATGAGAAAGAATATGTGCACGATAGCAAAGTGTAGCAATGTTATTAAACTACACCCTCCACTCTCCCCTCCAACCCCTTTCCTTGAATTTCCATTTTGGGAAAAGAAATTGTTTCCTTAAGGTCGGGCCTTGGAACGTGCTATGGAAAGAAAAAACGAAGGAAAAACAAGGAAAAGATAAGAAAATTGATAAATTTGTTCTTCTTAATTGGAATAATATACACATTTGTTTTCTTAAATATATTTAATTGTACTAGGTTTAACTACATATATATGAGTAAAAGGTTTCCAAGATTGACCTAATGACCTTAGATAATTTATTTAAGGTCTCTTCAAATACAAAATGATTTTGATCTTCATCTCCAACCGTGCTGATGCAAAGAGCATGCGAAAATAGCTTTGGTATCTTTTCGTTCTCTTGCTTGTTCCAATTTCCAATTGGTGCATAAGAAAGATTGGGGAAGAAAGTCTATAAAAAAGGTTTGGGAAGAAAGACTATAAATAGCTTTGGTATCTTCAACGAATTTGTCCTAACACTGCATATGGAAAATCTTTTCTCTTGGATATTCCTGCCTGGTGAGTCTTGGTGTCACTTTTGATTTCCATACATATGCAATTTAACAGCTCTTACTCTATGTAATCGTGCGTTACTGTGTACATATATAATATGTTGTGAACTATATTCTGTGTGTGAGAGAGAGAGAGAGAGGTAATAGCTTTCTGGGAATGAAAATTGGTCAGAATAGAATGGAAATGACCAAATGGCATTTTTTTTGGGGGGTGGGGGGTGGGGGGTGGTGGTTGCGGGGAGTGGAAATTAACGAGGTGCAGCTTAGGGGGGACGAAGAAATTGAAGAGAGTGAGGCGGTGGTGTTCTTGTTATTACAAACATAACCCAACATAATGGCTCATGTGGTGTGAACATGGGACTTGATGCTGATTTTCTAGCGTGATATCAAGACTGACTCAGATTGCAATAGGTTAGCAAGTTTAGGGATGAAATAAGTCACTAATTTAGTTTAGGGGACAAGTGTGAAAAAGTGGTATATATTAGGGATCATTTGGGAAATTAATCCAATATTATACGAGCACTTGAAAAATCTTTAATATTATTCTCTCCTTGGCAGTGAATGGGTGATTGGTAACCAAGAGGATTTGACAAAGAGAATTGTTGCAGAGATACAGCCAGAAAATGGTGAGGTAATGTTTTTGATTCTAGTTTGAGCTGGGCTCTGAAAGTATGACATTATAGGTGGAAGTTTCTTTTTTCCTCTATGTTATATTTTCTGGATTCTTTTTCTTTTTACCAATGTAAGAACAAATTTTATGGTCCGCAATGATTTTCCATGTTGGAATCAGCCATTGCCAGGGTGGTTCATCTTAAGTGGGCTTTAATTTGTCTAAATTGCTGTTGCACTTGGACCAACTTGCATAGTTGCAGGAAGTGTTGCATCCTGTTTGATACTACTTTTGTTCTAAAAACGGAGTAATATTTCGTTTTTGATTTATAAAGGAACTGTATTTTTTCCCCCTGTAGGATGGGGGAGTTTCATAGATATTCTATTTATTAAATGAAAAAAAAAATCTATTTATTTGATATGATATGATCCATTTTGATAATGTCTGCCTTGAAAATTTAGCTGTCAGTGAACTTTATGCTGCTTGTTCTTATCCAACACATTTTGTAATGTGACTATTAATTCTTTTTTTTTTAATTTCAAATATAACCTGCTCTTCCTACTGTGCTTCATACCGTGTGTGGTACCGTGTGTGTGTGGCATTGAAACTGAAGAAAGGATTCTATAATTTCCATTTCAAAAAAGTATAAAGCACATATGGTTGTGGGTATGTAAAACTTATTTTGGTCATCATGTACCGTACTCATGAAAATAATCTTGCTTGATTTGTACAGGAATGGTGGACATATGTATGCTTGGGGCCATCTGATCCTCATCCTAATTGGCACTTAGGAATGCGAGGTACACAACACCGTGCAGTGATGTGGCGCGTGTGGAAAGAAGGTGGAACAGGTTTTCTGTACTGGGGTGCTAACTGCTATGAGAAGGCAACAGTTGCCAGTGCAGAGGTACGTTGTGTGCTTTTTTTTTGACTACTATGTTATGAAGTATGACATTTTTTCTGAAGGAATTAGCACCGCTCTTCTTATCTTTTGGAGCAGATTAGATTCAGGAGGGGACTCCCGCCTGGTGATGGTGTCTTGTTTTACCCTGGTGAGGTGTTCTCGTCTTCACAGCAACCAGTTGCTTCAGTTAGATTAGAGCGCCTTTTGAGTGGCTTACAGGTACTCTGTCCATTTTTATTTATTTATCTACTTTTCAAACTTCATGTCTGTTTAAAAGTTTAATCTTATCCTGGATTAGGATGTTTCTGATCCTGCTATATTCATAACAAAGTTGTCAATACTCTCAAACTCCTGTAATAAATGTTAAAGAATTTTCAGCAAGCTAATCTCACTTTACTACCTCCTCTCCAAAGAATATAAGGTTGATAATCTGCCGCTAATTTATGAGAATAACTGATGCAAATGATTTCTGTTCAAATTCTGACATTTCCCCACTTTTGTAGATAGTGTTAATATCAGTATGTACTCGTACTTTTCTATACCACACTTCATCATTTGAATTTATCTTAGCATCTGTTTATTCAGCATTGTTAAGGTTGCCTAGTCAGTTTTTACTTTTTCCTCCTTTATATTAAAACCAGGACACAAAATTATTCTCTCCCTAAATCTAGAATCTAATGTTTACTACGATTGTTCATACTTGTAATGATGTTATTTATAATTCTAATTTGAATTTATCTTTATGTTTTAGAAAATTTATTTTCTTACTGGTGCTTGATAGGACATCGAGTACCTCAAGCTGTATGCTTCAAGATTTGGTAGGGAGGAAGGTACTGCTATTTTGGAAAAGACGGGGATGTATATGGGCCCCGAGCGTTATACTCATGAACACATGCCAATAGACGTAATGCGGGGCGAGGTTTTAAGGACATGCCGTTCGTAATGTATTTATTGTAGTGCCTCGAGCTTTCCCATGTCTGTAACTGTTTTGATATCCAAAGTAACTGTTCTACTTCAAACGTGTATACACGTCAAAGGAATCACACAAACATAGATTAGTTACTTTTGGCCCTTTGGGCATGTAGTTGTGTACGAGCACACTTGGAATATACCGTATGTATGGTAACTGTCTAGGTTACTGGCGGGATGAACTTAGGTTGATTTTTATTTGCTTGCTAGTTTTCTTAGTTCTCCATAGTTGTCTCATTAGTCATCTGTTTATGTTTTACACACAAATTTTAAGAGCTTTTACAATTGAATTTTCACTATGATTTGCAGTCCTTTTGATTTGTGATTGTTTCATACATGTGATACTTAATTGGATTGCTATGGTTTTGGTTGCTTCCTCCTATTTTTTAGTGGGAAGTGATTTATATGTCGATAAATCTATGACGAAATTGAAAATGATAACATAGAATAAGTTAGGATAAGAATATTGTTAATTCTTTTTTATTTCATGTATTATTTGCAAACGACTTAAATTTGTCGTTTTTTACATGTGAGAGCTAAAAAAGAACACTGTTCAGTCTGTATGATGGCTGCCCATTTGAGCCGAGTTTTATGTCTATGTTTGGATACTCAATTTCAAGCTTTAGAATTAGAATTGAGCACCATATTTTAACTACACTCTATCTTTATAAAATTGCAAATATACTTCAATTCTAATCTTGAAATTGCAAAACAATAGTGTTACCTTGTGGATTTTTCACATCGTCTCAATCAAGATTACTAATGAATTGCGTACTGTTTTGTTTTTTTTTTCACTAGTCACGGTTATTTTTTAAACAAATTACAGGATTTCACAAATTTCCCCAAACATATTTATAAGCAGAAACAAATGAGTAGAGCCATCGACTACCAAAACATTTAGGACTAATACTACAAGATGACATATGAGATCCCACTATCAAAACATTTATGAAAAGTATAAGTGCACAATATTCGGTGATAAAATGCATTTCAACCATTAAAAAATGGGGTTTAACACGAAAAATGTTGAGATGGATGTAGTGTTTGGTTTTATGACGGATGTTATATATGTAATATTGTCCAAGCATTTATCCTCTATCATAACATATTAGTTGGCTCTAACTCGTACCCTTTTTATAACAAAGTTACCTGAAGGTGGTGAATGGTTATACCCATATGTATAAATCAAGATTCAAATGCAGTCTATCAGAATAATTAAAGAAAGACAAAAGTAGAAATCCCAAAAAATAATCAAACTGGTGATGGTAACCCCCAAGCCAAAAACTCATTTGTTTATTTTTAATGGAAACTGATATTTTCACCGGATTTTTTGATATTTTCACATGAAAAATATTGCTATAGGTCTTCTGTTATATTACAAAGGTCATCGTTTTACTGATTGAAATATAAAATGACACAATATTCTTAAATTTAACTTCATAATTTCATTATCATGTCTCCACAACTAAACTACTACTTAAACAAACATCCTTAGCATCGCAAATGGAATACCAATCCTCTTGTCATTGACCTGCTATGCGATAGCACACTTATTAATTAAACCTAATCCCGATTAAGAATATTGTATCCCTCTTGTTTTTATAATAATCTATCTCATGACAGCTACAATTATCATACTTAAATCATGAACCATATTATAATAACCTCCAATGGCTATTATTTTGCCCATGTCTCCTTCTAATAACTTGAACTTATTTTGTTTTTCTTCTCTTTTATGTGCTCTTTCTCACACCATCATGTATTTTCTATTTTTACTTATGATCTTACTAATTCTTCTTGCAACTTTCTTGTTAAAATCTTTGTACTCAATCATATGGATTCCATGGAGAATTCAAAAACACTTCAGGGAACAAGGTGTAAAAGGCCCTGTCTACCATCCGATTTTCGGAAACACGGCAGAGATGGGACAGATGATGAGGGAAGCTGAATCAAGGACCATTCATTTTAGCCATGATATCGTTCATCGTGTGGCGCCACATTATTATCAGTGGTCTGCCAAGTATGGCAACATTTTTTTGTATTGGTTTGGGGTTAAGCCAAGGCTGGCTTTGGCTGATCCTGATATGATCAAGGAAGTTTTACCAAATTCAACCGAGTGTTTTGATAAGCTTGGGTTTAATCCTTTGTCTAGGCTGTTGTTTGGGCAGGGACTTGCTGGTTTGATGGGTGATAAATGGGCTGCTCATAGAAGGATTGCTAGCCCTGCATTCAATATGGAGAGAGTGAAGGTTTCTTCTTTCTTTCTTTCACTTTTTTTTTTTTTTACTTTGTATTTATTTATTTATTTTCCCTTTGATTAGATTTTATATTTTCTTGGATTTTCTTAAAGATTAGAAAGTATGGTCGTCAAAAAAGGAAATAGAAAGATCAAAAAGGCTAATATGCATATATTTTTACATGAACATGCTATATGGAAGATAGTTGGTAATGTTGTAATGTATATTTACGTACAAACTATTGATTTGGACTATTATATCCCCATGTAGGACAGTTTGACAGAACTAAAGTTTTTTGATTCAAAGCTGTCTCGGCAATAGTTCGAACTATTTCTCTAATATAGTGTATGTTTGGTTATATAGTGTTTGAAATGTTAGTAAATTCAAATGCATTTAAATTTTTTCTTCCTATTAGACAACTTATTTCAAAAAACAAAGCTTATTTAACCAAACGCCAACCCTTATACTCATTAAGTCATTAAGCACTTTCTTATTCTTGGATTAATCTTAAGATGACAATCTGTGGATTATGTTTTTACTCTAGTGTTCATTTGTTACTTCAAAAGGGGTATTGTTTAATCCCATCTCCTCGGGATTGTATATCCTCAACAATATTGGGAGAAACAAAACAATTTTTTCCCCGTAATATTGTCATCTTTAGCATACTTCAAGGATAAAAAGTGCTTACAAATATTCGACCAGTATAAATAAATACAAATAATCCAATCCGTGTACCATAACTGCAAACAACCATAGCCTTAACTGCTTGATCTCGCCTCTCCTATATAACTAGTTTATAACATTCCAATGAATTTATGCACTTATGTATTAGCTTGATTACTAATCTTTATAGTCTTTGTTGTTAAACAGGCTTGGGTGCCTGAGATGGTGGTTAGTGTTACTAGGATGCTGGAGAAGTGGGAAGAAGAAAGAGGAGGAAGGGAAGAATTTGAGATGGAAGTTCACAAAGAACTGCATGACTTGTCAGCTGAAATTTTATCTAAAACAGCTTTTGGGAGTAGTTTTGAAGAGGGAAAACGCATTTTCGAATTGCAAGAACAACAAGTGAGCCTTACTTTGCAGGCTTTGCGAAGCGTTTACATTCCTGGATTAAGGTAACCAAAAAAAATAAACTCAACAAGCTACATTTTTTCTTAATTATATGACCATCTTTAGTTGATAAATATCTACCCTATATGCTATGCAGTGAAAACAATAGTAAATGTAAATAAAAAGAAAGAAAAACAATGTGGGTTGCCCAAATGGTTGAATTACTCCACAATCAGCAGTAAATCAGCCTTACTATCTCAAAAAATCGTACATAACACAGCTGTATCCCCCTCCTTACAAAATGCTTGTGGGACCCCACCTTGTTATTCTTAGCGACAAACAACAATATATTATGCTTGTGTCAGTTGTGTGGGTGCCTGTTCGTGGAGCAGAGAGAGGAACATGTCCATTTACCTTTTGGATAACTTTACAATCACCTTTAAATCAAAGTCGAGTCAAACTTAACAAATAACATATGCTTATTCTCAGTTGAAGAAATTAAACTTCTTCAAATGTTGTGCTTACATATGATGATCAACCTTATTTTCTTTAATCCTTGGACTCATTGTAAAACAACATTACGTTACAGGTTTTTGCCTAGTAAAATGAACAGATTGAGGTGGAAACTAGAGAAGGAAACTCGAGACTCAATCAGGAAGATAATTGAGACAAACAGCAAAACAAGAGAAAATTCGAAAATTCTGTTAAGCCTATTAATGTCTGGTAACACGAATGAACTTGGCAAAGGATTGGAAGTAGAGGAAGTCATAGATGAGTGTAAGACATTCTACTTTGCAGGAAAGGAAACAACTGCTAACGTTTTGACTTGGGCAATTCTCCTTCTAGCATTGCATCAAGAATGGCAAAGCAAAGCTCGTGAGGAAGTTTTTCGGGTTTGTAAAGACAATGAGCTTCCAACTGCAGAGAAAGTAAATGACTTCAAGATTGTAAGTTCAAGCTTTAGTTGCATCTAAGGTTATTCGTACATCATTAATAATTGTATTGACATAAATTAACTAAACTAGGCACTATATCATGTTAATCTACACAACAATTAATCAACAACGTAGAGAATAGATAACTGTTATGTCTTGAATTCTTGTTCGGGATCTGACTTCTAACTTGACCCTTATTATTTTGTGCGGCGACCTAAAAAAAAATAAAGATGAGATTTAGTGGTGGTAGCGGAAGACTGAGTTAAATAAACTAAAGCCCATTTAGTTAAATAACATAACGGGATTTAGTTTATTTGGGCCCCTCATGCTTTTAGCCTAGCCATAGAGTATTCTTTTCTTTCTCAGTTTTAGCCGCTTTAGAGTGAAATTCACAACTTATAGTTTTCACACTTTAATATAGTAAGATCTTATGCCTCTTATCCCTACATTTTTTTCAATTTGAGTTTTTTCATTTAAATCTTGTGTTCTCGTCTTTAATTTTCTTTCGTTGATTTCTATGTTTGCCATAGTTTGTTCTAACAATAACAGTTGGCAAAACATGTACACATTATTTTTAATTTTTCCTTAATCGTATTGCCGTGAGTTCATGATCATCCATTCAACACTAATATTTACATATAGTTTATTTTCTTTTTCATTTTGACAGGTGAGTATGATACTAAATGAAACACTTAGACTCTACCCTCCAGTTGCTTTTATGCAGAGGCAAACTTTCAAGAATGTTAAGGTTGGTAGCTTGAATGTTCCAGCTGGAACAGAATTCTATATAGCACTAGCTGCAGTCCATCATGACACACAGATATGGGGACTAGATGCCAATGAGTTCAATCCATCAAGGTTTCTTGAGCCTCGAAAGCATTTGGCTTCGTATTTTCCATTTGGGTTAGGCTCCAGAATCTGCATAGGCCAAAATTTGGCAATGGTTGAAGCGAAAATAGTCCTAGCTATGATCATCAAACAGTTTTCCTTTGTGGTTTCGCCATCTTATGTTCATGCTCCAAAGATGTCTCTCACGGTGCAGCCTCAGTATGGTGCACATGTCCTTGTTAGGAGGATTATGCATTGAAGATAAATGTTGTGTTTGTGGTTTGTGAGTTTTGTTTTGGGGGAAGGGGAAGGGGAAGGGAAAGTTGAACGCGTTTTTTTTATTACGATTAGAAATAACGCGTCTAACTTTTCCTTCCCTTTTCTTCCCTTCATCTCAAAATAAAACTCACAGCCACACCACAAGGCCAGGATGGATTCGACAATCTTTCAATCTCAACTTGGTGTCAAAATTCTTGTTTAGGAGAATTTCTGATTAGAGACTGAGAGAAGTGTAGTATTTCTTGGCTTTTGAAGTTTCAAGAATTTTCACATTTGTAAGAATTTGGCAAAAAGAGAACAATATAGTTAAAATTTAGCTGTGATTGAGGCAAAATTATTCTTGCCATGATCATTGTAGTTTTGATTTTTGAACAATCATTATCGCATATTCTCCTGGGATTTTTGTGCAATCCCAATACTTGTCTTTGCGTAAATTAAAATAACCTGATAAAATAACAATAACACAAGATTTTTACATGAAAAACTCTTTTTAAAATATAAAAAAATTACGGGACAAACTCCGAAATTAAATACTCTCAAGTTTTCGTGTATAACTTGAGACACGAAGATAGAAAAAAATACAAAAAACTTTATCCGCTGGATACTTTTTTCATGCCCCCGAGAAATTTTTTTGGCCTGTTTTGTAGCCCATTGAAATTAATGTGCACATGATGTACAAAAGGAATTTTGTGATTAGGGTTTCAGTATGTCGTATTTTCTGAGAGAGGAGACTGTATTGCCGTTTTCTGATAATATTAAAAATCCCTGCAACTCCGTGCAGTAGGCAAATTGCCGAACCACGTAAATATTGTCTTGTGCGTGTGATTATTTTTTCTTTGGCGTGTGTTTTTCTTCCATCTTGTTTCTCACAGGTTCGGGAATTTTCGGTTTAATTCCCTACAAACCTCCTGAAGGAATCTGTGGTTACTGACTTCTTTTATACTAGCCTATTTGGTTAAAATCATCGTTACTTTATCATTTAGAGAATTATTGACCTTAGAAGAACTTAATAGTTTGTCTTACACCTGAATGAACTGATGATGGAGTCGAGAACAAAGAGACTACCCAATATTCTAAAAGTTTTTCATTCATTCTATTTAGTGATTGTCGCTGTTTTATGTAGTTCTGATTTAATTCCGCCGAAATAGTAATTTAAAAAGTTTACAAGAGGCAGCATCCCAGAGAAACAAATTCCAATGAACAAAAACTTAAAAGCAAAGTTCGAAGGAGTAGGAGATTCCAATGAACTATCATTTTACTTAAAAGGCCTCTTTTTTCATGCCCCTTTTAATTATTTGAAGCATCTAACTTTTGTTTATCCCTAAGATATGTGTAGATGAGAACAATGTAGTTATCTAGTTGCTCTTATATATATTGTCCCAAAGTTCCCTTTTTCCTTAACTTCCCTCATTTCATTTCTTTGTTGTTACACTATATATTTTCTAGTTCTTATGATCTTGCTGATACTTATAACCATTTTCTTGAAATCCTTGTATATAATCTTATGGGTGTCATCGAGAATTCTAGAACATTTCAAGAAACAAAGCATACTTGAAATCCTTGTAAATAATCTTATGGGTGTCATTGAGACTTCTAGAACATTTCAAGAAACAAAGCATAGAAGGCCGCCTTGGCGATCTGTTGGGGGAGAACTGAAAAGCCCGCTACCCAACTTGACCAAAAAGCTTAAGCTATTAGGTTTTGGACCCATTTATGTATATTAATATTTCACTATTTCATTATTTATCTGATGTGAGACTTCAAAGCCCATTCATGTATTATTAATCCTTCATGCTGTCATTATTTATCTGATGTGGGACTCCAACTCATTTATGATATTCTAACAATCTCCTCCTCATAAGTGTGTTCATCACATCAAGAGCTCTCCCTCACTTGTACATCTTCACTTTAATCATTGCACACCAATTCTTGGCTAACTATTATGGGTCCTTTTTTCTCCATTGAGAGTTAACTTCCATCAAGAATTGAATATATTTTCTTCTATTCTCAGGTAACCAATCTTGGAACCAATTCTCGTCTTACAATTGAGAGAACTTTAAGGGAAGAAGCACCAACCCTTCATCGATAATTCACCGCCATCGCGTATCTTTTGAATAGGTTGTCCGAAATTAATTTTCAAACCATCTATCGCGCATCTTTTGAAGAAGTTCACCCACCCAGGATCTTTTAAAGAGGTTCACCAACCCAAGATCTTAATCTTCCGTAGCTTTGATACCCATTTGTTGGTGGGTAGAGAACTGGGGAGCCTATTCATCGCGTATCTTTTGAAGAGGTTCACCAACTCAGGATAACCCATCGCGTATCTTTTGAAGAAGTTTACCAACCCATGATCTTAATCTTCCGTAGCTTTGATACCAGTTGTTGGTTGGTGAAGAACTAGG
Source organism: Hedera helix (assembly GCA_947179155.2). NCBI lineage: Eukaryota > Viridiplantae > Streptophyta > Magnoliopsida > Apiales > Araliaceae > Hedera > Hedera helix. Next base: position 19,913,001 of record OX359283.1, on the reverse strand, counting down.
GAGCCCGCTCGTCGAGTATCTTTTGAAGTGGTTCACCAACCCAAGATCACCCATCCAAGATCACCCATCCGTATCTTTTGAAGAGAGATTCACTAGCCTATGATCTTAATCTTCCGTAGGAGGTTGTCCGAAATTAATTTTCAGAGCACCCATCGTGTATCTTTTGAAGAGGTTCACCAGTCTAGGATCTTAATCTTCTGTAGCTCTGATATCAGTTGTTGGTGGGTGGAGAACCGGCGAGCCCGCTCGTTGCATACACGTACAAAATGCACTAACATACATGTTTGAAATCTAATTTGACCAAAAAGCTCAAGCTATTAGGTCTTGAGTTCATTTATGTCTATTAATCATTCACTATTTTATTATTTATTCGATTTAGGACCCTAAATCACTTGTGATATTTTAACACTATCGTTCGACTTTTGGAAATTCAAAAAATATGGTACGGATGACAATGAGTGAAGCTGAATCAAAGTCCATGCCTTTTAACCAAAATATCCTTCACAGAGTTTCACCACTTTATTATCAGTGGTCAGCCAAATATGGTAAGACTTTCTTGTTTTGGTTTGGCATGAAGCCAAGGCTGGCTGTGGCTGATCCAGACATGATCAAAGTGATTTTACCTTATAGTTTAAGTGACACGTTCGATAAGATTGGGTTTAACCATCGTCTGGGCTGCTCTTTGGACAGGGACTTGATGGCTTGGTGGGTGAGAAATGGGTTGTTCATCGATAGATTGCAAGTCCTGCATTCCATATGGAGAGAGTAAAGGTTTCTCTCTAATTCTCTTGTTTTATGACTAGATTTTGTGATCAAAATAGAAATGGTAGCCTATCAAAAAGACTAATATAGTATTAAGATTTAGGAACTTAAACTCGATGGATCTTATTTTAGACACTTCAAAATGAAAAGTTTATAGAAGCAATTCAAACAAATTGCATTGGTTTAGTAAATAGTTGTTTTCATGACCTTTGTCATATAATTGCATTTAAAAACTTGTTTGTTTTTATAATAACTTATTTTAAACACAAATTATTTATTTTTTTAAAAATTGAAACGCATCGCTACATGCCAATTGCTACTGTTCTAAATACACCTAAAACTATTACAAGTATCGAGTACTAATGACAGTATTACACAAATTATGTACTCATGCCAATTTTTGTAATTATTAATTTTTTTATTGACAATTATCTATATCTATATTATAAAGAGATCATGGGCCGTTTGGTTTAACTATGTCACACTATTTTTTTTTTACTCTTATAAATTTAGTTATATTATAATATTATCTTTTTATTTAATTTTTAAAATTTAAAATTTTATTATATAAATATAATTTATTCACATAAGACGTATATATGGAGTGCTAGTATTTACTAAGAGAGTTAGATACACGTTACATATTGGCACGAGGTCAAGCACTAGAGCTAATATTGGCGCGGGGTCAACCACGAAACCTAATATTGACACGAGCTTCACAAAGTCTCCACCCCCACCAATTTGGAAGGTTAGCATACCAGACTGTCCCCAAACCGATCTGGACCGTCGGTTGATAAATGAGATGACCAAGTTAACCCCTCATGAGTAGGATATAAATGGGAATAGAGAGGGTAGAATCCGTCTTTCCATTACTCCTACTGTCCAGTCTGTCCTACAGCTACTGGGGTAACTATTTAACTAAAACAAATTCCCCAATTTGACTTGTATTCTACATGCCCTTTTGTGTTTATTAGGGTTTGCCGTGTTCCATAAATCTGACCTCAAATTTGTTTTAGGGAGAGAAAGTTAGAGCCTATCATCGACTAACTCACCGCAATTATCAAACCTTCGATCTGCGTATCTGCGATTTGAGAAATACAGGGGACGGACGATTATTCAATTTTAGGGTTTTGATCAGTTTCATTATGATTGTAAATCCCTAATTATTGGAACACTTGATATTGGGGAAACGGCTTTTTTCGAATTTATCTTAAAGGTGCGCTTTTTATGTAAAACCTTTTCGTATTCCGTTGATAGCTATGCTTCAGAGTTACTAAAATTTTGTTATATCTTAATATTGTTATAGCTCTTAATATTGTGTTTTGGTGTTCTGATTTGTTTTGGGGGGCTTGAAGGTATGTATATTGGGTGTTCACTACTCTCTGTTAGTGGTGGCTTTGAGATTCGATGATGTACTGAATTTATATTCTTTATAGTGATAGTTGTAAGATTATTTATTAGAATTATCTTTGGTGTATGATAAATAGTATTTTTAAGTGATATTTACTTCTTTTAACCATGATTTGTTGAGGCTTTACTGGTATTAACTCACGTTTTAGTACCTTTTACAAGGAGAATGTTGTATTGTCCTCTAATATCTGCGTCAGTTCTTAATTTGAAATTACTGAGAAAGGTGGTCCTTCATTCTGTCTATTGGTATTACCTACTAAAACAGTGAATACCTAAGATGGCCTCTGTCCCACTTTATTTGTCCCCCATTTTACTTCATGCATTTTAAGAGACTACTGACTGCTGAGATTAGTATAAAAGGTTGTGTGGAGTTCTAAGAATATAACTATTTATTGGAACTCATCTATTAAATGATTTGTCACTATTAGATTGGTTAACTACCCCTATTGCGACTGGTCATGTAATAGAGTAATATTAAAAAAATTCATGACACATCATTTTTTACACCATATTTGAGACCTCTAACTTCTAGATTTAACCCCAAAGTTCCTTTTTATATTTTTCCATAAACAAAGTTAGAATTGTAATGGCAGCATAATTTAAAACTAAGTTGGAAAGGTTTCAAGGCATATAGGGGGACGGAGACAAACATAAATAAATAAAAAATGGGTTGCATGAACTAAACGAAAAATGTAGGAAACAAGTGCTTACCTAGCGGTTTGTTAAGAAGATTCACTTTCTGATGGTATGTTGGTGTATATACTCTTTTTTTTACCCAGTAGAAGAGTCGATACATAATTCTCATTATATTTGTGGTTTGTTTTGTGCTTCAGGTTTCTAAATCTCAGCCATTCAATCGTGGCATTAGAAGTCAAAGCTTTTGTTTTCTAGCTTATACATAAATGTACTTGGACTCTTGGAGTTATGATATTACTCTTCAGAGGCTGTGCTAGTGGTTGTGTTATTTCTATTAAAGTAGTGCAATCAAAATTTCTTTGTGTGAGAGGCTAAGATGCCATCTAATTATCTAGCAAGCCTGAGAAGTGCGTTCCGGCGGGGAATCCAGAGATCATTTGTTGTGCCAGAAGGTGGCTTCCAGGAGTCTGTGGAAGTTATATTTGGACAGGGGAAACTGTTGTTTGGCAACTCTAGGCTGTTCAATTCTGTACCAAGTGCATCTTTTGCTGACCTGAATGTCTTTTTACAGCCTGGTACTCTTGTTGCTGCTCAATCGAATTTGCATTTAGTTAATCGAAAGAAAAATATTTCAGTTGTTGGAGCACTTTCTCGTACATTTTCCATTCCATCTGTGTCCGGGCCCCCATTTCAGGTCTGTGGGTATCACGTTGATCGCCTGCTATCCGAGCCTAGTCATTTTTCGCTGGGAATTCACTTTCAAAAGGTACCTATGGCTATTAGTGGTTCCAGAGCTTTGCTTGGTGACTGTTCAGTACATAATGTAACTTCTAGGCGTGGGCGTCTTGTAGGGCCAACAAGTGGCTCTGTTACTGCCTACAGCAATAGAAGTCTTGACTATTGCAGAAAAGCCTGCATGAGTTTAAGAAATGATGAAAAACCGAACAATCATTTGCTCTATGGGTACTTCATATATCATGTTGCAAAGAGTAGTGGGATCTCTAATCCAGCCTTGGGGTTCGGAATGAGGAGTTTCTATATCTCAGCACCTGCTTGTTTCTCTGCGGGGACTGCTCCTGACGTGTCCTTTGACAACCCTGTTTGTGAGGAACAAGTTGCCAATTCTGCTGATACTTCTGAACAGTATGTTTTCTAATTTTAGCGTGTGGTCTTGCATGAATTTTTTCACGGAACTTGTGTATCAAATGGATGTTATGACTTATGAATATTATTGAATATATCACGTAAAGCAATGCCCTTTCATATGATACTTATGTGTGATTCAAGTTATATTTACAGTGGTATTTAGTGGATCTGCCCTAGCAATGAGATCCTATAACGGCTAATCTTGTAATTGGGACATAAAATAAGTAAATAGAAATATGTCAAAGTTAAATTAATTAACAGAAATTGCCTGCCACTACCAAAATGTGATACTTTCCCCAAACTCTTTTGGAGGATTTCTTTACATTTATGATATTTTTACTTGTGTTGGCTACAGGAAGATCCTAGCAGGTAGATCTCTGAAGCTAAATTCAGGATCGTGTTACCTTCCCCATCCTGATAAAGAAGAAACTGGTGGAGAAGATGCTCACTTTATCTGTTCGGATGCACAAGCAATTGGAGTGGCAGATGGTGTGGGTGGATGGGCTGATCTTGGTGTTAATGCAGGGCTTTATGCACGTGAGCTTATGTCAAATTCGGTAAATGCAATTCAAGAGGAACCTAAGGGCTCCATTGACCCATCCCGGGTCCTGGAGAAAGCTTACTCAAGCACTAAAGCAAGAGGGTCTTCAACTGCTTGCATTATAGCACTTACAGAGCAGGTACACTTTCTAGTCTAGTTGGTTTTCCTCTTTTTATAGTGCTCAGTTTGTTTTGGTCTGCTACACTGTGTTTTAGGTGTTCCAAAAGAAAAAAATGAGCAGCAGTCTGGTATATAGTTCATTAAACATTTACTTGACGATGGCCTATTTGCTATTGATATAGTAATATTTATTTTGTTCTGTTCTGGCATCGGTTTTGTATCCTACTTATTTACATATTTTTTCTTTTCAATAGGTGTCATTTTCGCATCTATTATCTCACTCACTATAAATTTTGGAAACAGTGTGTTTCAACAAAACAGTTTTTATTTCAATGTTTTTCTGGTATATCGGTAACACCAGCGAATGGCTTTAGTTAAGATCTGCCACAGTGAATCTAATCTAGAAACAATAAATGCATGTTCTGGCAAGTAAACTGCAAATCTCAAGCTTTACCATATAACATATGCCGGAGAACTATGATATTTTGCATTTGAGGATGCTGAAGGTTTAAAATTGAAATTCATGATGTACACGTATCAATGCATGATGTTGCTAATATTGGTTCACTTTGGATGCCTTACCTAATAGTTCAGGATTTTATGACCTATGACTTTACTTGGTTTGAAGGAACTACAGTTCTTTTGTTCTTTATTTTTACCAGAGTAAGTTTAGCACGTTCACTTTCAAATTGTTTGATACTTATTATGTTCTGAATTTGCATCACTTCTTTCAAGCAGTTCCAACGAAATTTTCAGTTTCTCCAACTAGAATTGGTTTCATTCTGCCTCTCTTTATGCAGGGTCTTCATGCCATTAATTTAGGTGATAGTGGGTTTATGGTGGTCAGAGATGGATGCACCATTTTCCGCTCCCCTGCACAACAACATGATTTCAATTTTACATATCAATTGGAGAACGGTAGCAATGGTGATTTGCCTAGCTCTGGTGAGGTCAGTTGATGAATGTCTAATGCTGTGCCCTTCTCCACCACCATTTAAATGGCACATGAAATAGCTCTTGTTTTAAGCTTCAACAATTTTTTTACTTGATAGATTGCTTGTGTATAGTATTCAAGCTAATAAGAGTTAGGAAAATGAGTTATATATTGATTGTCGACTTATTTGGATTGTGACTAAAGTTGAACCTTAATGCTACGTTTGGATTGAATGAATGGAGTTGGTGAAGGAATAGAATGGAGAGTGAAATGATTTTTTCCATTCCTGACTGGAATGAGTCATTCCATATCCTCGTGGAACAACCAAACACAATTTTTTTCATTCCATAAAAATGAGTCATTCTATTTCCATCTTTATTCCTGCAATCCAAATGTAGCATAAGTGATAAGATAAAATAATAATGTGTGGGTCCCTTTTTTGTTCCCTCATATCCTATTTTATCCACATAAGTGGGTATTTAGTATTGACATGAATTTGTCGTCATATATAGCAACGTTCTAAGAGTTAACGAGTGCTGCAGATGTTTACCGTCCCTGTTGCTCCTGGAGATGTTATAATTGCTGGTACAGATGGGCTTTTTGACAATTTGTACAACAATGATATTACTGCTGTGGTGGTACATGCCGTGAGAGCTGGTTTAGGGCCTCAGGTGACAGCTCAGAAGATAGCGGCATTGGCGCGCCAAAGAGCCCAGGATAAAAACCGGCAGACACCATTCTCCTCTGCAGCTCAAGAAGCTGGATTCCGCTATTATGGTGGAAAGCTCGATGACATTACTGTTGTTGTTTCATATATTACCAACTCCGATGCTGCATGACCCTGACGGCCCCCTTTCTGAAAATGAGATCCGTATGAAAAGCGTTGAATAAATTGATGCAAGAGTTGTTTGGTTTGTTCTTTTTGAGCGCCTGTGGCGTGTTACCACTACGAAAAACCACTCTTAGAATTGATTAGTGTTTTGTACAGGTTTATGGTTACATTTAGATTTAGGGTTTCCTGTCTATTGCAATGTTTATGATAACCCATGTTTTTGTTCCTATACAACAAATCGCGAACATTATATGTAATAAAATTTTAAACCAAGTCGCAAGATATTCTGTTGTGTATTACAAATTAAGAGCCAATTTTTTGCTTTTGAAGACTCCCATCTAGGGATACGTTGGTACAACTATAATGAATTTTTATAATTAGAATATCAAGTGAAGTATAGACTCCCATCTAGCAAATTGTCTTTCGTTTTCGTTCTCGTTCTCACCCTTCCTATTTTTTGGGAGAAAAGGAATGGCAGGTCTTAGAGAAGAGCAGGAAATCATCTCGAATCGCCATTGCAATTGGAGTTGGGAGTGTTTTTTTGGGCTGCATCGGCTCCTTCTTCCTCCTCCCATGAATCGCCATTGCAATTGGTGGGACTCACTCCATTCTTATGTATGTGAAGATATCAAAAATATATGAGAAAAATAGTGTCCTCTTATATTTTCACGTGCACTCTTCGTGATAGGACCCGTTCGATTCTTGTGTGAAGATATAAAAAATACATGTAATAATAATAATGTGAAGATATAAAAAATACATGTAATAATAATAATGCTCTCTTATATTTAAAACAATTGGTACATGTTCAATGTACACAAGCAGATTAGACGTGCAGATTTGTGACTTCAATTGCGTTGTTACCTTGGATATTTAGTGGAAATTGAAGTGTTGTTAGCCTTGATCATTCTGTTTGGCTGGTTGTGTTTAAAAGTTACTAAAACATTATCACGAGTAGGAGTTGGCATGAAATGTGGCCTCGATTCCTTAATATCAGGACTACGTTTGGAATCTGTTATTTGAAATACAATAAATTTAGGTGTTAACGTCTGAATTTGTGAGCACGTGAAAAATCACCAAAGCACGAGTACCTGCACCCACAAGACCGTTAGATACCCCCAAAACTAGCGACGACTTGGGCCGTCCGGAGATGCTCCGGTGTAAGAGTAAGTAACAGGCCAAAAGCGTAACAATGGAGGACAATAATGCTGGAATTATTATAGTTCTGTGTAAGATATAAACGTGTGTACCGTAATCCCGGAGTTTATGGCCAGTATTTATAGTGCATGTCATCCCCAGAGTCCATATAAGAGTAAGGTACTTCAATCCAAATCACCTTTGGATTATCCTTCTCACTAATAGAAACCTTTTCTAATTACCCATCTGATCTCCACGAAAATAGGAAAATGATTCCTAACATGATTCAACCTTAACCATCCCAAGCCGTGCAGGAAGTAACAACCGAGAATTGGGCCATCCTTCCCCGAGCCCAACCCAGCCGAACCCCCCACGTCGCACTGCTTATAACCCAAACGTAAGCCCAACCCATCTTCACTACCCAATCCACATTATATCCGGGTCGGGCAGATCTTATCCCAACATTACCCCCCACTCTCCTATTTTTAAAGGTTAAATTAGGAGAGTATAACACCACCCCTTCAGTTATACACAAGCCCAACCATTGACAAACAAACCTTAACTACCATCTTCCTCACATCAGTCACACGTGAACAAACCTTAACTACCATCTTCCTCACATCAGTCACACGTGTGAAAACACCTCCTCACTCTGCCACACGCGTTCCCCAAAACTAATACACCAAACCCTCGTCTCGAAATAAACTTTTTATCTTCAATAACATTTCAAAAACCCTTTCTATTTCCTCTATACGGTCTCATCAACTACATCTTCAACAACGATCCTGTTATAGCAACAAAAACTCCTTCGATTCTTCTAATCGGTACCCCCAAACTAATTACAAACTCCAAAACCTTATCTAAACATTACCCCCAAAAACCCAGGACCTTTCACCGGAATCTATGGCTTCCACTACTGCTGCCGCCTCTTCCACTGCCACTGCCTCCAAGACGAAACAACAGGAAGCCGAGATAAGAGCAATGTTTAGTGATGAAGAAGAATTCAGCCACGCCAATGTCTCGTCTAAAATCACTAAACAAGCCCTCTACCAGTACAAAAGAGACTTCCACTTCCCCGGTGAATACTCCCTCACCGTACTGAAGCCCGAAGAGCGACTATACTGGCGTCCATCTACTCCCAAGGTAGCAGTGCCAGTGCAGGTATTAAAGAATGACGTTTGATTCCCCCTCCACCCCTTCATTATCGATCTTCTAGACTTCGTCGGAATAGGTCTAGCCCAACTAGTCCCTAACTCGTACATCCACATCATATGCTTCATCGCTCACTGTCACGACCTCAAAATTACCCCATCTCTTGACTTCTTCTTCCATATCTTCTGCCTAACCCGAACCAAAGAAGCCGGATTCAAAACCTTAAACAGACTTCCGGGCCAAAAAGCATGGATGTAACCGCCATCGAGCAATAAAGGATGGAACAAAGAATGGTTCTATGTCTCTGGTCTAGACACCCATCTGATACCACCATGGGGGAACCCAGAGAAACCAACCATCGACCCCATCACTGAAGAGCGAGAAAGCAGGTTTAAACGCCTCTGCAGGAAGATTCCAGAAGAGCCATGGAATATCAACCTCCTGTCTGACCATAAATGGCTATACTCCTATGGACGTAAGTTCCCGAACTCACTTCTTCTTTAATCCCCGAATTAATACAATGTATCTATCTAACCTCCCCCTCTTTTATTTTATTTTGGCATCAGTAGTCGAAGTTTACAAAAACCAACCCTACGTAGTTAAACCCACATCAACCATCGAAGCCACCCCCGAACCGACCGCAGAACCAAAGTCCTCTTCCCACCCTGCTCCCCAACTAACTACAAAACCAGCTCATCACGCCTTCAGACCTCCTTCTGTGAACACCGAACCCCAGACTGCCGATCCCCCGACCATCCGTGTTGTCCTCCCCCACACCTCTTCAATAGAACCTTGCCTTGAAAAAAGTGTTCTAGACATGACAAACCTGGAGAAACAGCAACTCAGGAAAAGAAAAAAGAGACGGCTAATCAAGGCTGCCGACCGTCATCCCCAAACTGCTGATCCTATTCCCTTCAAACCCCCCGCCGCTGTTTACCCAAACACCCCTTCTCCTCCCACTTCACCATCACCCCTTCTCGGGGAGAAAGACCCGATTTCTCAAGTCCAGACCCAACCTTCACGTCCCATTTCCCCGACTCCAACCTTGCCAGAACAGAGCATACCTCCTCAACACACATCCCGATCTCTAACACCCATAGAAATCGAATCTGACCCTTCTCCAACCCCTACCACAGGGGAAAAACATGAGCCCAGAGCTTCATTTTCTAAGCAGGAGAAATCCTATCCCAACATTCCTATCCTTCTGTTCTCCTAATTCTCATTCTTCCCCACCGAACCCAACCCCTTCATTCCTGAAGATCTATTCCGCTTCTTCAACCTCCCTGCTGACGATCCGCATTACCCCAGCACAGATCCCCGAGCATTGCTGACCAAAACCATGCTTCATCTCGGACATGTAAACACCCTCCTCATAACATAATTATTAATACTCATCAAAACCTAAATTATAGCTTAATTACTTATCTTTTGCAGACACTTGGAGGGTTCAACCGCCTACTTAGCCATCAGAACACTCAAGAGGAACAAACTGACACCATCACCCGACTTCAAGCTGAACTGGACCAACTTAAAGCCGACCACAACCGGCTCCATGAAGAACACGACGAACTCAGAAAAGAACACGACCAACTCCTCGAAAAGCATATCAAAACTCAGCAGGAAATGGTCGAACAACTAATCCAAGCGAACGCCACCGACAATTTACTCCAAAGCCTTCAGAGCCAACTGACCGAGCAGACTCACCAAAACCAATCCCTGGAGGCAAAACTGACCAACATTGCCACAGAAAGAACCACTTTACTTCAGGAGCTAGAAAACAGAACCACGAAATCAGAAGAGCTCCTGAAGCAGAACCAAGACCTTCATCAGAAAACCCTTCAGCTGACCCGAGATCTGAATGAGAAAAATGAGTCTGTCAACCTCACCACTGCAACGAATAAACTCCTTATAGAAGAAATCGAACAGCTCAAGGCCCAAACCCTTCAACCACCCGAAGACACCAAAAAAGCTATCATTGAGGAGTACAAAAAATCTAAAGAGCTGACGGAGGCAGTAATGGACCAGTACACCAAGGGATATCTATACGCCAAAAGCCTGGTGGCGCAAACTGGGGTTAATCCCATCACCATGGGCTTCTCTTCAGATGAAGACATGTCAGACCAAGAAGAACCCACGACCACCTCTCCCAATCAACTGAGACTACCTAAGGAACAAAGTCCAACACTCGATCAACAGAACCCGAAAAGTCAAACCACGGACCTGGTTCAGCAACCTCCCACAGCCGAAGTGCCCCTTTCGGCTCAAGCTCCTCTCGAGGGCCAAACCCCCCCCCAGAGGATCAGATCTCTATCGAAGATACACAAATCCCCGATCCTTCAGATTCCCTTGCTGATCCCCTCAAACATCAATTTAATGTACTTTTTTGCTTACGTATGTAAATGTAACAAGTTTGAATGAAAAATATTTTTGCTTCATTAACATATACTAAATATTACATTTTTCATCCGAACAGACACCAGTACTCTAAATAATATGAACACCTAACTTTTTAGAACAAGTCTAAATAATCTTCTAAACTGATAACAAACTACCGAACCCTAAAATTAATAAAATGAAAGTAGCTAAACATAACCAACATGACCCTTAACTTACTACAGACAATCACTGATGGTACTTCCTCAGCCTGACAACATGTCAATAATTTTTTAGTTCGGCTCTTGACATATCCTTTAAACGATAAGTACCTGGTTTGACAACCTCGATAACCTCATAAAGCCCCTCCCACGTCGGCATTAACTTTCCCGTTTCCAGAGGAGTGGAGGCTTCAGCTTCCCGAAGGACTAGATCCCCAACGTCAAACCTTTTTTGTCTAACTCTTTTGTTATAGTGCCTAGTCGTCCTCTGCTGATAAGCTGCTAATCGAAAAACCGCAGCATCCCTAACCTCATCCACCAGATCAAGATTCAACCTTAGTCCCTGATCATTGTAAGCTTTTCTAAAAGTAACCCTTCTGAACGAAGGCGACCCTACGCCCACAAGAATTAGGGCTTCAGTCCCATAAGCTAACCGAAAAGGAGAATCTCCAGTAGTGGATCGAGGGGTCGTTCGGTACGCCTACAACACACTTGGCAACTCTTCTGGCCATCGCCCTTTGGCCCCATCTAACCTCTTCTTGATCCCGTTGAGGAGTGTTCTGTTAGTCACTTCGGACTATCATATCATCCACGTAAACCTCCATATTCCTACCGATCTGTTTCTCGAACACCAGATTCATCATCCTCTGATAAGTGGCTCCTGCATTGATTAACCCGAATGTCATCCTCTTGTACGCATAAGTCGCTCGGTGGGTTATAAATGCTGTTTTTGGGATGTCCTCTTCTGCCATCAGAATCTGGTGATACCCTGAGAACGCGTCCAAAAAGCTGAGTATCGCGTTACCCGACGTGGCATCAATTAGTTGATCAATATGAGTAAGGGGATAGAAATCCTTTGGGCATGCCTTATTGAGGCATGTATAGTCGATACAGACCCTCCACTTCTCGTTCTGCTTCCGGACCAGCACTACATTGGCCAACCACTCCGGGCATTCAATTTTCTGAATTATACCAGCTTCCAATAGTTTCCCGATCTCGTCATCAATTACCTTCTGCCTTTCAGGTGCAAAGATCCTCCTTTTCTGTCGAACCGGCCTCCTTTCTGGGTCGACCGACAGCTGATGGACAACCACACCTTTAGCTAATCTCGGCATGTCGTTTGGTGTCCAGGCGAAGATATCGGCATATGTCTGAAGCAATTTCACCGACTCCTTTTTGATTGTATCTGGTAGCCCGACCCCAATCTTCACTACTTTATGGGAATCACCCTATACCAACCTCACGTCCTCGGTCTCCTTGGCAGGTAGAGCCAAGGGTTATGTAGCTCCCTCTGTGAAGGGTTCTACATCCACCCTCATAGTTTGTTTAAATTTACTGATCCCCACCGAAGACAACGTAAGCGTATGTCTGTAACACCTTCGGGCTATATCCAAGTCACCCTTCACCTCCCCGACCCCATTAGCAGTAGGGAACTTCATCTTGAAATGTGGGATCGAGGTCACTGCATGGAGGGCTGATAAGGTGGTTCGGCCTAAGATGACATTATAAGCCGAATCCACTTGAACTACAAAAAATTTCACCGTGACCTGCATCTGTCTCGGGGCAGTTCCGAATATTACCGATAGCTCTACCATCCCGACCACAGGGACTTGCTCATTTCCGAATCCATACAGAGGTGCCTCAAAGCCGACCTCCATTCTCACACCTTACAAATCCATCATCTGATATGCATGGCTATACAGGACATCGACCGAAGAATCGTTGTCAATCATTATCCGTTTCATATCAGCTGGTCCGACCTGAGCTGTAATGACGAGAGCCCCTTCATGTGGCTCCACGGCATCGAGAGGGTAATCTTCGTCGGTGAAAGAAATCACAGTCCCTGGAAATGGTCTTTCAGTTTTCATCAGACGATCTACTGTCATTACCCCATCAGGTCCGGCCCGCCGCTTCTTGCCTCCATGCTTCTGAAAGGTTCCCCCTGAGATGACATCGACTACTCTTCTCTGCTGACCCTCATTCTGGACAAGTGGTTGATTTGCTACTAGAGCCTGCCGCCCAACAACATATTGAACCAATTCTCCTTTCTGAACATTTCTTTCGATCATGTCCCTCAATTCCTTACACCTCCATGTAGAATGGCCCCGATCCTGATGATATTCACAGTAAAATCTCCGATCTCCCTTTTTAATTGGTAGTGGTGGTTCATAGAATGGTTTTCCTCTTATCTCGTTCAAGATGTGTACCCTATCGGTGTTCAGTGGAGTATATATTTTTTCCGTTTGTTTTGGGTGAAACAGCGACTTCTCTGTCTGAGGAGGTATTGCTGTTTTTGGACCAATTCGATCCCATACCCCTGGTTTGGACCCCTCCCCTTTGGGTCGAGTTGCCACCTCTTGTACCGGTGTTAAATTGTTCATGGCCTCCTCTATTGATATCAATTTTTCAGCCCTCTCATAGGCGTCGGCAAGATCTTTAGGGGGATTGAACATGATGTTTTTCAGCAACTTCTTAGAGCGGCCAACGTCCAACCCGGTGGTGAAAAATCCCAGCGCCTGAGTTACATTGAGCTCTGCCACTGTTCCGACAGCATCCCTGAATCTCTGTACATCCTGCGCCAGAGATTCATTATTCATTTGCCTGATCTGCATCAATGAGGCGATAAGCTTCCTTCTCCTTCTATTGCTTTCAAATCGCTCATGGAATTTCTCAATGAGCTCTTTCCAAGAACTGATGCTGCCCGGGGGTAAGGATACCACCCTTTGTTTTGCAGCCTTCGTAAGCGTAGTCACAAAGATCTTGCACATCCCTACCTCCGAGTGATTAAAATATCCCATCACTATCTCATAACCATTGGTGTGGTCATATGGATCCCCCGTGCCATCATACGTATCCAAAGGCTGCAACTTCATTTTGGGGTCGGCTTTCTCCTGGTTAATAACTGGGTAGAAGGGCGACTTGCTGCTCAACGTCACCGCTCCTGGTTTTACCTCAGCTATCATTTGTTCCATCTCCGCTAGTCTTTCCATCAGAAGATTGGTGGGAGCTGGGTCTTGTTGTAAAGGCTCTTTTCCTGGGCCTTCATCTACCTGATCGCCATTATTCACGTGATGTTCGGTCCCAAGATTATTCGGCTGACCCAGCCTCGGATCTTCCCGATGGCGATCACCTTCCGAACCAGACCGACCCCGCCTCAGATCATCCCAATAGCGATTACCTCCCGAAACAAACCGATCCCGCCTCGAGTCTTCCTGATGGCGTTCACCTCCCGAAACAAACCGTTCCCGCCTCGGGTCTTCCTAATGCCGTTCACCTCTCGAAACAAACCGATCCCGCCTCGGATCATCCCGATAGCGGTCACTTTCTGATCCTAACCGACCATGCTTCGGATCTTCCCGATGGCAGTCACCTTCCGAATCAAACCGATCCCGCCTCGGATCCTCCCGATGTCGGTCACTTTCCGAACTAGACTGACCCCGCCTTGGATCTTCCCGACGGCTACGATCGTAGCCACTTCTGGTTCGGCTCCCGTATGTTTCTGATTTGTTCCTCAAGGGACCATCCTGACGCCCCCGAACGATAGTGTGGCGATTACTGAACTTTGAATCCCCTTGCCTAGGTGGCGTATCTGCAGTCACCCCTGGTTGTAAGGTAGGGGAAATACTGAATCTCCTTCTCCGATGCCGACTCTGGGGGGTGGACTCCCTGGATCTCATACCCGCAGTCTGTCGCTCCCTGCCCCCTTCCAATTTTAACAACAAGTTTTTCAATTCCTGTTGCTGCGTCTACAGAGCCTGCATAGCGTCCTGGGCCTTCTGGACCTTCCTCTTTCTGATGGTCTCCCTTTGGTCTATCGTGTTGCGTCCCCCGCCATGAGTACTTCTACGGGACCCCTCATTCTCTGTGCCCGAAGAAAAGTCCAACCTACGTCTCAGTGGGTCAGATGGGATCCCTTTCGATATGGACCTCCCACCGCCAGGCCCCAAACAGTCCATCACCGAACCCTTAATAGCACGAGTTGAATTCCCTGCAGACGAACCAATTTGCTCAATTTGCACCATAATTGTTGTCTGCTTCACTTATCAAACGAGATTACTAACCCACCCTCCTGAACAATGATTTTCGATACACAGAAGGCCCTCCTTCTAGCGCCAATGTTAACGCCTGAATTTGTGAGCACGTGAAAAATCACCAAAGCACGAGCACTTGCACCCACAAGACCGTTAAACACCCCCAAAACTAGCGACGACTTGGGCCGTCCGGAGAGGCTCCGGTGTAAGAGTAAGTAACAGGCCAAAAGCGTAACAATGGAGGACAATAATGCTGGAATTATTATAGTTCTGTGTAAGATATAAACGTGTGTATCGTAATCCAGGAGCTTATGGCCAGTATTTATAGTGTATGTCATCCCCAGAGTCCATATAAGAGTAAGGTACTTCAATCCAAATCACCTTTGGATTATCCTTCTCACTAATAGAAACATTTCCTAATTACCCATCTGATCTCCACGACAATAGGAAAAAGGATTCCTAACAGGATTCAACCTTAACCATCCCAAGCCGTGCAGGAAGTAACAACCGAGAATTGGGCCATCCTTCCCCGAGCCCAACCCAGCCGAACCCCCCACGTCGCACTGCTCATAACCCAAACGTAAGCCCAACCCATCTTCACTACCCAGTCTACATTATATTCGGGTCGTACAGATCTTATCCCAACATTAGGCATTGTGGAGCTTGCACTTCAGATAGCTTAGTGTTTCTTCTAATCTTATCTCATATGGGAAATGGTCCATGAATTCCTGTGTTTTATGCAAAATTGCAAACATAAGAGCGACTTAAGTTATTAACAACTTTAATTAGTCTGATGTTGAGGTTTATTTCGTGAATCTGATCTCTGAGTGCTTTCTTTCATAGATTGGATCATCCTCGTGCAAATCACCAAAAAGGATTAATATTTTGAAATCAGACAAGAATTCTGAGTTGAAGAAAGAAGCAGACTAGGGAGCTAACTGAAAAGCTACGATTGGCTGAGCAGGGAAAAAATCAAGCGCAGAAACGATGCCTTTCCGTCTAATCGCCCAAGCCCATTGTCAAATTCAGAATCATCAAATGTGACAAAATCTAACGAAACAGAAACGAGGGGGAATTCCAAAGGGAATTCAAGAGTCACAGAAGCTCCACAACTGATATCAACCAATTTCACTTCTCCATATATACAGATTGGCTGGCGAAGGAGCACCATTAGTAAGTAATGACGATGAAATTAGTTCAAAAGTAAAGTAAAGTAAAGGAGAAGGATAAACTTGAAAGATGCTCGAGCTCTAATGGAAGGATTAGAAATGACAACGCGTTTGATGCAGAGAATCACAGCATATCAATGAATTTTGAGTCCTCAAAAACAGAACACGAGAAGCTAGACAAAACAAGCACCCTCAAAAGAGAAGAAACATGCCACATTGTTGAGGAAGATGTTCTTAATAAGCCGAAACCAGAAGTTCTTGAAACCGTTGAAAATTTCCCTGAAGAAAGAAAAACTAATTCTCTTACGGAGATGAGCTTATCTGAAAAGACTGAGAAAAATATTTCTATGGTTAGGAAGAAGCCCGCAAGCCAGAGTTGAAATCTTTGTGTTCAATCCTCCGAGATGAGATTGAGAGACTAGGTAATGTGTTTAATTAAGCATGTAACTGATAGATTAATTGAAAGAGATTATCATTCAAAGGAAGAAACCAAATTACAAGTAAAATAAACTAAAAAGAGGCTAACCCTTAACTAGGCAAAACTAGGGCAACATTAAGGAAATGGAAAAATACAATACTACCCTACCTAACATAAGCTAATAACAAAATAGTATTAATAATACCAATAATTCTAATAGCCCCCCACAAACTCATGATGCAACGGTGGAAATCATCGAGAGTTTGCCAACCAAGAAACGAAAACGCGGAAGCGGAAGCGACTTAGTTAACAAATCGGCAATCTGTAAGGATGAAGAAATGAATGGCAAGGTGAGAGTGCCATGTTGTAGATGATGACGATTGAAATGACAATCAATCTCAATGTGCTTAGTTCTCTCATGAAAAACCGAATTGTGAGCTATCTGAATAGCACTTTTGTTGTCACAATGCATATGAGTGGGTGAGGATATAAGAACGCCCATATCTGTAAGTAACCCACGTAGCCAAACGATTTCAGTGGTAGTAGAAGCCATCGCTCTATATTCTGCTTCTGTAGAAGAGTGAGAAATAACACTTTGTTTCTTACTCTTCCAAGAAATAAGAGAATCTCCAAGAAATATACAAAAGCCAGTGGTAGATTTGCGATATGATGGGTCACTGGCCCAGTTAACATCAGAGTATGCCCGCAGTTCTAAAGAGGATGTCGATGGAAACAATAGACTCTGAAAAATAGTACCCCGAAGATATCGCAAGATACGAACAACGGCTGCCCAATGAATTGTAGTAGGAGAAGTGACAAACTGGCTAACAATATGAACGTCATAGGCAATATCCGGGCGTGTAATGGTGAGATATACCAAACTCCCAACAATGGTACGATATAAGGTAGGATCAGTCAAAGGTGTGCCATCTGAAGTAGAATATCGAACATTAAGCTCAAGTGGAGTATCAACGGTTCTAGTATCTGTAAGACGAGCTCGTTCAATAATATCAGTTGTGTATTTTGACTGTGAAAGAAGATAGCCTTTAGGAGAGTTAGCAACCTCAATGCCCAAGAAATAACGTAGAGACCCCAAATCTTTCATTTCAAAACGAGAGGCTAATTCAGACTTCAGTGTTGCAATTCCATCAACATCATCACCAGTAATAATCATGTCATCCACATATAATGAAAGAATAATGATACCAGCAGGAGTACGTTTAAGGAAAAGTGCAGAATCATGATTACTGGAAGTAAAACCAAGTGAGATGAGCACAATGGAAAATTTCTCAAACCAAGATCGTGGAGCTTGTTTGAGACCATACAAAGCTTTTTTAAGTTTGCAAACTTCACCAGGATTATGTTTGACTCCAGGAGGTGGAGTCATATAAACTTCCTCTAGATCACCATTCAAGAAGGCATTCTTGACATCCATTTGAGATATATGCCATTGACGGATGGAGGCAACAACAATCAGAGCGCGAACAGTAGTCATTTTTGCAACTGGTGCAAAAGTCTCCTCATAATCCATACCATACTGTTGCGAAAAACCTTTAGCGACTAATCGAGCTTTATATCTCTCAACTGAACCATCAGATTTTGTTTTGATTTTATATACCCAACGCGAACCAATTGCACGTTTACCTGGTGGTAAAGTTACAAAATCCCAAGTATTTGTCTTGTGCAAAGCAGAAAGTTCCTCAGCCATAGCATGCTGCCAAAGTGGGTCAGTAACTGCCTCTTTATAAGAGTGAGGCTCATAAAGATTATGAATAGATGATAAAAAAGAGGCAAAGACAGGAGAATAAGATGAATACTCAAAATCGGGTAATTGAGTTGACTTACGTGTACGATGAGGATAACGAGGAGCAGGATCCTCGAATTCAGTAGCTGGTTGGGGCACCACATAGGGGAGGAGAGGAGTGGTAGCATCAGGAACAAAAGTACTAGATTCTGTAGAGTTTCTATCGGCATCTTCAGAGAAGGGGTCAATATGTAGAAGATCAGATTTAGACATGTTATGAGAGTTAGAAGTAATGGAGAAGAAGGGAATGTGTTCAAGGAAAAATACATGACGAGAAACATATAGTTTCTGAGTAACCGGATCAAAGCAACGATATCCTTTTTGACCTTCCCCATACCCTAAGAATACACAGATAGCTGAACGAGAAGACAACTTACTCCGTTCAACATGAGGTCGCAAAACAAAGCATGTACAACCAAAGACTCGTAAAGAAGAATAATCAGGGGAATGACCATAAAGCTTTTCAAAAGGTGACAAACCTGATGTGTGAGAAGATGGAATCCGATTGATTGAATGAACAGAGGTAAGAACTGCTTCCCCCCAAAAATCAGGAGGAACAGAGGCAGATAACAATATAGAGCGAGCAGTCTCTATAATATGTCTATGTTTTCTTTCAGTAACACCATTTTGTTCAGGAGTATCTGTACATGAAGTTTGGTGTATAGTCCCATCCAAAGCAAGCAATTCACGAAAATTAGTGGAAGTATATTCCCCACCCAAATCACATCTAAAACATTTAATAACAGCAGAGTGTTGAGTTTTTACAAGGGCCCTAAATGTAGAATAAATACCTAAGAAATCAGACCGTTGTTTCATAAGATATACCCAACAATAACGAGTATAATCATCAATGAAAGAAATATAATATCGAGACCCTCCTCTTGTGGTAGTTGGAGCAGGTCCCCACACATCAGAATGAATCAAATCAAATGGGGCAACAGAATAAGAAACACTTCGATTAAAAGGTAAAGCAGAAAACTTTGCCAATTTACAACCACTACAACCAGAAATATCATTAGATGATAAATTTCCTAAAGCTCCTGTAGAAGCCAAATATCTTAAACGAGAAGATGAAACATGTCCCAATCTAGAATGCCATAAATAAAAATTAGACGAAGAAGGACTCAAACGAAAAGAAGACAAGTCAACAGTAGAAGCAACAACAGATGGTACTTTCAGCTCATCCAAAAGATATAACCCTCCCCGCTTACGGCCTATCCCAATCAGCTTCTGGGAGTGAGGATCCTGCACACAACAAGAAGTGGAAAAAAAGAAGACTAAATATCCAGAGTCACATAATTGACTAACAGAAACAAGATTCAATGCAAGATTGGGAATATGATAAACATGCGGAAGAGACACATGAGATGTGACAACAAGACCAATTCCTGCTAAGGACATTAATGTACCATCAGCAGTAACAACAGGCTTAGCATTAGTAGGTGAAATAGATGTAAAACAGGAAGTGTCAGGTGACATATGGTGAAAAGCTCCAGAATCCAAAACCCAGATAGATGAAGATGTACCTGATGAATTTGGAGGTGACAAACCTGAGGCAGCAAAAGCATGAGACGAGGCAAGGAACTTCTGAAATTGTTCAGTAAGTGAGTCCGTCGTAGGCGGAACAGAAGTGGATGCTCCAGTCACCGCATAGTCAGATGGAGGTACAGGTGCAGCAGTGCGAGGCTGTGGAGGCCTAGGACCACGATATGACTGAGTGAACTGATTCTGAGAGAACTGATTATGCCTAGGTCGTTGAAATCGCGGTTGCACTCCCTTGTTCAACAGTTGAGGGCATTGAGCCTTCCAATGTCCTGACTGCTTGCAATAGCTACATGCATCATCTGCAGCCTTTGGATTAGGCTTGGTGAAAGATGGACGTTGGGGTACAGCCAAAACAGATGTGGTGGTCATTGGAAGAACTCCTTTCTCAGCGTGGGACTTATGACGCATTTTTTCAGTCAACAATTCACTAACAACTGAATCAACAGATGGCAAGGGAATGCGGTGCAAAATATTGCCACGTAAAGATTCAAAATCATCATGAAGAGCCATTAAAAACTGAACCAGTCGTTGCTCTTCTCTAGAAGCAATATACGGGGCAAAGGCACGAAGTTCAGAAGTTTCCGTGAGAGCTAATTGATCCCAAAGATCAGTCATGGCAGAATAAAACTCCTGAACACTCATGTTTTTCTGTTGAAGAGCACGAATATCAATTTCCAACTGATACTTTTTGGCGAAGTTAGATTGCGTATATAACCTCTCTAAATGATCTCACACCTCTTTTGAAGTGTCATATTTAGCCAATTGCATGCCAATGGAGTGCTCAACAGAATTATTAATCCAAGTTAAGATTTTTGAATTATTCATTTCCCAAGTTTCAAATTCTTCGACAAATTTACCATCCTTTTTATCTACAGGTTTACACACAATTCCAGAAATATATTCCCACATCTTCTTTCCTTTTAAGAAATTTTTCATAACATAACTCCAATATGAAATTTTTTTACCATCCAATCTAACACTAATAGACTGCAACGAATCATCTTTATTACCAGCCATGATGTTAATCAACAATAAGCAAATATCACCAAAGCAAATCAACCAATGAAGTAGCTACAACCAAATCTGGCTAATCACCGATCTGAAACTGCGACCCACCGGAAAATTGACTAAACAAGAAAATTCATTCCTAATGCATTACACTGTAGTAGTCATCCACCAATACCATCCAATTGGTAATTACACCGTAGTAGTCATCCACCAATACCATCCAATCCAACCAAACTTAAAAGACAAATATTAATATAACGAGAGAATTCTAATTAACAATGAACCACTAAATAACTCTCTTCAATTTTTGCCAAAAGAGGGACACAAAAACTCTGGCAGCACCCAAAATATCACCCAACGTCTCCATCCTTTCTACTTTCCAGTAATGTGTTTAGCCTTGTTGTGGGCGTCTAGTGCGTTCTCCGATTTGAACGATCTATTGCAGTGTTTGTTGTCCTAATGGATTGGTCATATAAAACTAATAAAAGTTGAATCCGCAAGTTTAGGAATGCCATTAAACCTTGCTCTTGATACCATGATAGATTAATTGAAAGAGATTATCATTCAAAGGAAGAAACCAAATTACAAGTAAAATAAACTAAAAAGAGGCTAACCCTTAACTAGGCAAAACTAGGGCAACATTAAGAAAATGGAAAAATACAATACTACCCTACCTAACATAAGCTAATAACAAAATAGTATTAATAATACCAATAATTCTAATAGTAACTACACTGGAATTATATCGAACTTAATTATATTCTTTTGTGAGACAATGCAGATATTATTTTGAGGGGGGGGGGGGGGGGGGGGGGGGGGATGTGCCAAAAACAACCCAAGCGCCGCGTTCAAATGCTGCTGGTGGGAGTAAAAAATGTAAAGAAACATGAAGGGAAAAAAATTAATACGGTGAGAGCTGAAGTGAATAAGGCTAACATTCCCGGCTCGCCTAAATTTCCAGGAGGAGTGGCGTTAGGGGAAAGGTTAAAGATTTTGCTAAAATTTTCAATCAAAAAACTTATTCAAAATCGTAAAGTAATGCGAGCTGTAGATGGGAAGGAAAAGTTAGTGAAGCAGCAAAGTATTAGTATAACTGAAATGAATTTTCTCGACATGAACAAGATGCCAGATTCTTTCTTCATGGTAAATTAATTTGATCTGATTCCCCCCTATGCAGTTCAAATTATTGTTGCTGAAAAGAAAATTTATGTTGTTTACGAGCTGGGAATAATGATAATTTTGGTTAAGTTGGTATCTTAATTTCCTAATGTCTTTTCAGGTAAACTAAAATGTAGAAAAGCCAGAGAAGTCCAAAACTCATTCTTACAATCAGAAGGAAGCTTCTCAATTTTCTGGTAAGTTATTGTCATCAGAATATTTCTCCCTGCCAGCCAATAAATAATAATGAAAGAATCATACTATTGCATATTTTCACAAGCAAAAATGATAGTTTCACAAGGTCCCTCTCACATGAATAGTAAATGAGCCTCACACTCATGTGAGAGGGAGCTTGTGGAACTATCATTTTTGCTCGTGAGAATTTCAATTCCCAAAATTTAACAAGCCTATTGAGGTTTAATTTAATTATCTGAAAATTTGGGTGCTTTCTTATCAGAGTCAATTCCTGATGGTTCTAAAGTTACAAGTCACAATATAAATGATCCCTTCCATGAGAACTATCTGGCATGAAATTTGTATACTTAGTTTTTGATCATATGATTATATTCTCACTGCTAACTATTGATTTTTATCGATATTCGAATTTTTTTCCTCTTCTGATTAGCTTGGTTTATTTATGATGAGACAGATACATGATTTTTCTGATGATCAGGTCAAGCTTCCACAAACTAGTAAAGATCTTGAGGCTACCAAAGTAATTTGCTTCATATTGTTAGACTGCTTTCATATTTATGGAACACAATACTTATACTTTTAATAACTTAATGCAAGCTTTGGATGCTAAAATTCTTAAATGGTCAACGCTCACTGCTCTCAACTCTACAATATGTAAGTTTGTAAACTTCCTTTGAATTCTAAAATTCCTCAATCATTGCAAGCTCCCCTTGTATGTAATCCTGGTTTGCATCAATTTGCTGGTCATAGGTAAATTAGTAGCTACAAACACACTTTAATGTAAGATACGGCTCATTTTCGGATACGTTTGTGTATCGTAAGATACTAACAACTATGATTATATACGATAAGTGCAAAAAATCACATTTAGAACTATAGCAAACAAGAACATGTTCCACATTAAAAAGGGATTTCCATTAGGGGGCATCGACATATCTATTGTTAGTGCATTCATCATAATTAGCGGTTCCAATATTCAACACATTATAAGTGGAAATTTTTTAAATTAGTGGATTTATTAGTTTCAATGTATGTTTCTAGCAAATTATTCAATAATTCTCGTTGTTTTAAGCGAGATATAAAATATCATTTTTTCAAGTGGAAATATCAGTTTACATGTATATTTTATGTTACAATAACTCCATCCAGATCCATGCTAAATGTATTTCTCATCATGCACAGGTTCTTTGGGCAGAGAGTGGATGGAATCCAGTGCCTCTTGTCAATATCATTGAGGGAAATGCAGTGAAAAGAGCATTTCAGAATACTTTACTCTGCCTACACCCAGATAAACTTCAGCAAAAAGGCGCTGCTTCTCATCAAAAATACATTGCAGAAAAAGTTTTTGATATTTGGCTGTTATTTAGCCATAGTTTAGTTGTGCAATGGAATTTAGTTTAAGAAAAATTTTGCTTTATTTTCTTTTTGAAAGAGTCTCAAAAATTCTGATACAAACTAATGTCACTGTTAGTTGCTCCTTTGGGTCTGCCATGTTATCATTATACTGTAACGATATACCTTAGTTTCACAAAAATAATCTCATTTTCATAATTTGTAAACTTTAATATATATTTTTATCGGTGTTTATCCTTTAAGTATAGTCGGTGTCCAGGGTAGCATAATAGTAAAATTGTGATATTAAACTTAAAGGACATTTTGTCATTTTATAGTAACATCAATAAATTAAAAAAAAAAAAAAATCTTTTTGTGGAACAATTTTTTTTTATAAATGAGATTCGTTTTATGGGGGAGTATATTATATGGTTCTCTTGGTTAAGGTTATGGATTGAAGCCATAATATTGGCTCACATTTGGTGTTTGCTGAAAAAATAACAAAATTTATTCATATGATAACGAGTGTTAATGACAATAAATTTATACCGATATTAAAGATAGACCGACGAATGTAGATATATGGGTAAGGAGAGGATAAGGAAGAGATCTACATGTTATTGTTGTATTTTACGGTTCGCTATTTCACGTTAGTTGCAATATAGATGTGAGAGTTTGATATTCAAGTTTACAAACAGCTTTATTCTTTCACAACAGAAGTTATTTTATTTTTACAGGAGGCATGGGATCACTTCAATTCGCTTGGTCTAGTACTTTTGTTGTTCTACCCGTGGCTGCTTTTAAACTCCAGATTTCCAGGAAGTCGATATGAAATTTGCACGACTTAAGGCTTTTAATAATATCAAAATAATATTTACATTATCATAGTAAATTTATATGTAGTGATATTTTTATATTTATTTTAATAATATTTTGAGTTTTTAATAATATTTATTGTTCTGACAGCATAATTATTATTTTGATGTTATTTGTGGCCTAACTTAATATTTTATATGTTTTAAAATATAAAATCATTATCGATTTTTTGAAATTAATTTAAAATATTTTAAAACTCAAAATTGACATGAATTCCTTTTATTTTAATCAATACAATTGATGAATATATTGTAAACTATTTTAAAAATAATATTCATTGCAAAAATAGAAGTATTTTAATATTTTTAATAAATTATTTTAATTTTAATTTTAAATATACTTTAAATTAATTTTAAAAAATTAATAACGATTATATAATTTGAAACAAATGGATGGAGTATAAGGGACTGTTTGTTTAAAGCTGAATGAAATTGAATGGTTAAATGACTGGATCGGTCAATCATTTAGTGCGTTTGTTTATGTCTGAATGACTGAATTTGTCAGATTTTTGGGTCGAATGACTAATGTTGTATTTGATTGCATCTTAATGTTTGAAATTAGAATATAAAAAATTCCTCTGAATGCCTCTAAATCATTAAGATACAAAAGTAAATCTAAATTATTCAGAGGACTTGATTAAGATGCATTAAAATGCATTAAGAGGTGGATTGTTCAGATGCAATCGAACACAACCTGGCTAATTTTTTTGACTGAATGATTAAGTACTCCCAGCTGAATGAAGTAAAAAAAATGTAAATATTATATTAAATAAATTTAGAACAACTTTAAATTTTTTCAGATGGATAAAATAGTAAAAATACGCTATTCAGATATTTCAGACATGTCACTTATCAAACAATTTTTTTTCATTTAATATTCAAAAATTTATTTCATTCAACTTATTCAAATTACTTAAATATTTAAAACTATTTCAATCAATTTTTATTTAATACTCCCCAAGTATATAATCTTAATTCTATTCATCTCAAAATTTTCCTGCCACATCATCTGTCCGTAACATTTAATAATAAGAGGTTGACCAGATACTTTCCCCGTTATTACGTGACACTCCAATGTTTCAAAGGATTACAAAAGGTCCACGATGAGGTTTTGTGTCTTACTTAAAATATCAAAAAAATCATTAATAAAATAACAAAATTAGCGTTAATAAAAATCGATAAAATAACAAAATTATCGATAATAAAAATTATCAAAAAGTTTGCGAGTGTCTAGGTTACATACCATATTTTCCTTTTTGTTTCACTATATTCGAGTTTAATTTTGTTTTTTATTTCATCACCAAAAGTTGGAAAATGAAATAAGAAGAAGAAACGAGAAAATGAAATAAAAAAGAAAAATAATTGACTATTCGAGGCTCAATTTATCACATCAAAATAACAAATACCTACTACCATAAAAAGAAATAAAAGATAGAGAGACATGGCATGAGAACAGACCCCTATTTACTAGTGCTATATTTAGTTTTCATTAATTTCACTCTCCTGGTGTAAGTGGGAATTTAATGAGATTGATCACAAGTTTCATACAGAATTGATAAATGCACTCTATATCTTATTATATGCAGTATTTATTTCATTAAAGGTTCAAATGGAACACATGTAAAGCTAATTATTTTTAATAAATTTTTAGTTGTTAAAGTGTAATATTGAATGAAATGCTATGCAAATTTTAGTATCATTTTTTCTGTATATTTTGTTATCTATTGTACTTCCTTCATCCAGTTTTATTTGTCTTAGTTGATTTTTTATAATTAAATTAACTATATTTAAAATAAAAATTTATTCTTAAGTTTTTTAGATATAAACAAAAAATTATTATCGTAAAAAAGTATATCGGATATACTATCAAAATCAACTTATTTGATTTCAAAATTTACAATACATTTGTTTAATTATTAATCTTTAAATTGGTCGATTTGATCATATAAAAATTAATTATGATAAATAAAATCAAACGGATAGAGTACTATTTATTTATAGTGCAAATTTGGTATCAATTAAAAATATTTTTTTTAAAGAACTAAATAATCTATTTCAATTTGAATTTGTTGAAGAAGTAAATAATATCATTCACTATATATTTCTTGTAAATAAACATGCCCACATACTTCATAGTTGAGGGGTAATGTGGGACAATAAGTGTAATAGTGTCTAGTGCAACTCTAATATTAATGCAGCCAGCCACAAATGTTAGTACTTGTGAGACAGCTTACCGTAGTATAGCATTCTTTTTTTTCTTTTTTCTTTTTTTTTTAAAATTAAATGATGATATATTAAATTTTAAATTAATATAAAATTATTTAATTTTAATCAATATAATTATAATAATTGCATAGTATATAACAAAAATTATTAATTATAATTTATTTTTGGAGTTATATTAATTTTAAATTTAACATATCATTGTTTAATTTAAAAGTCAAATTATATTTTTAATTTTGAAACAAAAAAGAGTAATTTTTTTTCCTTTAAACGGCACAAGGTAGGTGTGTTCATGGATATTGAAGGCTTATTGAATAATTAATTAAGGCAGCCGGGGACACGAGCAGCTGTACCTCCTCACGATAGTACTGGCAATTCTATGAATAGTAACACCCATTGGACACATGGTGGTCGGTGAGTGTGTAAATTATGTGAAATAAATATAAATTATTAAAAATTTAGAGAATTAAATAAAAATATAAAAAATTTAATATAATTAAATTTATAAGGACAATAGAGAAAAAATAGTGTGATATGGTTACATCAAATGGCCTAATATATATATAGTGCCTATTCACAGTAATTCGTTGTCCGAAATACTGTTTTAACAATTAAAATATGGGGCAATTTCTTTGTAAATTTATCTGCCGTAATAATATGTTGCGGTAAGGCTTTTGTTAAAAAAATTATCTTGCCGTAATAAGCTATTGCTCTAAAAATCATAAATTAGTTGATAGCCAACAATCAGTTGTTCTGAATTAACTTCCACACACACACACACACACACACACATATATAAAGGTGATTAATATTGTTAAAGTAAAAATGATGCTATCAAAATAGTAATAACCCCTGCTAAAATATTCATACAAATATCATTAAATATATATTTATTATGTTAATATATTTTTTATTGTAACAATATCAATAATCAAAAATTAAAGTATGGAAGAGAAAACGAATAAGTTTTAAAGAAAGAATAAACAAAGTTGCAGTTTTAGTCACAGTGGCTCTATCATTCTCCCTTTCTTCTCCTACTTCCCTTTGTCTAGGTCTGGTTTGACTTGACCCGCAGACCTCATCAAGCTTAATTTTCGTTGAGAAACCTAACTCGGCCTGCAGGCCCAAAAGTCAAGACTTGATCTGACTTGGTCAACGACCAAAGTCTGTCAGGCTTATGTCAGCTCAGGCCAGCCCGACTAAGCCTATTGTCAGGGGTGACCCAATAGTTGTATTAAAAAAGTCTAGGCTTAGGCTTCATTTGAAAAAAGACCCCAATTTTTTTTTAGTGTCCATGCATACCATGACTTACCAAAGATGCTATGAGTGAAAAAATGTGTATACATGTGTCCATACATGTCATGACCTACCAAACAACACACACTTTCTCTCTCTCATTCTCTCGGTAAACCCAATATGAGTTTTAAAGATTACAAGTTTCAATTTGTAAAATTACCAAACATTAGATTACATGATTTTTTAACTCCCCCCCCCCCCTCTCTCGGTAAACTCTCTCATTAAACTAAAAAAAAAAAAAAACTCTTCTCCTTCTTCTTATTTTCTCTCTCTCTCTCTCTCCCTCTCTCTCTCTCTCTCACACACACACACAATGTTCTCCATCTTCCATCATCAATTAGAGTTTTCATAATTCATTGCAACATAAGGGACATGGTTCAGATTCTTCAGAACTAAATGCCAACATTTGAGATCATTTCAGGTTCTCTCGTTTCATAATTTTAATTTTTTTTGTTATATATTTTAACTATACTATATATTATGTTTGTTTGTGACTTTGTGTTTGTTTGGTTATTATATAGTTATAATATGACTCTTAGAAGACAATCAAGTGAATACGAAAAATTAAAAAAATAAATAGATCAACTAATAAAATCTCAAAAAGAATCTCTTGATAAATTTGTTACTAATAATAAAAATAATGTAACAAAAAATTTAGATGAAAATTTTAAAAATGAGCAAGTAGATAATAAAAAATATTAATACCAAATATATAAGGCCTCATTTAAAAATATTATTTTAGATTCTAAAATATCTTGAGTCCCCCGGTGCATGTCTAGTCATGTATATCCTTATAATTGAATTGTAATATACTTATTTCATTCTCAAAAGCATGACTTCAAGTAGAAAAAAATTTATCAACAGAAAAATGACGAAAGATACACAAATCAAAGATAAAATATTTTTATATGTATAGAGACTAGTTTACTCTAAAAAAAATATACTTAAATAGGACCTACTAAGTTTAGATAAGACAGATGCATTAGTATAGTTACATGGGGTTTACTATTGATAAATATGATGCTTATTTTATTATTTTTTTATATTTTAATTTTTTAATTTGTGTAAAATTTATATTTTTAACGTTCTTTTGAATTTTGAGAATGAAGTAATAATTTATAAAAATAATATAATTTAATAAATAATGTCAATTTCAAGGCTAAAAATGTATCAAATTATTTTTAAAAAAATTAACAATAATCTTTTAATTTAAAACGTAAAATATTTTGAAACCGATCCATGATCATAATTCGTAGCCAACCGGTCGGTACTAGCTGAAAAGGACTAAAGCGAAAAGTTTCATTTAGCTGAACTCACAATAAACACAGGAGAAGAAACTTTTCCTTTTGCATATTTCTCGTCTTTTCTGTATTCCGTCCTCTCTTTTTTTTGTGCTAAATTTCCGTCCTCTTTCCTTTGCTTGTCGTTTACGCTCTGCTTCATTTTCGTGTTTGAATTACTTAACTAATTATTTTCACAGAAAAAGAGAAGGCAGCAGTTTTTTATTTTATTTTTCTAAAAAAAGAAAAAGTAGTGGGGAACTAATGTCAGTTCGCCTTAAAAACTTCCATAACCAGGGGGTCTCTTCTTTAATTATCTTTAATTTATTTGGCTCAAAAATGGGGTCGAGATTTCAGTATTTGCAGGCCGTTACTTGTTGGGCTTTTACAGCAAGATGAGCGTGTGTAATTATTCAGTTATTTTACCAGGCGTCTCTTTTTTCTGCTCTTTTTAGAACCGTGTGTTTTTTCTGTACATTTTCTTCCGAAGCTGGATTTTGGGCTCCAATGGCTATAATCTCCTAATCTGTAAGTTTTTCAATCTAAAAAAACTTTTTACTTCTTTTTCTCATGTTTTTGTCTTGTGGGTGTCTCTCAAAAAACAAAATACTCAATTTGTCTTTTGGTTTATTGGGTCAGATCAGTGCCTTGGATTATCTTAATTTTCTGGGTTTTTGTTGTTTCATCCATCTTGTCTGATCCGCTATTCTATAAATTGTTTCTTTTTCATTATTTTTTCTTCCCTGTTCTATATTCCCGAAGGTTCAATTTTTTATTAACAAGATCTGAAATGACTCTACTGGTAGTGTTGAATCTGAAGCTCATAGTAGTGTGCATTTCATGTTAATTGAGAAAATTAATCAGAATTATAATTTGTATTTGTATGAATTAACTGAATCCTGTTACTATTTGGGTTCAAGCAGCCCTTGAATTGTGTGGCAAAAAATGATAGGTTGGATTTTGGTTACATTTCCATTGATTGAGACCCTTTTCGTTATTATCACTATAGTGCAATTATAATGAGTTTTATATTGATAGTCTAACTGAATTTTCAGTCAGAATGGTTTTTTGCCTTGGGAATTTGAGTTTTATGGTAATAGTCTAACTGAATTTTTAGTAGAATTGTCCGTAGATTGAGACTCTTACCACTCTCTGATACTTCTCTCCCCCTCCCCTGGCCTCTTTTTTCATTGTTGTAGACTTGTAGTTATTTCTTTACATAGAAGAAGTCTCAAGCTTATACACTTCTCTTATGAACAGGATGCCATTGGGTATTGACTGACCTCTTCTGGTTTCACCACTAGAAGGACCATGAAATTTGGAATTAAGAAAGGATGGAAGTCAATAGCGCCTCTCCGATTGGGAGGGAAATCAGCCGCACGTTTTTGTCTATTCCCCAAAGTGAAGTCGGCTACTTATGGTTCAGGCAATACACCAGTTTATCTCAATGTTTATGACTTGACACCCATGAATGGCTATGCCTATTGGGCTGGCTTTGGTATCTTTCACTCTGGTGTGGAAGGTAGGCTTGTACATTCATGTGTTCTTTTAATTTCAGATACATGTCTTCTTCTTTATTTTCTGCTTTCCTCATCAATGCACCTAAGTTTTAGTTTTTAAAATATCTTGTTAATTGTTGCTGTTACATGTCCAGGAATGAACAATGACGCTTTTACTTGTCTTGTTTAGATTCTACTCCTACTTTAGGGTTGTTTTGTTTCTTGTTGTTTTATACAAATCATTCCATATTTACTATGCATTATTTAAAAAAAATATTACTGAATGAGGAATAGTTTCTTTTCAGTTTCTTTTTATAATTTTGCATACAAACCTTACAATTAGAAACACATGTTTTATGCCATTTTCCGTTCAGCCGTATGAAATAATGAACTAACTAGCTATTAACTCTGTGATGCATAGAAAGTTGCTTATAAAATTATACACGCTCACCAATCCTGTGCAAAGCACGGGTGACATGGATAATGGTTCATCATGTTAATTATTAAGATAATTAATTAAATATAGGATAAATATTTAATTAGGATTTTGAAAAAATAGTTTTAGTTATTAAATTATTAAATATTTGTCTAAATAATAAATTGTTGAATTATATATTATATGTTCTTGCGATCAATTGTAAAGTTTAACATTTGAATAGTGTGAATATATTAATTTATGATTATGAAAAAATAATTATGTTTTTTTTAAGTTTGTAACGTAATTCTACAATAGTGTTTATATTAACAAAGTTTGCTTAAATTTTTTATCCGAATAGAACTATGAATCACTATAATTTTTGAACTAATTTTTTAGTTATCGTGTTTTAAAAAAAATCACTATATTATTAATATAATTAATCACATGATTTGATTAAATTTTAAATTTTTGGGGTTTCTTTTGAATAATTTACAAATTTGGATAGTATATATTTAATTATTATAAATTTGTATAGTACTTATATTAATTTGAATAAGAAAGAAAAATATCTTTTTTATGTTTCTATTAGAAATAGGAATATTTTTAAATTTGGATAGTATTTAATTGATATAAATTTGGATAGTACTTCTATTAATATGAATAGAAAAGTCGAGCAAAAAATTGGTGAAACCAAACTAAGTTTGTGCTTTTAATTATATAGTTGATTGATAAAAAATTGTTAAGATTTTAAAGATATAGATTTATGAAGGTGCGCACAAAATGATCTGAATAAGCAAACTATAAATATAAGAAGAGAAAGAATAACTTAATATAGGCATAGTTGACATAATCTTATGATACGCAATACGTATCTTACGATACGATACGATACAACAATTCGATATGTATCACGTGGTGAATCTAAAATGATACCGTATCTTACGATTTAATTACAAGTCAATTACATTTCGATACGATTCTTACAATACGATACAATACACGAAAAGCAATCAACTTGAAAAAGTTTTCATGTTGATCCAAAAGACTAAAAACAAAACTTCAAAACTTTTAAGCTTTTTAATATTTCAATTGAAGATGTTTTCTAGCATAAACATATTCTATATTACTTCATGAGTCTTTAATAACTTTTTAGAGTATTATATCTAATTGAAAATGTCGCTCTATTTTTTCCATGTCACTTTCTATAAGTAGATATATAAATCTCTACTTGTTAATTTGAATTATTCTCTTTTGTCTGAATTTTTATTTTTTCTTGTTACTCTATAAAGCTTACTGAAATGATATCTAATAAATCAATTTAGAATATTTTAGCTACTATTTAACTTTAAAATTTATTTCTTCTATAATAATATTTATTTAACTACTTTTATATATAGTTAAGCTTGTATTTTATATGTTTAAATATATATTACTATATTTTTTATTTTATTTCTGTATCTTACGATATGATTCACAATACGATACACAATACAGAGGTTTTCGATACATGCTCGATTCACGATTTGACAACTATGAATATATGGATAATAACAGTATTCTTATAATGGTAATTAATAAGGATTTAAGGTATCAAAATGTAGGGGCTGGGGTTCTGATAAGCTCATATGTGGTTATAATTATTGGTGGTAAAAAAGAAGCTATTTCTACCTCAATTAATCATGTTCTCCGTCATGACCAAGTACAGTGCAATAAGAAACATAACTAAGGGGCTAGTATAGTCCATGCTATTCTATTATCCTCGATTTGTTGGGTTGATTGTTGGAAGGGCAAATATATACCCCGATTGACCTAGAATAACCATGTAAAACTTTTTCCTTAGGATATGCTTTATATAACACATATGACCTCTATAAAATGGAGTGGGCAGCCAATAGTTTCCCTCCCTTAGTATAATGAACCTGCATTCCCATTATGAAGAAGCCACTTGTATTCTCCAAGGATTATGTTGTCCAGGTCAAAGTTGAACTGATATGTCTCTTAAGCTGACAGATCTGGGACTACCTGGGATCTGGTTCCGTTCGGAAAATCCATCTTTCGAAGAAGGCAATCTCTTGATGAATGTCCTACACTCGGCAATATCTAGCATGTCTTGATTGTGTATGTAAAAATGAACAACTCTAAATTAAAGTTTTGTCTTGAAAGATTTAGTTTATTATTGCTAGGTTGAGTCAAGTTGGCATCCTTAGGTGACATATCTGTTGTTGTCCTTGGTCCAAATCTCAAGTTTGATAGTTCTACCAGCATCTCTCTCTGTAATAAATTTTGTAGCTGCATATGTCGGTGAGTCACAGACTTAAAGGTGTCAACTGGCTTGTTATTAACGGGAGCATGCATGAGAAAATAGCTCATGCACATGTTATGTATTTCCTTTTTACATTTTGCACCTATACTGATTAATGCTCAATGCCTTTGACAGTTCATGGTGTAGAGTACGCATTTGGAGCGCACGATTATCCAACTAGCGGTGTCTTTGAAGTTGAGCCTCGGCAATGCCCAGGCTTCAAGTTTAGGAAGTCTGTTTTTATCGGGACTACATGTTTGGACCCTGTCCAGGTTAGGGAATTCATGGAGCATCATGCAGCGAGCTATAATGGTGATACATATCACTTAATTGCCAAAAACTGCAACCACTTCTGCAAAGATATCTGCTACAGGTTGACTGGGAAGCATATCCCAAAGTGGGTGAATCGACTTGCAAAAGTAGGTAGGTTGACCCATTTACCATAACGTACAAAGTTTTTCGACCACCCCACCTTACCCTCATTTACATCATATGGCAACGTGCTTTGGAAAAACGAAAAAATTCAATATGAATTTTACCACGTGGCCTTTGTTTTGTTAGGATCTTTCCTAGTCAAAAAGACCTAGTTACTTTCTCATTCTCATTCTTTTTTTCAGTCCAATACTTTCAATTTTCAAAGCACCTTGTAAATTTTAAACCATCTACTCTGCACACTGATCACTAAATTTTTACACCTCGTCCATTGTACCTTTCAATCCATAGATACCCGGAGAGTAAGTCCCCCCCCCCCCCCCCCCCCCCCCCCCCCCCCCGGGCCAAGCCCAAATCCCTCCTGCTGTTATTTCCATCCAGATTGTTATGGGAAAGCCTTATTTTGTATAAAGAGAAAGCAAGAGAAAAAGAGGTGTTTAGATGGAAAAGAGGCTACAATGCAAAACTTCAATATCTTGTGGAATCTGCACCATTTTGAGAAATCAGTATAACTGTACTGCATGGAATATATGCCTAAATGATTTTTATACGTAAATTTGTTTTCCTTTGTAGGTTCAATCTTCAACTGTATACTACCTGAAGCCCTCAGAGTTTCCGCTGTGCAACACGACCCCAATTGCCAACCATATGATAGCGAAAAACGAAGGCTGAAAAGTAGCTTCAGTTGTCTCTCTTCGATCTCAATGAGGCAGAAACAGTTGTCAACATCCTCGTTGTTTATACAGTCCCCATTAAAAGGCTGCTTACCACCATGGGAATTAAGTCGGTCCAACAATGGTTTGCTGAATGAAAGGTAAGATACGATGGAGAGTTACCAACAAAAATGTTTCCCCAAAATTGTCTTAGACAAGCACCAGTTTCAGGTGTCTCGTGTGTTTAAATATTGTAATCGGTTCATCTGGTTTATAAAGGGGGGAAATATTTGTAACATGATTTCAATTATTTAATTAATTAGGCATTGAAAGGTTAGCAGATTCATGGCCATTTTTCCTTCTTTTGGCATAATATTTATTAGCAAAACTCTTGGTTCTCCTTGCCACTGTTGCTGCCTGCATGTTGTTCATTTGAAACCAATAGCACCAACCTCTTTGCTTATGGAATAAATCTCAAGTTATTTTCTTACTCTTTTTCTGGCTGATGAAAACAATATATTTTGAGGAAACCAACCCCGCTAGCCCCTCCAGCCTTGTCATTGTTGGGAATTAAAAGCTCCAAGGTACAAATGAAGACACAAATCAATCCCAATCAACAGCGCTGGCTAATCACATAGTAACTGCCCAGCAGAAGTGGATTATGCAAACCCTACTTCAGTTACCAGGCTTAAATCATGAACTGATCTGTCTGTCACATCGTCAAACTTAAGTCCTGCAACAAGTTTTTTTCCTCTCATGGCACATGCATGCTGCATAGACAAACCTCAGATTGTCACAAAAAGGTATCACGCTTAGTGACAAGTAGTTCTTCATATTTGAAAAGCCAATCATTAACACGCACCAGCATAATAAAAGTTAATGTGGGTCATAAATAGTACTTTCGGTGTCCCCGAATATCCCATTCATTGCCTTTTTAGGCTAATTTTTTTTAGAACTTTACCTAACTAATAAAACCCAATAATAAAGAGTATAAACCCTTGCTAAAAGCCTCCCACTTTGAACAACAGCCCGTCTCCACCCTCCCATGTGAGCATAATCCTCCTGTTCATATCTTCCCGAGGAATGAGGATATACCCTTTTTCCCCCGCCCCCAACCCGATTATATTATATATATAATTTTTTAAAATTGACATTATATATATATATACCTATTTAGGTTATTTCATTATAAATTCGTAACATTTATAATATAATATGTTGTTCGTAATAGAAATATTGTATGTTTTTTTAATTTTGAATTAAAAATAGTTGTATAAAGTAATTAAATGTTTTTGAGAAATTTAATTAAAAAATAAAGTAAAGTAATTGTGTAAACAAGAGAGACTGAATGAATATGCCTATGATTATAAAAGAATATTGTAAGGTATGAAAAAATGATATATTCGATGAATGGAGTTATATAGTTTATTAATAAAGTTAGAAGAACCACAGTGCGTAAAAGTTAAGTGATAATTGAAAAAAAGATAAAAGAGAAGAAGAGATTTTTAAGTAAACTAGTAACAGTGATTTTGGGACAGAATCCTTATAAGAGATGGTAAATGTAATAACCAGAAAAATTCCGAACCCAATATTTTTTTTTAATTTATTATTTATTTTTATGAGAAAATATGATGTGTGAAATTATGTTATGTATGTGTATATGTTATATGATAAGATTTACTAAGTTAGTTAATTAAATTTATTTGAATTAACCAAAGAAGAAAAAGAAATACAAGATGAACTAATGTGATAAAAATTCTAAAACTTGAAGGTTGACCTTGAATGACAATTAAGAAGTTTAATAATCAACAAGTACTAGTATGATTAATGAAGAAGAAGAAATAAATAAATTATTAAATATAGCCCAATGTGAGAATATGTGTTGGTATTGTAGATAATTATAGTATAAATCCAAGTTGATGAAATGTGGTAGATCATTAAGTAATCAAATTGAAGTACTTGTGTTAGGGTTTAACAAACAAGCCCAAGATATGTAAGTTTAGGTGTTTTGTAAACTAACTCAATCTTATAGTCCAATTGATTTTTAAGTAACAAGTCTAATTAGATTATGTAATTAACCCAATATAGTTATATATGTAACCCAAGTCTTAATACTATTAAGTCTTGTATGTATATTAAATAAGTCCAAGTGTTTGTAATTTAAATGAACTAACTAGTAGTCCAGTTAATTAATATTATTGAACCCAAATAATTTAAATGGAAGAATCCAAATGAATTAATCAAACGGTCCATAGTAGAGCCCAATGATATGTTATGTGTTGATGATATATATATATATTACAAATTCTTACATCAGTTTTTTGATAAAAAAATATTAGTGATAATTTTTTTGGAGAGTATGTAATAAGTGTAACCTCTTTTATAATCATATATGATCTCATGTAACTATATTTTTCAAAATTATAATTTGACAGAAATTTATCGATGCATAGCAGGACTCTTTTGCAAGGTATAACTTGTACCCATAATTTGAATTTATTATTTAGTTTGTAAGATTTAACTTGTAAAATAATGCTATGGTGCAAAAGATAGATATAAAAAACTGAATACAAGATGATGTGTTAAATTATAATTAGTTAATATTTTACCATATAAAAGTGGGTACAATGGTTATAACTAATAAGTTAACTACCATCAATATTATTTTGTATTCTCTATTTGTATTAAATTTTTTGTCGCCAAAGTAATATTATTAAGTCGTAAGCATAGTACTATTGTTCATCTAAAGGAGCAAACTTCCAAGCAGTCAGTCCGTTAAGCCATGTCTCACTTAAATATCAAATTGCCTCCACGGACCACCTTGGCGGGCTTCCTCCACTTTTCTCAGAGTTTTATCAATAATCCATCCCAGTGGGATTTTGTTTTGTAGAGGTCCAACTCTACAAGTTCAATAGAATTTTTGTATCCATAGACAACCTCTTTCACGGGAACAACAAATTTCATTATTCTTTTTTGTGTCTCACTATTATTTGTTGGTATATTCACACCAAATAGGGTTATTCTCTCTCTCTCTCTCTCTCTCTTCTTTTTCTTTTTCTTTTTTGACAAATGAACAATACCGGAAAAGCTTAGTTTATTCAATTAGAAAAGATACGCATTACATGTATGATAGAGTTAAAGAAATACCTATCTATCAAAAAATAAAATTTGAATTACAAACTTTCATAATCCAAGTAAAAAAATAAAATAATCAAAAAACAACCGTCGGAGTGCCCTACCGCGAGTTAGTCAGTCAGGCTGCATCACCTATCTATAGAGAGGAGGGGGGGGGGGGGGGGGCAACAAGTTTAGCGAAAAATTATTCAGTGGTTCTAGGACATCATTACGTGGTACTCCATTACTTGTAGTTTTGAGTCAACTGAAATGAAGAGATGTGATTGGCCTAGGATACACTGAAATGAAGAGATTTAATTGACCTAAAATACCACGCGGCGGTGCCCCCAGACACATAGGAATATAGGAACCTGCATAGAGCAAGGCTTTGAGAAATCCTATTGAAAGCCCACCAGAGAATTTAAGGGGGAAAAGAAAAGGAAGAGAAAAAAGTGGTCATGCCTTAACCAATTCTACGAGGTTCATTATGTAGGCCTTCACCAATGTCAATTCCTTCCGCTCTCTTGTAGAACACAAACTAAAACAAAATCCTCAACAATGCATATATGTTCAGCTGTTCTGACAATAGAAAAACTTTCATTCCAACTGCACAAAGGCTGTATAAGATAAACCAAAACAACTGTATTGGAATCACATTTTCCTATACTTTGCAGCAAATATTCAAGGTGCGAGCAGTTGATAGCTTACCGCTGGCTGCAATCAATGGACACAAACCAACCAGGTCTGGGTATATTACGAAATACAAACCAGAGACTATTATCTCCAAAACCTGTGTTATGTGTGCTATATACTTATTAGAGGTTGGATTCATGGCATGAAGACAAAACTTTACCTACTTCTTAATTTTATTTTATTTTTTCCCAATAAATTTTAAGGTCCTTGAGCCAAATGGTGAATTTTGTAGGGATTTTAGATATTTTCAATCTGCCAATTTTGGAAGGATGTGTCTGCAAAAAAATGTGATGGATATTCTTCAGAATAGATTCTAGTATATGTCTTATGGGTGTTCACTTCACATTTGAATTTACTATTTCTTCTTATCCACCATGCCGTAAATGAAATTTGAAAAATGGAAAACAAGATGCCAGGAAAGGCGTAGTAAAGGGGATATAAATATTTCCCCAATTTTGAAGTATAATGGTTGCCTTAAGTACAATAATTGAATAAAGTTAAAAAAACCTGACAAAAAACTATTTCTCGGCAATCTCGAATCTTTTACACGAAAACAGATTTAGGCTCCGTTTATGATGGCATATTATGCGATGTTTGAAGGGCAGTGTCTTACCGATGTTCGAAAAAATTAAAAATGGTATAAAGCGTTTTTTTCTCGAACGAAGCAAGATGTAAGTCTCAATTTAAAATTTTAAAAGTCTTCAAAAAATTATAAAAAAATATTAATAAAATTTTAAAATAATTCATCATTATAATCAAGGTCATAAAAGACTTAAATAGCTAACATCACTTTAATGTATCATTATAAAATATCAAAACAAATCGACAAATCGTTAATAATGTAAATTTTATATGAATAAAATTATATATAGTTAATATTTATATGAATATTAATATATATATATATATATATATATATATATATATATATATATTTTAATGATATATCATATTCATAATGTAAGTTGAAGGCTTGTGACATATCAAATCACAATAAGATTAAGTCAAAATGGATAATTTTATTATAGT
This sequence comes from Hedera helix, assembly GCA_947179155.2. Classification (NCBI taxonomy): domain Eukaryota; kingdom Viridiplantae; phylum Streptophyta; class Magnoliopsida; order Apiales; family Araliaceae; genus Hedera; species Hedera helix. The sequence goes on along the minus strand of OX359283.1, from coordinate 19,873,263 downwards.
TATAATTTTTTGAACTTATACCAACTTCAAATTATACAAATGGTGACACTTATATAATATTTAGTTTAATTCAATATAATTCTTAAATTTATGTTTATTTTCACCTTCCCTCTTTCAGCTATAATTTTTTTACATCACTTTCTACTGCAGCACGTGAAACAATATTCTTTTTTTTTATATATATTCTTTTTAATATTCATTTGTAAAGTATGTTTTTATCACCAAATATAAATTATCACTTTTTTGTTCATTTATTTCTCTTTAGTATCTTTAAAAGAAAAAAACTTCCACTTTTGAAGGAAAACATCTTAACTTTTTAAAATATAATTGGAAAATTATAAAAAATTTGTTAAGTGAATTTATTTAAGGTTTTGAAAGTAACAAATGTAATAATAGCTAATATTATATATTTTATAAATAATTATTTCTTCCTCATACTATAATCAAATAAATTTGTAATGATACTGAGTTTATAATTTCGTAGTTTTAAAAACTCAAAATGTAGTTTTAATTTTAAAGCAAAGTAAAAAAAAAAAATCGGGAATTTATATACAATTATAATTCAATTTTAAGAATATATTTCAATTTAGGGTCTAATAAAAAATTTAAGAATACCTATCTGCCAACATAATAATAAATATATTATATATTTTAATTTAATGTTCAACATAAATTAAAAGAAAAAATTATATCATATAGTATGCATAACAAGAATTAGATATCAGATTAGACAAACAAAAATGGAGGAATCATTCAAACAGAGCATCATACAAAGAAGAAGAAGAAGAATTCTAAAGAAGAAGAAGAATAATTCTAGGCCTTTTTTTCATTCAAATAGAAGCGTAGGCCTTGAACAACATTGAGACGCAATAGCCTTGAGGCGTACATCTCAACCAAATGAGGCTTAAGCTTCAAAATTTCCCTCTGAGACGTAGGCATTGTGCCAGCAACATGTAGCCTCACTTTGAGGCAGGCCTCGAGGCGTGCCTCGAGCGCTATTTCTAACAATGTGTGTTACAAACCAAATGAGCAGAAGTGCTTAGAGATTCCTACCAATATATCCTAATGAACTAGTTTATGCTTTGTTGTATTGTTTGGTAAGAGAGTTATGGTCTCTTATATGTAGCTGCAGTCTCGTTCAGCTTTCCCTCTTTGTGGATAAAGGGATAAAATTAAAAGCTATGCCCTTTACTTTGAAATGATGTTTTACTATTTCTAAATATCCAAACTTATTGGGAAAAAAAATAAAAAAATTTGTTAAGACATAATTCTACCTTAAATATGTTAGTTTTCACTTTTCACTAACTTATTGACATTAAAGTAATTTGCAGCATTAGATCTCAAAAACAGTGTTCAAGTGTATCCTATATATACAGACATTCTCTGTCCATTGTATTGAGCCATTTTTGTTAAATCCAAAGATCTTTGTACTCTTGTTTTTGGGCAGAGGGAGCATATGATAGGATATCAGCAATCACCTTTCCATCTTAATCTTCTCTTTAAACAACCTCGCACTACAACACACTTCAATCCTAAGAGGTCCAACCAACTGACCAAGTTAAGAGTAAAATGCTTAACAACAATAAAGCTATTAGTATATAGTAGGCGCACATAGCATAAATGAAGATATTGACAACAGATCACCTATCTTTAGTTCACATGCACATCTCTATAACAATATCACGTTGCGAGTAACTGGCACATGAAACAACTTACCCTAAAGTTCTCAAGCTAAAGAAAAGATGAGTTTGTTTCTCACGTTTGCTTGGCACAAAATGTTAGAAACTAAGGGAAATGATTATAATTATTTTTAAAGTTAGAAAACATAGTTTGGAGATAAATGAACAAAAATAAAAGCATAACTATAGAATAACTAATCATTCCCAATTCCTTAATTTTCTTTGTCTAATACATTTTTTAGTCACCACTATAACTTTCTTTGTCAAATATATCAATTAATCAATGAAAAAGGTCCAATGATTGCAGACTTAAATACCTGTTACCTACAGAGATGAGTTATGAGAATTCATCATTCGATGATTAAATTCAAAATTGCTACTACAGATATCACATTTTAACAAGGGAAATCTCAGTATTATTCATTTGTGTAAAATGTAAAAGAACAGGGGAACCCCAAGAACTTCCCTGGGTTCCCATTATAAGTTTTAGAAGCCTCTTTCTCCCTCACATTTTATGCAACAAATCTTACAAATCCATCCTACATCACAATTCAGCAAGCAACATCCTAACAACAAGTAATACCTGATCAACTTGTCACCACAATCAGCAAGACAACCAATTCTTGTGAGTACTAATAAGTGCAGACAAAAGCCCGGCAGATGATAACAAAACCGGCCCTGAAAACCGTCCTTTCCCATTACGAATGTCCGCCAATGCCATCAACCCATCAGCCAAATCCTGCACAACAGATAGCCTCTTCATCAACTTCTTCTCTCTCAATTTCCAAAGCTTCTCCTTTTCCTCACCACATTTAACCCCTCTCATCTCTGAAACTTCAATCGTCGATACTAAAAAAGCCTCATCCTCACCAATTCTCCTCAAATCCTTAATTTTCAAACTAATACTCCCAATATACCCAATAAATTCAGCCCAAGCACTAATCTTTTGCAAATTAAGCCAATGCTTACTATCAATTAACCCCGATTTAGCCAACCAAGCAAACTGCTCAATAAAATAATACAAACCCTCACCTCCATATGCGATGAGAGAGAGAATTACGTCTTCCTTCGAATCGAATGATGAACTTCTAAGAGCATTCACATCCTGAACGAATTTCCCGATCCGGAAAGCTTTCCGGCTAACGCCGACGCTCGATTCGAAGCTTTTCAGTCTCGCAGTTAGGGTTAGGGTTTCGGGGAGAACAGAGGATGCGAGGATGATTTTGGTGGCATATCGTGAGATTTTGAGGAGCTTATCAACCCCGTCTCGCTTGGCGAGATAAGCTTCGAGATGAATTAAAAAGTCTCTGTCTTTAGGGTTTTGTTTTGCTATAGTGGAGTGTTTAGGGTTTTCTGAGAACGGAGGATTTGAAGGTTTAGCTTCCATGGAGTTACTGTGTGTGAGAGAGAAAGTTACGCTGCCCAATAGCGACCCGAAATTCTTAAAATTTTAAGCTATGAAGTTATCTATAGTAGACTTTTTCGTACTGCTATGTTTTGTGTGCCGGTGACGTAAGGGTGAGAGTGATTGGGAGAAAATGACAGCTTGTCATATACTAATTAAAGTACGGGCTTCTTAGTTAGGCCCAAGTTAATCCGAACACAACATTCAAACCCAATCATCATGCGTAAAAGAGTCCTCCAGCTTCAGTTGGACTGGATGGCCCAAAGTTTTTGGCTTTGTTTAATTTTTTTTTTTTGTTTTAGACTGAAAAGTCCGACTTCAACTCTAACGTTTCTGAACTCTAATGTTTGGGCCAGAATTCACACTACAGTTTTTTTACCAATATGAAGACGATTGTAAGTGACCTCTAATAAAATATCACACATTTTCCAAAACAATATTTGAACAAATCTAAACAGTACCAGTGTCATGCGAGACGGATTAATTCTCTTCATTACACATATTTTTTTAATTTCTTCTAATATACATGTAGCGACATAAATATTATTTTTAACAACACTTTCAGCGTCATAATTAGTTATAACGAGTTTTATTATATCGCTAATTGTTTGCAACGAATAGTCAAATATAATATATGTGTCGTTGAATGCGTATTAAGAAAAATAAAAAAAATAAGTATAATGAAGGTGATCCTAATCTTGTTTTTTCGGAGGAAATTGTGTTATTAATATGCATAAATCTCTATTACTCGAATTGCAAATTATATATTTTTGAAGTAAAATATGAAATTATAGAATTTTAAAGTTAAGAAGAAATAGAGTATGGACATTCATGCAGTGCCGTGCTTGGATAGGCCTACGGGCTCGGTGGTTAGTAGGGGTGCACGCAAAATCAAAAAAAATAAAAAAAATCGATCGGACCGAACCAAATCATTAAGAAACTAAACAGAAAATTAAAAAATCGAAAAATCGAAAATTATAAAAACAAAAAGTGAATTTGGCTGGTCAATTTTGGTTTATTTTCACAAAAATCGAAACTGGCTGAACTACTTAAAATTATAATATAATTATATAATTTATATAAATTTTCTCCCACTTAATATTACTATTGACACATGCAGTTAACTTCTGTCCCTTGCTACTGTTAGATAATTAGACAATATTTTTCTAGTTCCATCACTCCCACTTTTCTTTTTCTTGAATTGATGACTATTCCTTTGATCTTTTAGTTAGCACTGGATAAAAAATGAGCTAATAATTGCGGTCTTTTGTAGATAATGCTCCAATAACAAATGGCACTTTCCAAAGTTGACACCATTACTTTGCGCTAACAGATTCTAGCAATGGCCTTCTCCATGACAAGTGATGTAATGAATAAGCATATTGTCTTCTTCAAAGTCCACAGTCCTCTTCTTAATTCAGATTTTTCTTTACTACAAGTAGTACTAGACATATTATTAGTAGGCATAGATATGCATGCACAACAGACCAGTCTGACTTGATTCGGCTTGGGCCTGTCAGACCTTGGCCGTTGACCAGACCAAACTGAGTATTTGACTTTCGACATACAAGCCAGGTCAGGCTGAATTTAGAGCTTAAAAAGAAGGCCTATTGAGGCTTATAAAGTATATAAATGAAGCATAAGGATAAAATAAAGTAGAAAGGGGAAAATACCTAGTCATATATATAGAGCCGTTGGTAGCCCACTTTTGGAATTTGATTAGGTGGTGATGGTGGGCTTGGCTTTGGGTTCTTTTTTGTAAGGAACAATTACATATTCTAGTACATTTTTAGAAATAATTACAATAATGGTGCATTCATAAAATAATTACAAAAGTAATACATTTTCTTATATTTATTTACAAAATTAATATATTATATTTAGTATCCCTTTAATTTAAGTGGATATTTTAAATTTAAAATTTTAAATATCATCATCATTATCATACAAAAGAAACAAAAATTTATTTCTTCAATTTCATCCACCCGTGACCCGCCTCCTCCATCTCCCCTCTCCTGCCAACCACCCCCCCCAGCAGCCGCCTCCCCTCCCATGGCAGGCTCCCCTCCCCCGCCTCCAGATCTCCCCTCCCCCGCCTCCCCTTCCTCAGCCGCCGACCCACTCCCGCCCCCGTCCCTCCCTCCCCTCCACCACAACCCCCCCCCCCACCCCCTCCGACCACCACCCCCCAGACGTTCCTCCAGATCTCCCCTCCTCCGCCTGCCCCCTCCCTCTTCCTCAGCCGCCGACACCCTCCCGCCTCCTCTTCCCCAGCCACCGACCCCCACTCCCGCCCCCGTCCCTCCTCCCCTCCACCACAACCCCCCCCCCCCCCCCCACCCCCTCCTCTCCCCTCGCCTCCTTCGCCTTCCCCCCTCCCCCGGCCTCCAGCGTCTGCCCCCCTCTCCTCCCCTCCCTGGCCTGCCTCCCCCTCCTCCAGTTATCCCAGACCCAAGCTTAAGAGATCAATGGTGGATTTTTTTTCTTTGTTTTCAACAGTACTAAATTTTTTTACTATGCACTTGCTTTTCTTAATTAATCATTCAAAATTAAAATTTACATAGTACTTCTTTATATATAGATTTACTATGCACTTGCTTTTATTTTTAAGGTATTTATTTTTAAATATATATTTATACAGAGGTAACCATTTTAGTTTTTGTATGTAACCAAATATTCATAAAAGTTTGGTTACCTTTCTATTAAAGTTTGGTTACTTTTATATTAAAGGTTGATTACCTCTGTATTAAAGTTTGGTTACCTCTGTATTAAAGTTTGGTTACCTTTGTATTAAAGGTTGGTTACCTTTATATTACAGTTTGGTTACCTTTTGTATTAAGAGTTGGCTACCGTTGTATTAAAGGTTGGTTACATTTGTATTAAAGGTTGGTTACATGTGTATTAAAGGTTGGTTACCTGTATATTAAGGTTTTGGTTACCTTTGTATTAAAGGTTGGTTACCTGTGTATTAAGGTTTTGGTTACCTTTATATTAAAGGTTGGTTACATTTGTATTGAAGGTTGGTTACATGTGTATTAAAGGTTGGTTACCTGTGTATTAAGGTTTTGGTTACCTTTGTATTAAAGGTTGGTTACCTTTGTATTAAAGGTTGATTACCTGTGTATTAAGATTTGGTTACCATCATGCAGTTGGTTGCCAAATTTTCAGACCAAGGTAACCAATTCAGTTTTATTAAGTTACTAATTTATTTTTGAATGTGATGCAGTTGGTAGCCAACTTTCACACAGAGGTAACCATTTACTTATGTTTGTAGGGCGAATGTTCTTCTTCTTCTTCTTCTCATTGGTAGTGTTATACTTTTGTTGAAGTTAAATGAAACATAATCTGACAGTTCATGCTTGCTTTCCACCACTTTCTTTTTTGCAGGATCTGAAACATAAGCTTAAGATTCGCGATGGATATTCGCGATGGATATTCGCGACGGCAAATGAGGAAGATGACGGAAAAATAATTTTTCGTGGCGGAGATTCGCGGCGGCATAAGAGGAAGCTGGCGAGGGATGAAGACGACGAGAATTTTTAAGTTGGCGAGGGATGAAGACGACGAGATTTTTTTTTTTTGTTTTTCATCCATTTGATTTGAATTTTGAATTTTGAATTATGGCAACCTTGATTTTAGGTTCCTTATTTAATGTGAAATTAAATTGTTTGAAATTATTGCCTTATTTTTATAATTATTTTGTGTGTGTTTTATTTTTATAATTACTTTCTAATTGTTGTATATTAGTGTAAAGGACCCTTTTTGTAACGGTAAGCAATCGAAAACCCATTTCTTCTGGACTCTAACAATAACAACTGAATATGACTCCCGGCCTAAACCACTTCCAACTGCCACCTCACCGGACTATCACTTCACATTCTCTTGCAAATTATCACATCTACCCCCTTTCCCCTACAAACTTACCACTAAAGTACTTGGTGATGATTTATTTGATTATAATCCTACTTTTTAATGGTTCTTATGTGGGGGAAGGGATAGCACTCAGTTTAAGTATATGATTACTTCAAAAGGGCCACTTATAAGGTGCTTTTAGAAGGAAAAAATCAACATTATGCAAAAAGATTGTAAAAATATATAAATTTTATTTGGTGATGCATGCCGATGATTATAGTATAATAAAGAAAAAAAATATTGAACTATTTAGAACGTATTTGTTTTACATTGTTATCGATCACAACTTCAAATCAATTTTTTTTTTAACAAATAAAGGTATCAAACTCAGTTGGGTAGCTTTATGGATTCAATTTTTATTTTTTTAAACACATTTTGAAGGAGTCCACAGGACCACAGCCACTACTACCTTCTTTTATGGAATGAGATCATTTGTTATAAAATTTATCTATTTCTTTGTATCAAGATAAATTTTAAGATTTATGGTAACGGTATGTCTCGTCGTCATAATTCTTTTTTTTTTGTAGATTTACGGCGACGAGACATACCTTCATCATAAACTTTAAAAATCGTTGTCATAAATTTCGACACATAAAAACAAAAAAAATTGATAACAGGTGATGTGATCTCTTCTTTTATTAGAACTTCATAACAATGAAGTACATCTATGTAGGGGTGAGCATGGTGCGATTTGGTGCGGTTTGAAGTCCAAACCGCACATGAAACCGTTTAGGTGCGGTTTGACAAATTCAAAACCGCATATGAAACCGCTTATGATTGGTGCGGTGCGGTTTTGAATCGTTTGGTGCGGTTTCGTTTGGTGCGGTTTCGGCCAAAATCAATTGAAATAATTAAATTTTATGCAATTTAAATTAACAATTTAGTATGACACAATATTAAATACTACTTTGATAATACACAATTTTACTTATAATGTTTTGTCTAAACAAAAGCAAAATAAAACCTAAAAACATGAATAATGATTTATCTTTATATATGAAAATTCTAAATAGAGATAATTACAATTTGGGATAATTCTAAATATTTGTATTTTTGATATACTTCATTTAATAGTGCATGGTGCAGTACGGTTTCTTAGATGCGGTTTTGCTCGGAAACCAAACCCAAACCGCATTTGTGGTTTTTCAACCACCTAAAACCGCTACATACACCGAAACCGTTGGTGCGGTTTTAATTGGTGCGGTTTGTGCGGTTTTTGATGCGGTTTTGGAGGTAATTCGATTTCTTGTTCACCCCTACATCTATGATGTTTTAAATACATAAATAATTCAATTTTTGTATAATTAAATTACTCAAACAAATAGTATATATAGTGTAAGGGCAAAATGGAGAGTTAACTGACACGCATACAGCATCGCCGGCTGGAAACCGGTCCTACACATTTCCCCTCCCTCTCTTTCTTAAAAACTCCTAAATCCATTCATTTTTCGTTTTAACATTCACTGCTCTTTATTCATCTCTCTCCCGTCACATTTAATTGCCAATTTGCCCCAAAAATCCATTTTATGTAAATCAATTACCTCTAGCAGAATTCTAAAGCATTCATCAATGTCAGTGGCTACTGAGCTCCGGTCACCGGTTAAATCGGTTTCAGCAACACGGACAATTCCAAGAACAAAAATATAGTTATTAGTTTGTTACAAATATTTTATTTTCAAAACTTACGTACGAGAATAAGAGTGAACGATAAACTTTTATTAAAAATGAAGTTAATTTGATACTTTTTCTAAAATGTTTAAATTTTGATTTATTTTTATGATAGCGTACTTGACAAACTTTAAATGGTGATAAGTAATTATTCAATTTTTTCTTTTAATTTTTGTAAATAATTTGAATAAATTATTTATTAGGTAATTGATAAACGAATTAGAATACCCGAATATTCACTATCCGTTGAATACCGAATATAAATATGGATATAATATTAATTTTTTTAAATACATATACCAATATCAGTGTATTCAAATTAATATACCATTTACAATCCTACAAATAAACTGTATAAGGGTTTTGTGATATTTTAGCCAACTACAAAAATGATGTAGTCAGTTGTAATTGATTTGATTATTATACGCATCCACGGTGAATCATCAACTAATTACAACTTGTCACATCGTTATGTAAGTTATTTTTTGTAATATTCTTTTATCATCACAACAATATGTATTACGAAGATAATGTGACCGATCATATACTGTCTCATACTTTCATATGATTTTTTCTTAGCTAATCCCCTAAATGTCAAAAGTATAAATTTATTTTATTTTGATAAATACAATACTTAATATTACAAAATATTATTAGCAATTAAAAAAAAATTGAAAATAAAAATAACAATTCAAAATGTAAAATTTTACAAATTAATTAGAATAAAATTAAAATGAGAAAAAGAGCCCAATGTGAGATGCATGTTTTTTTTTGAAATCTTGCACCCAACTTGAACCTCAAGCTAGTCGAGTATTTTCAAATCACTGACACACCATTAAACAGAAACAGAATATTTAATACAAATTTTACTAAAAAATATTATTATGTTAGCAAAATGTATTTTGCTACAAACGTTTTAAAAGATATAATAGTTTTGTTCCAAAATATTAAATTTAGTGATCCAAAACTTATTTTCGTATTTAGTAACAGACACTCAATCTTATAAGAATAACTATAGTTAGGTATTATACTTTGCAAATTTGTGACATCTTTATAATTATTAGACATTACAATTAATGGTTAGGATCAAATCTTGGTGAAGGCTAGGATAACATTCTTCCAAATATCTAGGATATTTAAAAGTTTAGTTATCACGTAAATAATCTAAACACTCTATTAGAATTCAAAAACTTTAATATTTATAAAAAAAATTATAAAAAAATTTCAGCTAGTGTCATTAAGTGAGCACATTTTAAGCGTCTAATAAGGACTGATATAGTGTAGTCTCTTGAAAATGTGCATGTTTATGACATTAATTTAACCAGATTAAACCATAATTTTAAAAATAATTATTCTAATATATCATATTTCAGATAAACATATTTGGTACCAAACCTCTATCATATTTTGTAAATGTGGCGTTTTCTATTTTTGTAACCACAATTTAAATAGCACTAATTTTTAGATCACAAAAGATGAACCGGGTGAGTTGCACCGTGAAGTTCATGTTACATTCTCTTTTCTTCTCAATTCTTGGGAATTTTATGCAAGAAAGTGATTCGGAGAAAAATAAATAAAAGGATAACAAGAAATGGAAAAAATGTTGCATATAAGTTGGAGTCTGGCGCGTATTTGAAATAAATTCATTTTCTATTATATATACATCTGAAAAGTTATAACTATCCGCCTATTTGTAATGCCCAATTTTACTGTTGTTTAAAAATTAGTGTCCTAAAAAAATTTAATGCTACGTTTGGATTTAAAAAATGAAATGAAAGAAAAAATGGAATGATTTTTAAGTATATCAAAGAATGTTTGATTGAAATGAATATTATTTCACCACCACCCATATAAAATGAAAATCAAGGGAGTAGAATGAATTTTCATTCCATCATAATGAATTTATCCACCGAAATGATCACTAAATATAGTATTTTAATTTCATTTTATTCATTCAATCCCCACGTACTATAAGTAGACCTTGGCAATGGAGGGATGCCTAACTCCTAGGCCACTTGGAATTTTTTAGGCTTTTTTCTATTTTTTATTTTTAATATTTGTATATAATTAAAAAGCATAGGTTAAATGTAAAGATTATAATTGTACATGAAAAATTACTGAGCATCAATCTTAAAAAGCAATACAAATTCATTTCAAGCATGGCATCGTAATAATTGCATAAAGAAGCTAATTATTTGGTAAAGTGAAATTAGTCAAATAGTCTCAGGCTAATCACTTTATTTTTTTGTTTTTTTGGAGAAACAAGAATCGTAATCGGCACAAAGTACATGCGAAAGGTGTGGAGGGACATTCTCCGTCCACACCAAAAAGCCCCCAACATGTCAAGCATGTTGAGCTAGATTATGTGCTATCATATTACCCATTCGACCAACGTGAGAGAATCTAATATTGTCATCTGCCAGTACTCAGGCTAATCACTTGATACACAATTCTTCAATCTATCTAATTTTGTAGGGTAGTGAAAACATAGTTTGATTGAGCTTTAATGTACAAATCAGCAGGAGAAAAAAGAAGAAAAATAAATAATATAAGTAATCTAACTCATTACAAATCACCTTTATTTCTTGGTCATTTTTTTCTTGTAGACCCTCTTTATAGTTCTTTCCATGATGGAGAATGGGGAGTTCCGGTTCATGATGACAGGAAGCTATTTGAATTATTTGTTCTATCAATAGCTTTGGCAGAGCTCACCTGGCCTGCAATTCTTTACAAGAGAGACACATTCAGGTATGTTTGCTTGTTAATTGTTAATTTAGATCCGTATGGCGATGAAAATTATATGTCATGGTTGAAACTTACGCACAGGAAGAATTTCGACAACTTTGATCCATCATCCATTGCAAAGTTCACTGAGCAGAAGTTGCTGTCAGTAAGAGTTAATTGCAGCACATTGCTATCTGAACCAAAGCTTCGTGCAGTTGTCGAAAATGCTAACCAACTGCTTAAGGTAAATAAATTTGACATTATAGAGACAAATGTTTTGCCCCATTTGATTGGGTTACCATGGAACTCTTAGTGCATAGCGTTCCGTGAACTCAATACTATCATTTCGAATCGTGTAGTACGAGAACTAAATGCTTTATGCATTCTACTATAGGTAGCGTTTCTCATATCCCCATTTGACCATTTCGTTGTGCATGATCCGTTATGCATATCCAATTGATCAGTATTCTTAGTAACCATGTTTGTTATACATGTCATATGTGGTAAGACAAGAATGTGACGTTGGGCTCATTTATCCCACATAAACCTTGGTGGCTTGGTGTATTGAATTGTTTATTCTAGATCTCAATGATTATCCTGATTCTCAGATATACATTCACATGGGAACTTCTTTAGAAAATTTAGTCTTCAAATTGATTCATGTTTTGAATTGGTAAATCGAATCTTTCAATCTTTTGGTTGGTAAAGAAGAGTCTAACTTTGCAAGAAGTTTCGTCTAAATTGGCAGATACATATACCATACGCTTCCACTTAAGAGTACATTGATTTGCAGGTCCAGCAGGAATTTGGTTCATTCAGCAACTATTGCTGGAAATTTGTAAACCACAAGCCAATAAGAGACGGATTTTGTTATGCACATCAAGTACCAGCAAAAGCACCAAAATCAGAGCTCATAAGCAAGGATTTGATGCAGAGAGGCTTTCGCTGTGTTGGGCCTACTGTTGTCTACTCGTTTATGCAAGTCTCAGGCATGGTTAACGATCATCTTATAACATGCTTCAGATATCATGAATGCAATAACAATTTGGAACATGATTTGAAACCGAAGATAGACGAGAAAAAAGTACCTGTTGTCAAAGCTTTGGAGACCACAAGGCGAAATGTGTGAACTTACACTTTTACCACTAATTACAGTGATGCAAATATATTGCGAGTTATCAAACAGAGAGTTTCTTCTAGTGTTGGAAAGTTGTTCCTACTTCTTGTGCATCATTTAACCTAACTAGAAATAACATTGTTGATTAATGTGTAACTTTTCATCATTCTTAATTCTGATTTCTGAAATGAATTCTCACTTGATTTCTGTACCTTATAAATCTGTCTTTCTTCTTGCTATGAAAAATGATTTATATGTCGATAAATTTTACGTCGGATGTAGATTGTGATTAACGTGAAATTAAAAGTGATAAAATAGAATAGTGATGTGTAGTTCTGTTGATAAAAGCAAAATGACTAATAGAGAATAACAATGAAGACACGAACAGAGGAATTGTATTATTATTGTATATTGTGATTTATGTACTTACAATTAATGGAAGCTAGTACACTATATATATCAGATATATTCTGTAACTATATTTATATCTAACTGTTAACTGTCACTATCAATCACTACTAAGCTGAGCTGTCATTCTGTTATAACCAACTGCTCTGTGCATTACTTGAGGATGCTGTCATATTTGCACACTTGCACCAGTGGGAATTATATTGTTGCCAAGTTGGTTGTTGCAGCAGTTTATGCTCTTTTGTTGAAACGAACTCTGATACAGCATTAGCAATATGTTCAATATTCCCCCCACAAGTTGGAGGGGCACAAACATTGTGCACTGCCAACTTGGAAAGGATAAACCAATGAGGTCTACTGCTAAGACCTTTAGTAAAAATGTCAGCTAACTGAGAATTAGAAGATATATGCTTGGGCTGCAAAAAACCAGATTGTACCTTTTCCCTTATAAAGTGACAATCAAGCTCAATATGTTTGGTTTTAGAATGTTGAATAGGATTATTGGCAATATTAATAGCAGCCTCATTATCACAATAGATGGCTAATGGTAAAGAAAGTTGTACTTGTAAATCATTAAGAAGACCAGAAAGCCAAAGTAATTCACATGTAGCAGTAGCAAGGGCTCTATATTCTGCTTCTGCTGTACTTCTAGAAACTACGGTTTGCTTATTTGATTGCCAAGAAATTAAGGAAGAACCTAGCAGCATGCAGTACCCAGTGATAGATCTCTTGGTGACTGAGCAGGCTCCCCAATCACTGTCACAATATGCAGTAAGAGTCAGTGGTGTATTACTGGAGAAAAGTAAACCTTGACCAGCTGTTCCCTTAAGATATCGCAAAACTCTATACACAGCTTTCATATGAGGTTCTCTTGGCGCTTGCATAAACTGACTTAAAGCTTGCACTGAAAAGGCAATGTCAGGTCGGGTAACAGTCAAATAAAGAAGTTTTCCGACTAAACTCCTATATTGAGAAGGATCAGACAGCAGTAATCCATCTTTATCATTTAACTTGGCATGTTGATCAATGGGAATTGTAAGAGGCTTAGCATGTAAAAGATTATCTGATTCTAGCAAATCCAGAGTATATTTTCTTTGATGAAGGAAGAATCCTTGTGAAGATCTGATAACTTCAATGCCCAAATAGTATTTAATATATCCCAAATCCTTAATACTGAAAGTAGTATTTAAGAATTGTTTAAGAACTGCAATGCTTGATTCATCATTACCCATAACTAGGATATCATCCACATAAATGAGGACTGCGGTAAAGGATTGTGATGTAGAACATGTAAACAATGTATAATCTGCAAATGATTGTTTATAACCCAATTTTAACAAAGCATCTGTCAATTTGGCAAACCATTGCCTTGAAGCTTGTTTGAGACCATACAAAGACTTATTAAGCTTGCAAACAAGTGGATTGGATGGATCTTGTTCATACCCCGGAGGAAGATTCATATAAACTTCTTCTTTTAAATCACCATGTAAGAAAGCATTGTTAACATCTAGCTGGTGAACATGCCAATTTCTAGAAGCTGCCACAGCAAGCAATGTCCTGACAGTAGTCATTTTTGCCACAGGGGCAAATGTATCATGAAAATCAATGCCCTCAATTTGTGTAAAACCTTTGGCTACTAATCTAGCCTTGTATCTCTCTATACTGCCATCAGAATTATATTTGATCCTGAAAACCCACTTACAACCTATTGGATGCTTGTGAATAGGCAGTGGGACTAAGGTCCATGTATTATTTTGTTCTAAAGCATCCAGCTCTTTTTGCATTGCAGCTACCCATTTTGGATCAATAACAGCTTGCTTAAAAGTAGAAGGTTCATGTGAATGATCAAGAGTGGAAAGAAATGCCTTATGTGTTGGATGAAAAGAATGATAAGAGATGTATTTGGAAATAGGATATTTACCAGAGGCCACTTGAGATGCAATTACTGATTGTGTTGTAGAAAGAGGTGTCTTGTTAGAAACATCATAATCCTTAAACCAAATAGGTATGGTTCTGATTCTAGTAGATTGTCTAGATGGAAGTACATGTGTGAGCTGTGTATTTTCTGATGAGGCATATACTGGTGAAGAATGATTAGTACAAGGAGTATTAACAGATGAATTATGATTAGATGAAGTTAAAGTGCGCTGGAAATAGTCAGGATCCCATGATATGCTGGAAGAATCAAAATCAGTAGACATTTTAGGAGATGATTGAACATACATTGTTTTAAAAGGAAATATATGTTCATGAAAAATGACATTCCTGGAAACAAAAATGGTTTTAGTCGTAAGGTTGTACAATTTGTAACCCTTTTGGCCATGTGGATAACCAATGAAAACACATTGTTCTGCCCTTGGGGAAAACTTATCTGATGAATGTACTGAAGCATAACTCAAACAACCAAATGTTCTCAAATGCAAATAAGATGGTATTTTAGAACATAGTAGCTCCAAAGGAGTTTTGTTATGCAGAATAGGAGTAGGCAACCTGTTTATGATGTAAGTAGCTGTTAGAATGCATTCCCCCCAGAATTTGATAGGAAATCCTGCTTGCAACCTAAGTGCTCTAGCCATTTCAAGAAGATGTTTGTGTTTCCTTTCTACTATCCCATTTTGTTGAGAAGTGTGAATACAAGAACTTTGATGTAAAATACCATGAGAATCAAGAATAACCGAAATTTTATTGTTAAAAAACTCAGTACCATTGTCACTTCTCACTGTCTTGATACTGATATGAAAATGATTGTGACAATAATTGAAAATTTTGAGTAAAACAGAAGGAACATGATCTTTAGTTGGTATCAAGTATGTCCAAGTTGCTCTACTATAGTCATCAACCAATGTGAGGAAATATTTGCAACCAGTATGTGTAGGAATTTTATAGGGTCCCCATAGATCACAATGTAGAATATCAAAGATACAAGAGCTTTTACTGAAGCTATGTGGAAAAGGCAGTCTATGCTGCTTAGCAAGAGGACATATAGAACAAGGAATATTACATGAAGACAATTCAGTACTTGATATACAAGAAATCTTATTTATAGTATTATAAGAAGCATGGCCTAGCCTATGATGCCAGGTTTCAAGATCAATTTTGGTTGTAACTGATCCTACACAACTGTGAGGTTCATTAGAAATATGTAGTTCATACAAGCCACCTTTTTCTTCACCAACTGCCAGTAATGTCATCTTGGTCAGGTCCTGGAATATGCATTTGTTAGACATGAAAAATACACCACAATTGAAATCTCTAGAGAGTTTGCTAACAGAAAGTAGGTTGTAATGAAAGCTGTGAATGTAAAACACATTATGAATGACAAAACTTGAAGTAAAAAAAAACTAAACCTATTTGAGTGACTTGGATTTGTAATCCTGTTGGCAAGGAAACAAATAATGGTGTAGTAACATTCTTAACAGATGACATGAGGTTGATATTGCAGCACATGTGATCAGTTGCACCTGTATCTATAATCCAATGATTTGAATTTTGTTTTATGGATGTGAAACAAGAAGTAATCATACCTGAAATATGATCTTCTGGAGAATAGACAGAATGTGTAGATGACTGATTAGATTGAATAAAACAAGACATCATTTGATTCATTTGAGCTTTAAGCTGCTGTATTTGTTCCATGGTTGGAATGCTAACAGTTTGTGCTGGGAAAGTAGTTTGAGAGTCTGTTGATGGAACATATGCTGCAGTATTAGATGTGAGATTAGCCTGTGCCCCATGAAAACTTGGTTTTCTGAAACTGATATTGCCCCTTGATCCTTCTGTTTTGATCTGAGTAGTAGGAATTTTATTTGTAAACAAACCAGATGTGGATTTGTTGTTGTTCCAATGGAGCTGTGTTCCTTGATCAATTAATCTAGCTTTGCCTCTGTTAGAAGGATGTCCTGGATGATCAGGTGGAAATCCTATTATCTGAAAACACTTATCAACAGTGTGGTTTGTTCTCCCACAATTAGAACACTTCAAACCTCTTGACTGATTTGTTGGAAACAATTTGTTGTATGCAGATTGTTGCATCTGTTGGTTTCCTGCAGAATTATAATAGACTCCATGATTGACATTATATGATTTATTCTTCATGTTTCCATTGTTATTATTAACCAAAAAACTGCTACTATTGTGTTCTGCCAAATAACCTTGCCTTTGCCTTTCATCTTGTTTAATAAGAGAATAGGCATGATTCACATCAGGAAGAGGTTGCATCATTAAAATCTGCCCTCGAGCATTAGAAAAACTGTCATGTAAGCCTAACAAAAACTGTAACAATTTCCTTCTATTCTCTCTTTCTTCCATGACTTGATGAGCACCACATGTACATTCAACTGGTGGCTCTAACGCAGTATATTCATCCCAAAACCCTTTCAGCTTATGAAAATATATTTCAACAGATTTATCTTCCTGTTCAAGTGAATGTAATTCCTTTTGTAACTGATAAATTCTATGACCATCGATGCTTGAAAACCTATCCTCCAATTCTTTCCACATCTGAGAAGCTAATGTAACATAACTCATGCTATCGGCTATCTCAGTGGTAACTGTATTCAATATCCATGAAATTACCATATCATTAGCTCTAGCCCAATATGGCTGCAAAAGCGAATCATTATCTGGTTTTGGATATGTTCCATTAACCAACACCAATTTATTTTTCGCAGAGAGAGCAATTTGAATTGATCTTTTCCATGATGCATAATTCTCAGTTCCAATTAGCTTCTTAGCAATCAATATGAGTCCTGGATTATCATTACTGTGTAGGTACAAAGGATGAAAAGTAGAGTTCAAAGGTGAATTAGCATCAGTGACCTGATTTAGAAACACACGATCTGCTTCTGTTTGATGTTGATGTAAATTTTGTTGATTCGGAACTTGTGTGCTTGAAGAAGCTCCACCTTGTGTTACAACAGCTGCGAAACTATGCGGTAAAACCATTGTTGCAAGTTTGAAGCAGAGAAGAAAACACAGATTTCTAGGTTTGATGAATTGCTATGATAATCTGTAAGAAAATATACGATATGATTGTGCGGAAGTAAAAAAAAAATCAGATCTAGAGCTCTGATACCATGTTGATAAAAGCAAAATGACTAATAGAGAATAACAATGAAGACACGAACAGAGGAATTGTATTATTATTATTGTATATTGTGATTTATGTACTTACAATTAATGGAAGCTAGTACACTATATATATCAGATATATTCTGTAACTATATTTATATCTAACTGTTAACTGTCACTATCAATCACTACTAAGCTGAGCTGTCATTCTGTTATAACCAACTGCTCTGTGCATTACTTGAGGATGCTGTCATATTTGCACACTTGCACCAGTGGGAATTATATTGTTGCCAAGTTGGTTGTTGCAGCAGTTTATGCTCTTTTGTTGAAACGAACTCTGATACAGCATTAGCAATATGTTCAATAAGTTCTCTTCCTTATCCTCTTTTATCCTGTATATGTATCCATATGCGTCAGATGTTTTGGCACCAGTGTCTTTTGGTGGGACTCTCAATTAAGCAGCACATGATAGTTTGAGACTGTTTTGAGATGCATTGAAACTGGAGGTATATTAAATGAATTTGGTGCATTAAACCAGCAAACACGACATGGTATAAAGGCCACACGAACACAAGGCAACAATATGAACGCTTATATCAAGCCCCTCATGTGACATGTATAAATATTTTATATATTATATAAAATATAAATAAATTACTTTACTACTCAAATTCTGAGTTGAAAGAGTCGTAGCCATTTGAGTTGTTTATCTTATATACTTGTTAAATATGTATAAATTTAAAAGAAAATTGTATAAGTTTTAAGTTTTAACAATGTCTGCATGCTGTATTGTATAAAGGGAGTAAGAAAGTTTGGTCTATCCTGGCATACTTTTGACGAAATATTGTGGCATGTCGTTTGCAATGCTCAATTGGTTGAACCTATTTATCCTCACTCCTTTTCAAAATTCATACAAAGTAACTACTTGTAAGAATATACTTACTCCAAAAGAAAGGTGGGGGAGGACAATTTCTTGTAAAATTATTACAGTGCATGAAATTAATGATACATAATTACAACTATGCCAAATTTTTGCCGGCCAATGATACTCTTTTTATCTATATTTCTTCCTTCCCTACCCACTTCCCCTACAAATGGAATAGGAGAGTTTGGTGTCTTGTGACTCTAAACCTGTTTTCACTATGTCAATATAATCTACAATACAAGTACGGTTGTTCTCATTATCAATTTTCTCTCCACTCTTTTTTGTAAAGGTACATATTAACTCTATTTTTATGCTTAAATTTTATAACTGACCAAACTATATAAACCAACCGATTTAATCGATAATCAAATAGACTGATAACTAATTACGGAGTAAAAGTTTGAAAATTTTTGATTTTTAATTTTTTATAACCGACTTAAATGTTTTGATTTTTTTTATATATATACAAAACCGACCAAACTAACCGTTGTGCACTCTATTCAAAATGTAAGATTTTAAAAATTAATTAGAATAAAATTCAAATGAGAAAAAGAGACCAATGTGAGATACCTGTAATTAAAATTTAGTGATCCAAAACTTATTTTCGTATTTAGTAACGAGACACTCTATCCTACGAGAATAACTATTGTTATGTATTATATTTTGCAAATGAGTGACATCTTTATAATTATTAGACATTACAAATAATGATTATGATCAAATCTTATTTAAGGCTAGGATAACATTCTTCCAAATATCTAAGATATTTAAAAGTTTAGTTATCACATAAATAATTTAAACGGTCTATTAGAATTCAAATTTTTTAATATTTAGAAAAAAAAACTTTAAAAAAATGTAAGCTAGTGTCACTGAGTGAGCACGTTTTAAGCGTCCAATAAGAGTTGACATGTGTAGTCTCTTAAAAATGTGCATGTTTACGACATTAATTAAACCATAATTTTTTTTAAAATTATTCTAATATATCATATTTCAGATAAACATATTTTGCACCAAACCTTTGTCATATTTTGTAAATGTGGCGTTTTCTGTTTTCTTAACCACAATTTAAGTAAAACTAATTTTTAGATCACGCAAGATGAACCGAGTGAGAGTTGCAATCTCTAAAGTCTTCTCAATTCTTGGGAATTTTATGCAAGAAAGTGATTCGTAGAAAAATAAATAAAAGGATAACAAGAAATGGTAAAAATGTTGCACATAAGTTGGAGTATTTGAAATAAATTCATTTCCTATTATATATACATCTGAAAAGTTATACTTATCCGCCTATTTGTAATGCCCAATTTTACTGTAGTTTTAAAATTAGTGTCCTAAAATTTTTTAATGCTACGTTTGAGTTTAAAAAATAAAATAAAATAAAATGGGATGAATTTTAAGTATATCAAGGAATGTTTGATTGAAATGAATATCATTTCCCCATCTCTCATATAAAATGAAAATCAAGAGAATAAAATGAATTTTCATTCTATCAGAATGAATTTATCCATCTAAATGATCACTAAATATAGTATTTTTATTTCATTCCACTTTTTCAATCTAAACGTATTATAAGTAGAACTTGGAGCGGAGGGATGCCCAACTCCTAGGCCACATGGAATTTTTAGGCTTTTTTCTATTTTTTTTATTTTTAATATTTGTATATAATTAAAAAGCATGTGTTAAATGTAAAGATTGTATTTGTACATGAAAAATTACTGAGCATCAATCTTTAAAAGCAATACAAACTCATTTCGAGCATGGCATCGTAATAATTGCATAAAGAAGCTAATTATTTGGTAAAGTGAAATTAGTCAAATAGTTTCAGGTTCTCTGCTAATAAAAAGCAGAAAGCCAAGGCTAATCACTTGATACACAATTCTTCAATCTATCTTATTTTGTTGGGTAGTGAAAACATAGTTTCATTGAGCTTTAATGTACAAATCAGCAGGGGAAAAAAGAAGAAAAATAAATAATATAAGTAATCTAACTCATTACAAATCACCTTTATTTCTTGGTCATTTTTTTCTTGTAGACCCTCTTTATAGTTCTTTCCATGATGGAGAATGGGGAGTTCCAGTTCATGATGACAGGAAGCTATTTGTTCTATCAATAGCTTTGGCAGAGCTCAACTGGCCTGCAATTCTTTACAAGAGAGACACATTCAGGTCTGTTTGCTTGTTAATTGTTAATTTAGATCCGTATGGTGGCGAAAATTAGATGTCATGGTTGGAACTTTTGCACAGGAAGCATTTCGACAACTTTGATCCATTATCCATTGCAAAGTTCACTGAGCAGAAGTTGCTGTCAGTGAGAGTTAATTGCAGCACATTGCTATCTGAACCATAGCTTCTTGCAGTTGTAGAAAATGCTAACCAACTACTTGAGGTAAACAAATTTGACATTATAGAGACAAATGTTTCACCCCGTCTGATTGGGTTACCATGGAACTCTTATTGCCTAGCGTTCCGTGAGCTGAGTACTATCATTTCGAATCGTGATACAAGAACTAAATGCTTTATGCATTCTACTATAGGTAGTGTTCATCGTATCCCTATTTGGCCATTTCGTTATGCATGATCCGTTACGCATATCCAATTGATCAGTATTCTTGGTAACCATGTTTATTATGCATTTAAGGAAGATGGTATGTGGTTAGACACGAATGTGGCTTTGGGCTCATTTATCCCACATAAACCTTGGTGTATTGAATTGTTTATTCTTGATCTCAATGATTATCCTGATTCTCAGATATACACTCACATGGGAACTTCTTTAGAAAATTTAGTCTTCAAATTGATTCATGTTTCGAATTGGTAAATCGATTCTTTCAATCTTTTGGTTGGCGAAGAAAAGTTCAACTTTGCAACAAGTTTCGTCTAAATTGCCAGATACAAATACCATATGCTTCCACTTAAGAGTACATTGATTTGCAGGTCCAGCAGGAATTTGGTTCATTCAGCAACTATTGCTGGAAATTTGTAAACCACAAGCCAATAAGAAACGGATTTCGCTATGCACGTCAAGTACCTGCAAAAACACCAAAATCAGAGCTCATAAGCAAGGATTTGATGCAGAGAGGCTTTCGCTGCATCGGGCCTACTGTCGTCTACTCGTTTATGCAAGTCTCAGGCATGGTTAACGATCATCTTATAACATGCTTCAGATATCATGAATGCAATAACAACTTCGAACATGATTTGAAACCAAAGATAGACGAGAAAAAGGTACCTGTTGTCAAAGCTTTGGAGACCAAATGTGTGAGCTTCCACTTAGCTTTTTTTTACCACTAATTACAGTGATGCAAATATATTGCTAGTTATCAAACAGAGAGTTTCTCCTAGTGTTCGAAAGTTGTTCTTTCTTCTTGTGCATCATTTCATAACATTGTTGATTAATGTGTAACTTTTATCATTCTTAATTCTGATTTCTGAAGGGAATTCTCACTATATTTATGTACCTTATAAATTTGTCTTTCTTGTTATTATGAAAAATGATTTATATGCCCGTTAATTTCTCACTTGTGATTAACGTGAAATTAAAAGTGATAAAATAAAATAATGACGTAATTCTCTTTTTTATTGTCTTCTATCTTATGTATCCATATGCGTCGATATTTAATATTGATAAATAATTTATGAACACAACTCAATTACTTGTGTTTCACTTGATTTGGCAACAAGTGTCTTTTGGTGGGAATCTCAATTATGCAGCACGTGATAGGTTCAGACTGTTTTGAGATACATTGAAACTGAAGGAAGTATTAATGTATTATATGAATTTGGTGCATTAAACAAGCAAACAAGACATGGTATAAAGGCCACACGACACAAGGCAACAATATGAAGGCTGTTTGATAAATATAAACAAGAGCAGAAGGCCCCACCCCAACTCAGACAGAAAAGAATAGGCATATCATGATCATTGAATGATGCTACTTGTTCAATTCATTTTAATGTGCTTCATTCAATAAACACAACACTGACATACAAACACAAATATATATGTATATAACAGTCCATTTCATGAAGGGTTATAAACAACGAGTATCAAGAGTTTCTTACTGAAAATTTTGTTGCATAATGTAAGAAAAAGTCAAATTTGAATACTGGGACTTGGGGCAGCTAGGTGAAATATGAGACTGTAAATCAATCTCTCTTTGTACAATCTTCTCTTTTCTTTTTTCCTAGTTTGAATAATTCGTCAGAAAAAATAAGGAAAAAATTTAATTCAATTTGAATTGGAATTAGCAACAACTTTGCTGATAACAATATATACAAGCAAGTTTTACAGAACAAATAATGAAGATAATAAATAATGCTAGCGGATGTATATAATTTTCCCTTCCTTAATACATTCCATCTCTTAAAAGCTAGCATCTTTAGAATCATCAAGGCATGATTCAGTTTCACATTTGAACAGTAAAACAGAAACAGCTAGTATAACAGTATACTAATCCAACAAACAGTTAGCAATTTTCTGCAAATTTCAGAAGTATAAAATGGAGATAAAAATGCTCGATCTAAATGTAAAATAGAACATTCTAGCTACAAGTAATGCTTGTGGAAATCCCCCAAACAATATAAACAGGGGTCTGTTCCACTAATGACTCAGGAAAAAACTGATGGGAGAAAACCCGCAAATTCAATCCCTCCTAAGAACCAAATTTGATTAAAGTATCACAATTTTGATTTCGCAAACCTTTCTATCTAAAACCAAAGTCTTCCATCATGAGCCGATATTGCCACAGAAGTCCAAATGCAGTTATATTCCTAATCAAGCAAACTAGGCACTATTGGGTGATCTTTCATTCGATCCTAAATCCTTGTATTCCCATTTCCCAGTGTAAGCTCCAAATCATCTAAGCCCACCTCGTGAATCCTCTCCCCTTCCCACGCCTTCACTGGAACGCTCTCAAATTCAAATTCTATTCCTTTTCCTTTCTCAGTGATTGCATTCTTGGAAGAAACGTTCTGAGCCACAGGTTTTACAAGATTAAAGGTTGGAGAGGTTGGGCCAATAGTGGGTGCATATGCTTTAAAGTTCATCCATTGACCTGAATCGATAGTGGATGAGTCAGACTCATCGCATTCCGGTATAGTGGCCGGAGCAACACGATGACCACGAGTTGGACTAGTTGGGGCAGAAGCAGCTAAAAAGGGGAAATTCAAGGAGGCAGATTGTTTGGCAATGGACTCCCAGTTGAAGTTTTGCATAGAAATTCTGGTTGTTGGCGATGAAAGTGGTGGGGTTACAGGGCAACTGTTTGAGATCCGGAGAGGAGGGAGAGATGATGGACTAGAGTAACGGGAGAACGAAAAGGGATTTGATGACATGTTAGCGTCAAGTCGGGATGGACTGGGGAATGAAGAGGATGATGGACTAGGTTGATAAGAAGGAATAGGGCTTGGAAAGGATGAAGATGGCGGACTTGGCCTTCGGGAAGAACATGGGGTGGTGTTAGTTGAAGTGCCTCCAATATCAATTGATCCAATATCAATAGAGAGTGGTCTTGATCCCTGAATCATAATAAAAGACTATTAGATAATGACTAATGCAATCGCACAAATTTGTTTTAGCAATAATAAGCTAATGAGAGGGGCAGAGGAGAGAAAAGAAACAGTGAGAGACAAAGTTGTTCATTCCATTTATTTAGTACAACTAACCAGTTCAGAGGTTAACTTCGGAACCATTTGAGTAGCAAAAAAAACTGTAGGAGGGCGGCAAATTAAGAAATAAGTGCAATTGTAAGGAAATATACAATTTGAGCTAAGAAACTTACTTTCAATACACAAATAGGACATAAGAAAATAATAAATCTATTCACCGAATTAAGGAAAATGTGAAATTGAAAAGAAATACCAAATTTTGAGCTAAGAAAAATGCTTTCCATAAGTCAATTTGGACTTGAGAACTTAATAAATCTATTCAATGAAGAAAGCTAGTTCCTTTACACACACACACACACACACACACACACACACACACACACATATATATATATATATATATATATATCAGAGCAAAATTTTAACAATTAGCTGATAAGAAACTGATTCTTTATAAAATATCTAGCACAGATAATGCCAACAACTAAACAATCCCATCCCCAAAGAAACACACAAAAGAAAAACAAAACAGGACAGCCCCTCGATTTCTCAGATCAACATCAGTAAAAAAATGATCCGCATATAAATGAAAGGAAAAGTAGGATCTTGATGAAATCAAGGAAAACCCAGTTCACAAATCCATAGATCTAGTATGAAACTACTCAAGAATTAACCCATAAATGCAGATCAAGGATAATGCAAAAATTAAAGCATTTGACAAATATAAAAACAGAAGAAAAAAAAAAGAAAGAAAATGGAACTAAATGGAGTGGAATTAACTTTGCGATAGGTGGTGCCATTAGGTTCCACAATCCAACCAGCTTGAGCACAAAGGGCTTTCAAAACCTCATTGTTGTCACAGTGTTTAGGAAGATCAAAATTGGCCTGAGCTCTTAACCCAGCATAAATCTTAGCAGCAATTGCCCTCCTCCGCCTCTCTCTCTTCCTATTATTCTCTCTCTCCCTCCACGACGGCTTCCTCCTCCCTCCTCCTCCTCCGCCGGCCGCCACAGCTGACGATGATGCTGATGACCCACCTTCCCAATTCATCATCTCCCTCCTCTCCCTCTCTTTCACTCTCCCAAAACACACAAATCACGACACAAAAACAGCCCCAATTTGAGTTTAGGTAGAGCAAGAGAAAGAAGGTGTGGCGGGCGTGTTGGTATTACGTTGCCCGATACTCACGAGGAATACGCTTCCTCTCTGTCTCTCTGTTTTGGAAGTGTAACAAGAATCTCTCTCTTCTCCTTTTTCTCTTTCTCTCTCTTATTTTGCTTGCGCTTTTGATCTGGTCTATGCTGAGGACATACATAAAATAGTGACAGAAAAGCTGAGGAAAGGAATGTGAACCAGAAATTATGAATTATGAGCTTGACTCCATCTCTGGGCATATGATTATTGTGAAAAGGGCTTTTACCCATAATTATCTTCACTCCTTGTGTATAAAATAATAATAATAATAATAATTTACGGTAACAAATAATATATAAAAATTTAAATTATGTATTAAATTAAAAAAAAATGAAAATAAACAGGCAAAGATCATTTTGTATTTAACTAAGGGTGTGTTGCTTTGGATTCGTACGCCAGTTTTTGAAGTGTTTATTGTGCTTAAAAGTTTTAAATATATTTTAAAAAATTATTCGCCAATTTTTTTTCTTCGAATAGAGTTTATTTAAAGAGATTGTTATTTTTATATTTATAAAATTTTCTTATATGAATAATAATGGGTTTCATCAATGTTTTCAGACTCGGACCGATCATCGAATCCAAAAGTGTAACGAGTGAATGGATCACGGGTTCAACCAGTGGTCGAACTATTATTGAACTGATGACGTCATAAATATATAAAAAATATATTATTAATAATTAATAAATTTTTAAAATATCTAATTTTTTGAAAGTTAAAATATAGTAAAATAATGTTATAATATTAAAATATTTTTGTACAAAAAAAATATTAAAAAATACTTTAAAACCGGATTAACTAATCGGTTGAACCACCAGTGGTCAACCGAATTTTGACCGAATCGATAAAAATTAATTTTTTTAGTTAAACCGGACCGGCGTGACAAATGATTTCGATTTTTACAGGTCGAACCGTCGGTCCGGACAAGGTTTAATAACCATGGGTTTCATACTTGATTAAAAGAGAGATTTTTAAAAATATTAAATTTTGCTTGTAAAAAAATCAATTTTCATTCACAAACTTTGAAGTTTAAAATGCACCGCATCATTTAAGACATGTTACACAAAAAAACTAAATATTACCCATTCAAAAAGTGTAAACACTAATAACTGAATTTACGCTAATAAAAAATAATTTATATGTCGATAAATTTATGACAAATTTAAATTATTATTATTGTGAAATTTTAAATAATAAAATAAAACATATTGAGGTGGAGTTATTTTTAATTCTTATCTATTTTATGTATGTACATATATTGATATTTATTATCAACGTAAAGTTATTGTCATGTATAGCAAGATTCTACTATAATAGAAGAGTAATTATTTAGTAGTCTTAGAACACCTGTCATATAGTACTTCACACTATTCATATGTTATTATTTCAGCATTTAAAGTGACTCACTTTAAATGTTGAAATTACAATACATGAATGATGTGAGATGAATGATGTGAGATGTGACGCCCCCAAATCTAGGCCCACACAGCCCAAACTTGAGTCGTCAAAAGACTACAACAAAATTATTACAATGAAATACAACGTACAACAATACAGTGGATAATACAACACAACTAAGTCTTCATTATTATTGCCACACTATTTTATAACACGTGAAGACTATGATAGCTATCCCCGCACTCTCACTCCATTCCCCGGCTAGACCCCGTTACGTTCTCATCTCCTGTTGAAAAACAATGGAACGAAAAGAAAGGGTGAGCTCAAATAGCCCAGTAAGAAATATCATGACTAAGATAATGACGAATAATTTATCATTAGCCTTCAACAGTTGAATTCTTGATAGAATACAATAGACTACAAGGTTTATATCAAAAACTGTAGTTAAATTCTTAAACAATGTTCAGATCAATAATAGCAGCGGAATGAGCAATCTATTAGAAGAATAATGCAGACTATAATGTCCACTCGCTTCCCTTTTTTGCAAAAATATCATCAACTTTTATCATCTGAAATACCATTAGTCAAGATAATACAACTTCACAGTTCCTGGTCATAATCATGCAGATCAACAGTTCATCTTTGCACTACGGGCCAAAGACATTCAATATAACACCAACGGTCATGATTATACCAGATTCAGCCTTTGATCATAATCATACCAACCAACAGTTCATCTTTGCACTACGGGCCAAAGAGAACATTCACCACGTGTCATAAAAGACACCGAACAGATGTATCGCCTTTAACCTAGTATATCGCCTTTAACCTATCATCTGTTCAACAATTATATCACATCTGTGCCCCCGGCCACAGATATTCACAACAGTTTGATTCTTGATGATTAATACAAATAACAGTGATATAAATGATGAACAGAAGAACATGATAAACAATAAGTATCAGAAATTTACTTTGTGCAGATTCAAATAATGTCCAAATTGCCAACATGATGTGGAGTGAAATTTAAAAATGATATTCAAGATCCACAGTTCAGAATAACGATTACAGTTCAATAGAAATGTTCAGAAAATAGGAAGGTTCAGTTGAAATAATGAAATTCAACTATTATGGAACATATAATATTTTCAGGAATTATAGAAGCAATAGTTCCATAATAAGTTTCGATTTAGGTGTATGAAAGAAAATAATATCCCTTACCGTAACAGGTTTGATTAACAAAAGGTGAAGGGAATTAATATCCCTTACCATAGTAAGTTTGAATAATGGAAGATGAAAAAGATGGTATCCCTTATGAGTATAAAGGAAAATGGTATCACTTACGAATATGGAATAAAAGTGTCATGTGATAATTCGTGTAGACAAATTATTTCCACACGAGACAAATAAAAAGGGTTATTCACCAACAGGCGATAATCCGCACCGTAAGGTTATTCCCATCAATTTGAATACGAATAGTTATTCACCAAACAGGCGTAATCCGCACCGTATGGTTATTCCCACAATTTAATAGAATTTGAACACGAAGAGTTATTCACCAAACAGGCGATAATCCGCACCGTAAGGTTATTCTCAAAGATTAATAAGGAATGAATACATAAGGTTATTCACCAACAGGCGGTAAACCGCGCCGTAAGGTTATTCCCACAATTTAATACATGGAAATAAATGGCACAAGAAAGAAACGATATTATTTTCGAGAATCAAAGAATGATAATCCCTTCAAGTAAGAAAGAAAATAATATCCATTTATGATGATGAAAAGAGTGATACCCCTTACCTTAACACGTGACTGGATATTGATTTAAATGAGATTGATCAACCTATATATTTTTAATATAATTAGTAATTACCACATATAAATTTCAAAGTATATGATAACTCGTATATTATGAACTATCAAAATTTAACATAATTTTTGTAGTATAATATAACAACTTTAAAATAGTTTTTAAAATAATATTCCAAAATAAATCTTCCAAAGAAAGCTTTTAAAAATGAATCTTCTCAAAGAAGAGTCTTCTAAAGGAAGATTTGTGAATACCGTGAAAAATAGGAATTTATGAAATTACTACTCTTTAATAAAACACTTACTTGAAAAATTCCTGCACTCCTTTTGGCTTTCAAACTCTCAAAATAACCTTACTATTCTCAGAGAAAACTCATAAAATTCTTATAGAAAAATTTTATGTTTTAGGTGTGATTTTTCTATTCAGCTGAGCAAGCTATTTATAGGAGAAAATAAGTTACTATGCGTGGTAGGTGAACAGAAAAAATTTCAGCAGAGGCTGCTGCGCAGCCTCCACCAACTCTTCAGCAAATTCTCACATTTCTCACATTTCATGTGGGCCCCACAATGGGTTCCACATGTTTCTTACTATTCACGTACTATTCACGTCACTATTCACGTCACTATTCACGTTACTATTTCAAATAGTAAAATTAATTATTTTATTTTTTATTTATTTATTTATTTATTTATTTATTCTTCCTGTGAGTCCAACATATAAAATAATGTTACCACAATAATGTAAGAAACACGTTACATATTTTTATTAATTTAATAATATAAATTATAGTGTATTTGCTACTGTGACAATTATTAGATTCAATAATTTTAAACTACAGTGCACCAACAATTATTGACTCGATGATATGAAATACAGTGTAATGACAATTATTGAATCAATAATGCAAAATACTGTGTAGCAACAATAATTGAATTGATAATATAAAATATTATGCAGTGACAATTATTGATGAAATGATGCGTAACAATTACGGTGTCAATTATCAGACCAATAATATGAGACACTGTGCAATACCGTGTGCTACTGTAGAGTACCGTGTGCTACAGAAAATATCATAAATTACCGTATGCTACTATTCTTTTATCACCGGTATTTTAACAGTTAACACCGTTGACTATTTTTATTTAAAAAGGTTACTTCTGTCGTTTTCTATATCCGACAAATATTCCGTTGTGGGGTCCACAAATAATTTGTTATTTCGGCGCCGTCGTACGGCCCGAATATTCCCCGACAAAACGAATATTCCCCGACAAAAAGAATATTGTCCGACAAAATAAAATTTGCACATAACATCCTTAACTTTCAATTTTGTCAATTTAACCATTTACTGTTTCAGGGAAAAAATATATGAAGAAAAATTAAATTTTGTATTTCATAAATTCGGGGTCTTACAACCTCCCCTCCTTATGAAATTTCGTCCCCGAAATTGACGTACCTGGCATTTCGAAGAGGTATGAATACCTAGACTTCATCTCAGATTCTAGCTCCCAGGTCATTTCCTCAATATCTTGGTTCCTCCATAAAACCTTAACTTGAGGTATAACCTTTGAGCGTAAGATCTGCTCCTTCTTATCTAGGATCTTAACAGGTACTTCCTCATACGTTAAATCTTCTGCTATAACGTCTGGTTCTAACTCAATGACGTGGTTTGGGTCCTTCACATATTTACGTAACATAGATATGTGAAAAACGTTATGGATGCGAGACATACTTGGTGGTAAGGCTAGTCTGTAAGCTACAGTTCCCACCCGATCGAGGATTTCAAATGGGCCAATAAATCGAGGGTTGAGTTTTCCTCTCTTTCCGAATCTCGTAACCCCTTTCCATGGAGAAACACGTAAGAATACATGATCTCCGACGTTGAATCTCTCATCTCTCCGATGAAGATCGGCATAACTCTTTTGTCGTTCTTGTGCTGTCTGTATTCGTTGTCGGATCATTTGGATCTTTTCGGTCGTCAAGCGTACCAACTCGGGTCCCAACAGTTTTGCTTCTCCTACCTCATTCCAACATACTGGAGAGCGACATTTGCGTCCATATAAAGCCTCGAATGGAGCCATACCTATACTTGCTTGGTAACTGTTGTTGTAGGAAAATTCCACCAATGGCAAGTACTTATCCCAACTTCCTTTGAAATCTAGTACGCAAAGTCTCAAAAGATCTTCGAGGGTCTGGATCGTCCTTTCCGATTGTCCGTCCGTTTGAGGATGGTATGCAGAACTAAAACGTAGTTCAGTGCCCATAGCTTTTTGTAGACTGATCCAAAAGCGTGAAGTGAATCTAGGATCTCGATCAGAAACTATGGAAACTGGCATGCCATGCAATCTCACGATCTCATTTATGTACATACCGGCAAGACGTTCAAGTGAAAAGTTTTCTCGTATAGGCAAGAAATGAGCGGATTTGGTCAATCTATCTACGATGACCCAAATTGCATCTAAGCCTTGAGAAACTTTGGGAAGACCCGTCACAAAATCCATATTGATGTGTTCCCACTTCCATTCAGGAACCTCAAGTGGTTGTAAAGGACCCTTAGGTACTTGATGCTCTGCCTTGACACGTTGACAAGTTAAGCACCTTGAGATAAACTCTGCAATCTCCCTTTTCATATTGTTCCACCAAAATGTATGTCGAAGATCTCGATACATCTTGGTACCTCCAGGGTGGATTGCAAATGGCGTGTTGTGTGCCTCCATCATGATTTTATGCTTTAATTCAGGATCGTTAGGAACACAGAGTCGAGAGTTGACTCGAAGTATTCCTTTCTCGTCGATTCTTGCTTCGGGAATGGTACCTTCTTGTACTTTCTTTATCATGTTTATCAGTTCCAGATCGGTAGCTTGAGCAGCTTTAATTTTATCGATTAAAGCTGGTTCTACTTGCACGTGAGCAATCTTCGAGTGGGTCCCTGGTGTCTTTAGCTCCATCTCCATATTTTGCAAGTCGTACAAAATACGCTTTTGTGTTGTCAGCAGTGCACTTGTACTTGCATAAGATTTTCTGCTCAAAGCGTCAACTACAACGTTCGCCTTTCCCGGGTGATACTGGATTGTGTGATCATAATCCTTCAACAGCTCAAGCCAACGTCGTTGTCGCATGTTGAGTTCCTTCTGGGTGAAGAAATACTTGAGACTTTTATGATCCGTATAGATATCCACTTTCTCTCCGTACAAGTAGTGTCTCCAGATCTTCAACGCGAAAACGACTGCTGCCAACTCTAGATCATGAGTAGGGTAATTTTTCTCATAATCTTTGAGTTGTCGAGAGGCATAGGCTATAACCTTTCCATGTTGCATAAGGACACAGCCTAGACCTTTGCCTGAAGCATCGCTGTATATGACAAATTCTCCCGATCCTGATGGAATGGTCAGAACAGGAGCTGAAACAAGTCTCCTCTTAAGCTCTTGAAAACTTTTCTCGCATTGCTCGCTCCATATGAATTTTGTGCTTTTCCGAGTAAGCTGAGTTAATGGAGTGGCGATTCGAGAAAATCCTTCTACGAACCTCCGATAATAACCAGCTAGGCCCAGAAAACTTCGGACTTCGGTTACTGTCTTGGGTTGTTCCCAATTTAGTACCGTTTCAATCTTCGCAGGATCGACTGATATTCCTTGACTAGAAATCACATGCCCAAGAAACGTGACCTCCTCAAGCCAGAACTCACATTTCTTCAACTTGGCATATAATTTGTTCTCACGGAGCTTCTGGAGTATCAATCTCAGGTGTTGTTCATGATCCTCACGACTTTTGGAGTATATGAGGATGTCATCAATAAAGACAACCACAAAATGATCCAAATATTCCTTGAATATTCGGTTCATCATGTCCATGAAAGCTGCAGGAGCATTGGTTAGTCCAAAAGGCATGACTAAAAACTCATAATGCCCATAACGAGTTCTGAAAGCAGTCTTTGGAATGTCCTCAGCTTTAACCTTTAACTGATGATATCCAGAACGGAGATCAATCTTTGAGAAATGTTGAGCACCTTGTAATTGATCAAACATGTCATCAATTCGAGGTAACGGATACCTGTTTTTGATGGTGACATGGTTCAATTCTCGGTAGTCAATGCACAATCTCATACTCCCGTCTTTCTTCTTCACAAATAGAACAGGAGCACCCCAAGGTGATGCACTCGGACGAATGAAACCAGTATCCAACAATTCCTGTAGTTGGACTTTTAACTCTTGAAGTTCAATGAGAGCCATTCGGTATGGAGTTTTGGAAATGGGCTTGGTACCAGGTTCAAGATCAATACAAAATTCAATTTCACGGTTTGGGGGTAAACCAGGAAGTTCCTCCGGAAAAACGTCAGGAAACTCATTAACAATGGGAATATCATTCAAGTTTGACGTATTTTTGTTCAAATCAGTGACATGAGCTAAAAAGGCTTGACATCCGTTTTTCAATAAACGAATGGCTTTATGGCTAGAAATAACAGTTATAGATTTTAATGGTTTAGTTGCTTGAATTTGCATGACAGGTTGATTAGGAATATGAAAACTAATAATCTTATGAAAACAATCAATTTTAGCATGATGGGTAGTCAACCAATCAATTCCTAAAATCACATCAAATTCATGCATCTCCAAAGAAATAAGGTCAACAGGTAATGTGAGGTTGTTGATTTGAACTAGGCAAGATTTATAGACAGTAGATGTAATGGTCATTTCTCCTAATGGGGTTTCAACTGATAAGTCAAAGTCCAAATTTTCAGGAGTTAAGTTTAAACGCTGAGCACATGCAGGTGAGATAAAAGAATGGGTAGAACCAGTATCTAACAAAGCGTAGACTTCACGAGAATTTATGAATAGCTTACCGGTTATCACCTCGTTCGAGTTTCGTGCCATTTGGGATGTCACAACAAAAGCTCTCCCTTGAACTACAGATTTTCCCTTATCCGCGCTAGCTTTTGGTATCATCACTGCAGCTGGACTTGATTTTGTGGCAGGACAAAATCGCGCAAGATGACCCTCTTTCCCACAACTGTAGCACTTTTTGGACTGCAGTGTACAGTTTGGGCTGATGTGACCTTCCTGACCACACCTATAGCATCTCACTGGTGGTCGATCTTCTCCCCTTGAAACTGGGGTCGGTGCTGGTGCTGGTACTGGTGCCCTTCCATAATTATTATGGAATCTCTTTCTTTTGAAATTGTTCCCACTGGATTCTCCTCTTCTGTTATTTGATGTGGAATTACCACCGAAGTGTTGGTTACCTCCTCGATGGTTCTCGTTCCTGTGGTTGTTATCATTTCTCTGATCATTGACTCTTGGCTGTAATTTTTCATCTGTTTGCTCCACCCTTTGAGCCCTATCAACAACATCTGAATACAAATTAAATTTATGAGAGCTAAGTTGTTGACGGATTTCGAATCTTAGACCACGTAAGAACATCCGACTCATCCGTGCTTCGTCATCTACTAGATGAGTCGCAAAACGAGACAGTTCAGCAAACTTAGCTTCATAGTGAGAAACTGTCATGTTTCCCTGCTCCAGCTTAATGAATTCCACTTCCTTCATATGGCGGATGCTTTCTGGGAAGTACTTTTCATTAAATAGCTCTTGGAATTCTGTCCAAGACATCTCAAGTGCTGAAGGGTGGATACGTTTTACCGCTTCCCACCAGTGATCCGCCTCACCTCGAAACATAAAGGTAGCAAAGGGCACCTTCTGATCATCAGCGCATTGTAGGACATCAAGTATTTTTGTCGTCTGCTTCAGCCATGCCTCCGCTTTGAGTGGGTCAGGCTTCCCGTGGAATTCAGGTGGTCCCAATTCTTTAAATTGCTTGACAGTGATCATCCTCAAATTACCAGCGTTTCTACCGTTATTGTTAACTGGATTTCCTCTTGCCTGATTCTGCATGAACTGCATGAAATTCCTAAAGAATCCATCATTCATCATGTTATCAGGAATATTATTTCCTGAGTTGGCAGGAGGATTGTTTGTGGCTTCTTGATTTTCGGCTACATTCGCTTCGGGTATTTCGTAGTTAACCTCTTGATTTCCAGATGCCATACTAAACTGTGGTCACAAAATAAATGTTAGTTCAAATAAACTGACTCATCACTTCATGTCCCTATATTCAAATCAACTCATTAGATAATAAGATCTAATTTAGGTAGGACACACTAGTGACTGATTCTATTCGTCTCTCCCCTCCTAGTTCTAACCCCAGATCTCCATTAAAGACCATATCCCTAAGCTCTGATGCCAACTGTGACGCCCCCAAATCTAGGCCCACACAGCCCAAACTTGAGTCGTCAAAAGACTACAACAAAATTATTACAATGAAATACAACGTACAACAATACAGTGGATAATACAACACAACTAAGTCTTCATTATTATTGCCACACTATTTTATAACACGTGAAGACTATGATAGCTATCCCCGCACTCTCACTCCATTCCCCGGCTAGACCCCGTTACGTTCTCATCTCCTGTTGAAAAACAATGGAACGAAAAGAAAGGGTGAGCTCAAATAGCCCAGTAAGAAATATCATGACTAAGATAATGACGAATAATTTATCATTAGCCTTCAACAGTTGAGTTCTTGATAGAATACAATAGACTACAAGGTTTATATCAAAAACTGTAGTTAAATTCTTAAACAATGTTCAGATCAATAATAGCAGCGGAATGAGCAATCTATTAGAAGAATAATGCAGACTATAATGTCCACTCGCTTCTCTTTTTTGTAAAAATATCATCAACTTTTATCATCTGAAATACCATTAGTCAAGATAATACAACTTCACAGTTCCTGGTCATAATCATGCAGATCAACAGTTCATCTTTGCACTACGGGCCAAAGACATTCAATATAACACCAACGGTCATGATTATACCAGATTCAGCCTTTGGTCATAATCATACCAACCAACAGTTCATCTTTGCACTACGAGCCAAAGAGAACATTCACCACGTGTCATAAAAGACACCGAACAGATGTATCGCCTTTAACCTAGTATATCGCCTTTAACCTATCATCTGTTCAACAATTATATCACATCTGTGCCCCCGGCCACAGATATTCACAACAGTTTGATTCTTGATGATTAATACAAATAACAGTGATACAAATGATGAACAGAAGAACATGATAAACAATAAGTATCAGAAATTTACTTTGTGCAGATTCAAATAATGTCCAAATTGCCAACATGATGTGGAGTGAAATTTAAAAATGATATTCAAGATCCACAGTTCAGAATAACGATTACAGTTCAATAGAAATGTTCAGAAAATAGGAAGGTTCAGTTGAAATAATGAAATTCAACTATTATGGAACATATAATATTTTCAGGAATTATAGAAGCAATAGTTCCATAATAAGTTTCGATTTAGGTGTATGAAAGAAAATAATATCCCTTACCGTAACAGGTTTGATTAACAAAAGGTGAAGGGAATTAATATTGTGACGCCCCCAAATCTAGGCCCACACAGCCCAAACTTGAGTCGTCAAAAGACTGCAACAAAATTATTACAACAAAGCACAACGTACAACAATACAGTGTATAATAATACACAACTAAGTCTTCACTATTATTGCCACACTATTTTACAACACGTGAAGACTAGGATAGCTATTCCTCGGACTCTCACTCCATCCCCCGGCTAGACCCCGTTACGTTTTCATCTCCTGTTGAAAAATAATGGAACAAAAGAAAGGGTGAGCTCAAATAGCCCAGTAAGAAATATCATGACTAAGATAATGACGAATAATTTATCATTAGCCTTCAACAGTTGAGTTCTTGATAGAATACAATAGACTACAAGGTTTATATCAAAAACTGTAGTTAAATTCTTAAACAATGTTCAGATCAATAATAGCAGCGGAATGAGCAATCTATTAGAAGAATAATGCAGACTATAATGTCCACTCGCTTCTCTTTTTAGTAAAAATATCATCAACTTTTATCATCTGAAATACCATTAGTCAAGATAATACAACTTCACAGTTCCTGGTCATAATCATGCAGATCAACAGTTCGTCTTTGCACTATGGGCCAAAGACATTCAATATAACACCAATGGTCATGATTATACCAGATTCAGCCTTTGGTCATAATCATACCAACCAACAGTTCATCTTTGCACTACGGGCCAAAGAGAACATTCACCACGTGTCATAAAAGACACCGAACAGATGTATCGCCTTTAACCTAGTATATCGCCTTTAACCTATCATCTGTTCAACAATTATATCACATCTGTGCCCCCGGCCACAGATATTCACAACAACTTGATTCTTGATGATTAATACAAATAACAGTGATACAAATGATGAACAGAAGAACAGGATAAACAATAAGTATCGGAAGTTTACTTTGTGCAGATTCAAATAATGTCTAAATTGCCAACATGATGTGGAGTGAAATTTAAAAATGATATTCAAGATCCACAGTTCAGAATAACGATTACAGTTCAATAGAAATGTTCAGAAAATAGGAAGGTTCAGTTGAACTAATGAAATTCAACTATTATGGAACATATAATATTTTCAGGAATTATAGAAGCAATAGTTCCATAATAAGTTTCGATTTAGGTGTATGGAAGAAAGTAATATCCCTTACCGTAGCAGGTTTGATTAACAAAAGGTGAAGGAAATTAATATCTCTTACCATAGTAAGTTTGAATAATGGAAGATGAAAAAGATGGTATCCCTTATGAGTATAAAGGAAAATGATATCACTTACGAATATGGAATAAAAGTGTCATGTGATAATTCGTGTAGACAAATTATTTCCACACGAGACAAATAACAAGGGTTATTCACCAACAGGCGATAATCCGCACCGTAAGGTTATTCCCATCAATTTGAATACGAATAGTTATTCACCAAACAGGCGTAATCCGCACCGTAAGGTTATTCCCACAATTTAATAGAATTTGAACACGAAGAGTTATTCACCAAACAGGCGTAATCCGCACCGTAAGGTTATTCCCACAATTTAATAGAATTTGAACACGAAGAGTTATTCACCAAACAGGCGATAATCCGCACCGTAAGGTTATTCTCAAAGATTAATAAGGAATGAATACAAAAGGTTATTCACCAACAGGCGGTAAACCGCGCCGTAAGGTTATTCCCACAATTTAATACATGGAAATAAATGGCACAAGAAAGAAACGATATTATTTTCGAGAATCAAAGAATGATAATCCCTTCAAGTAAGAAAGAAAATAATATCCATTTATGATGATGAAAAGAGTGATACCCCTTACCGTAATAAATTTAAGAGTGTGAAAAGAATGATATTCCTTACTACAGTAAATTTAATAGTTTGAAATGAATGGTATTTCTTACCGTAGTAAGTTTAAGAGTATGAAAAGATTGATATTCCTTACTTTAACACGTGACTGGATATTGATTTAAATGAGGTTGATCAACCTATATATTTATAATATAAATTAGTAATTACCACATATAAATTTCAAAGTGTATGATAACTCGTATATTATGAACTATCAAAATTATATATATTTAACATAATTTTTGTAGTATAATATAATAACTTTAGAATAGTTTTTAAAATAATATTTCAAAATAAATCTTCTAAAGAAAGCTTTTAAAAATGAATCTTCTCAAAGAAGAGTCTTCTAAAGGAAGATTTGTGAATACCGTGAAAAATAGAAATTTATGAAATTACTACTTTTTAATAAAAGACTTACTTGAAAAATTTCTGCACTCCTTTTGGCTTTCAAACTCTCAAAATAACCTTACTATTCTCAGAGAAAACTCATAAAATTCTTATAGAAAAATTTTATGTTTTAGGTGTGATTTTTCTATTCAGCTGAACAAGCTATTTATAGGGGAAAATGGGGTACTATGCGTGGTAGGTGGGCACTGTGCATTTGGTAGGTGAGAGAGGCTGCGCAAACGTTTTTTTTTAAAAAAATTTCAATACTTGCACAGTAACTTTGCACAGTAACTTTAAAATTTTCAAAAAGTGAACAGTAATGAACAGTAACTTTTGTCAGCCGATGAATAGTGATTTTCGGGAGTGAACAGTGACTCCGGAGTAACTTTTCCGATGTGAACAGTAACTTCCGTCAGTGAATAGTAACTTTTGAAAAATAATAATATTTATTTTATTTTATTTATTCTACCTGTGGATCCAACATATAAAATAATGCTACAACAATGATAACAATAATGTAATAAACATGTTACAGATTATTATTAATTTAAATAATATAAATTACTGTGTATTTGCTACTGTGACAATTATTTGGTTCAATAATTTTAAAATACAACGCACCAGCAATTATTGACTCAATGATATAAAATGCAGTGTAATGACAATTATTAAATCAATAATGCAAAATACTGTGTAGCAACAATTATTGAATTGATAACATAAAATATTATACAACAACAATTATTGATGAAATGATGTGCAACAGTTAGGGTGTCAATTTCAGATCAATAATATAAGACACTGTGCAATACCGTGTGCTACTGTAGAGTACCGCATGCTACTGTAGAATACCATAAATTACCGTATGCTACTATTCTTTTATCACCAGTATTTAAATAGTTAACACCGTTGACTATTTTTATTTAAAAAGGTTACTTCTGTCGTTTTCTATATCCGACAATTATTCCGTTGTGGGGTCCACCAATAATTAGTTATTTCGGCGCCGTCGTACGGCCCGAATATTCCCCGACAAAACGAATATTCCCCGACAAAAAGAATATTGTCCGACAAAATAAAATTTGCACATAACATCCTTAACTTTCAATTTCGACAATTTAACCACTTACTGTTTCATGAAAAAAAAAATATATATGAAGAAAAATTAAATTTTATATTTCATAAAATTCGGGGTCTTACAAATATCCCTTACCATAGTAAGTTTGAATAATGGAAGATGAAAAAGATGGTATCCCTTATGAGTATAAAGGAAAATGGTATCACTTACGAATATGGAATAAAAGTGTCATGTGATAATTCGTGTAGACAAATTATTTCCACACGAGACAAATAAAAAGGGTTATTCACCAACAGGCGATAATCCGCACCGTAAGGTTATTCCCATCAATTTGAATACGAATAGTTATTCACCAAACAGGCGTAATCCGCACCGTATGGTTATTCCCACAATTTAATAGAATTTGAACACGAAGAGTTATTCACCAAACAGGCGATAATCCGCACCGTAAGGTTATTCTCAAAGATTAATAAGGAATGAATACATAAGGTTATTCACCAACAGGCGGTAAACCGCGCCGTAAGGTTATTCCCACAATTTAATACATGGAAATAAATGGCACAAGAAAGAAACGATATTATTTTCGAGAATCAAAGAATGATAATCCCTTCAAGTAAGAAAGAAAATAATATCCATTTATGATGATGAAAAGAGTGATACCCCTTACCTTAACACGTGACTGGATATTGATTTAAATGAGATTGATCAACCTATATATTTTTAATATAATTAGTAATTA
The DNA here is from genome assembly GCA_947179155.2 of Hedera helix. NCBI lineage: Eukaryota > Viridiplantae > Streptophyta > Magnoliopsida > Apiales > Araliaceae > Hedera > Hedera helix. The sequence goes on along the minus strand of OX359283.1, from coordinate 19,832,867 downwards.
CCACATATAAATTTCAAAGTATATGATAACTCGTATATTATGAACTATCAAAATTTAACATAATTTTTGTAGTATAATATAACAACTTTAAAATAGTTTTTAAAATAATATTTCAAAATAAATCTTCCAAAGAAAGCTTTTAAAAATGAATCTTCTCAAAGAAGAGTCTTCTAAAGGAAGATTTGTGAATACCGTGAAAAATAGGAATTTATGAAATTACTACTCTTTAATAAAACACTTACTTGAAAAATTCCTGCACTCCTTTTGGCTTTCAAACTCTCAAAATAACCTTACTATTCTCAGAGAAAACTCAAAAAATTCTTATAGAAAAATTTTATGTTTTAGGTGTGATTTTTCTATTCAGCTGAGCAAGCTATTTATAGGAGAAAATAAGTTACTATGCGTGGTAGGTGAACAGAAAAAATTTCAGCAGAGGCTGCTGCGCAGCCTCCACCAACTCTTCAGCAAATTCTCACATTTCTCACATTTCATGTGGGCCCCACAATGGGTCCCACATGTTTCTTACTATTCACGTACTATTCACGTCACTATTCACGTCACTATTCACGTTACTATTTCAAATAGTAAAATTAATTATTTTATTTTTTATTTATTTATTTATTTATTTATTTATTTATTTATTCTTCCTGTGAGTCCAACATATAAAATAATGTTACCACAATAATGTAAGAAACACGTTACATATTTTTATTAATTTAATAATATAAATTATAGTGTATTTGCTACTGTGACAATTATTAGATTCAATAATTTTAAACTACAGTGCACCAACAATTATTGACTCGATGATATGAAATACAGTGTAATGACAATTATTGAATCAATAATGCAAAATACTGTGTAGCAACAATAATTGAATTGATAATATAAAATATTATGCAGTGACAATTATTGATGAAATGATGCGTAACAATTACGGTGTCAATTATCAGACCAATAATATGAGACACTGTGCAATACCGTGTGCTACTGTAGAGTACCGTGTGCTACAGAAAATACCATAAATTACCGTATGCTACTATTCTTTTATCACCGGTATTTTAACAGTTAACACCGTTGACTATTTTTATTTAAAAAGGTTACTTCTGTCGTTTTCTATATCCGACAAATATTCCGTTGTGGGGTCCACAAATAATTTGTTATTTCGGCGCCGTCGTACGGCCCGAATATTCCCCGACAAAACGAATATTCCCCGACAAAAAGAATATTGTCCGACAAAATAAAATTTGCACATAACATCCTTAACTTTCAATTTTGTCAATTTAACCATTTACTGTTTCAGGGAAAATATATATGAAGAAAAATTAAATTTTGTATTTCATAAATTCGGGGTCTTACATGAGACATCACGTGATAGGTACCCGTGGTGCCCCAAGAGTATTTAATAATTTTTTTTAATAAACCACTTCTTGCATATTTATTTATAAATTTATTAGTATTTAGTTTAATAGTAATAATATGATAAAGTAATTGTGATAACAAATAAAAAAATGTTGTATCATTTTATTATTATTAATAAAAATGTGATTTTTTCAAAAAATAAAATAAAATAAGGATTTCATTAATGTGTGTCCTTAGGGCACACACTAAGCGTGAAAAATAATATATAATATTATTTGTTTATGTAGGCACACTGAATTTAATGTATAAAAAAATAATATACTAGTGGATCTCATGTATTGAATTAAGTGCAACTATATAAAGAAATAATTTTTAATAAGTCCTATTTTTTATTTTTCGCACTTAATATATGTCCTTAGAGCACACATTAAGCGGATCCATAAACTAAACATTTAACAAATAAAAATAAGAGACAGGGTATCAAGCAAACTGATACTTTGCAGGAAATTCAAGAAAGAAAGGGCAGTTCTTGTTTCAGGTCTGTCATCTGCAGCGCTTCAGATGGAATCTTTGTTTATGTGGGACATTTTCGTAATTTTATTGTGGGTCTGTCATTTTGATTTGGGTCATTTCTTGGTTATTGAAATTTGAAATGCGTTTCGGAATTCTTTATTCATTTAAACATAATAAATTACTTTGGCGACGTAGTATTATTAAATGGTGAATTTAATAATTGTACGGATAACCTTGATTAAATTTTTGTGTAACTTAAAACTTGTAGAAATAGTAGCACCATTCTTAATACTTGTTCGTTTCTAAATGAATAAATTTACATACATTAGTATATCTAATTACAATACTAAATATTATATTTTATTTTATTATTAAAAAATAAGTCTTGACTTAAAAATTTATATAGACTTTACTTTTTAATGATGAAATAAGATAAAAAATTATTTAGTAATCTGGGAGTATAGTCACGTAGTGTTTTAAGTCAATCATATTTTTTTTATTTTAACTGTGTCTCATTGTATATAACTCTGAAACTACTAAAATAAGAAGTGACCTACTAAAATGAGAGATATGATTGATCTGGAATACTACGTAATTGTGCTCCTGGACCACTGAATAATTACTCAGATGAGATATAGTGTTTGATATCGTGTTTGGATGTTGTGTGTGTAAAATGATCTTTTCTAAATTATAAGATCATTATCGATTTTTTTAAAATTAATTTGTGATATTTTTAAATTTAAAATTGACATAATTTATTAAAATTTTCAATATAATTAAATCTTAAAATTAATAATTTTTTAAAAATAATTTATAATATTCATAATTATATAGATATAAATTAAATAAATTTATATTAATTTTAATTTGAAAATAATTTTTCATAAATTAATATTAATCTTATATTTTAAATATATGTGATATTAAGTATCTGATTTAAATACACAGTCGGTTATTTTCGCAGGACAATACTTTTTAATAGTTACTTTTGGATCTTTTTACTCTTTTCTGGTCCGGAGTCTGGAAAAGGTGGAGATTAAAGGTTTCAATGAAATTTCTTCATTTTCCTTTCCCCTTCTCCCAAAAATTCCCAAATCACAATTTCTTCTTTTTATCCTGCTTTTTCCTTTCTCCCAAAAATTCCCAAACAAGTGTTTATGCATGTTAAATTAGAAGACTTCTTTTTTATGGGATATCAGTTTAACCTGATTTGTGATGTTGTTATGGACTACAAATCTTATAACCCCAAAGGTTGGGGATAGGGGTATAAACGGATATAAATAAATTTGAATACAGTAGTATTTGTATTCGAAAAATCAATTCGTTATTTGTATTCGTATCCGATATTCAACGAATTTTAAAAATACTATCCGTATCCGGTTTTCGGAATAATATCCGAATACAGATAATATCCGTTTTCGTTTATTTTATTCAAATAAACAGATTATTCGAATATTTGGGTATTCGGATTCGTTTATAAGTCACCTAATATAAAATTTATTCAAATTATTTACAAAAAATAAAGAAAAAAATGTAAATAATTACTCATAATCAATCACAATTTAAAGTTTTAACCATATATATTAATGAATGAATGTTAATTTATTTATTTTTAATAAATACAATAATCAATACTCTAAATTACAATTCAAATAAATTTTCATTCTTTTTGAAATCCTAAATTCAAAATAAATGATTTACTTATTATGTAATCCTAGATGTTCAATAATAAGTTTTAGATATATTATAACATTTAGACATAATATATTATGTAATCCTAAATTTTAGATATATTATAACACTATATATAACTAGAATAAAGAAGAAAAAAATAATGAGTTTTAAAGTATAGTTCATTAATGAATGAATGTTAATTTATTTATTTTTAATAAATACAATAATCAATGCTCTAAATTACAATTCAAATAAATTATTATTATTTTTGAAATCATAAATTTAAAATGAATGCTCTATTTATTAATGTTTAGATGTCCATTAATACGTAAATATAAATTTTATGTGTTAATTTGGAGTAATACTGTAGTGTGTATGAATATTTATAATCTATAATTATAACACTTAAATGATATTTATAACACTTGTTAAATGATACATTTTAGATATATTGTAACACTATATATAACGGAAAAAAATAATGAGTTTTAAAGTATAGTTCATTAATGAATAAATGTTAATTTATTTATTTTTAATAAATACAACAATCAATGCTTTAAATTACAATTAAAATAAGTTTTTATTATTTTTGAAATCTTAAATTTCAAAATGAATGTTCTACTTATTAAAGTTTAGATGTCCATTAATAAATTGATGTCCATTTTATGTATTTGGAGTAATACTATAATGTATATAAATATTTATAATATATAATTATAACATTTAAATGATATTTATAACATTTATAATACGTGTTAAACGATCCAAAAGTTATACTGTAACACTTGTTAAATGACATTTATAACACTTATTAAATGATACATTTTAAATATTTTAACTTTATAATAATAAAAATTCATTAACTTTACTTAAATCAATTTATTAATATTATAATAAAAATATTATTTCTTACTTTTTAGAAGTGAAATGACATATTTTAAAAATAATTTTTGTATAATAATGAAAACTAATTATTATATAAAGAAGACCACTTAAAAAAAATATTTTGCTTATTATATATATATATATATATATATATATATATATATATATTCCACTGTTCTAAAAATCCCCGCCTAGGTCCGATTAATCCCCGCCTAGGCGCTAGGCCCTCCCCTGCCGCCACGCCTAGGCCGCCTAGCGCCTAGCCTATGTCTAAGGAGAAAAAAAAATCCCTCCAGAGAATTATACTGGACTGGGCGGGCAAGACAGAGAAATTAGGCGAGGCATAAGTGAAAAATTTAGAGTTGCAATTATTTTTTTTTAATTTTAATAACTAAGCTACAAAACGACGTCATAAGAATAGATGAAGAAGTTGAAGGCTGTTCGGGCCTTACTTGGGAAGCGATTGGTGAAGCATCTGAAGCGGATAGCGTGCTAGAGCTTAAGAGAAATAATAGAAATGTTAGAGTAACAAAACTCCATGATTTTTTTTTTTATCTGAAAATGATACGGAAGAGGGAAATGAGGAGTACGAGTGTGAGCTCGATGGAGACGTTATCTTGGAAGAATATAGAAAAAAAAAGAGTTATAGAGAGATATAGAGGTATATGGAGATGATGACTATTAGTTTGTATTTTTTATTATTTGCTTGTGTTTGAACTTTAAACAATTGCGTGTTTTTGTTTGAACTTTGACATTAACAACATGGATATATGTTTGAACTTTAAGCAAATGCCTTTATTATCCTTATTATAGATTGTTTTCCTTTATATTATTATTTTGTTAGGATAAATGTAAGATAAAATATTAAAATTGGCATAAAATAAAAAATCCCGCCTAGGCCCCGCCCAGGCCCCGCCTAGGCCCCCTAGGCGCTAGGCCCCGCCCGGCCGCCCGCCTCCCGCCTAGCGCCTTTTAGAACCTTGATATATTCATATTTTTTCGAATACGAATAAAGACGAATATGAATTTTTCGGTTACCATTTTCAGCCCTAGTTGCAGAGACATGAACAAGAAGCATATTATACTCATCTCCCATAAACCAGACAACTAGCTAGTCTTGCATAATTCTTAAGCCAAAATAAACTAGCACAAAGTTACACTAGCATACAGCTTACAAATATAGCATTCTTGCAAGTACCAGAGAAGCGAAGAAACTTAAACCCCAATAACTTCGTTGCATAATGCTCTCAGAAAACAAAGTTCGATATTCAATTTTTTTACAAACTTGAATCTTAAAGCATCACTAATATCAACTTTCTTGAACACATGAAGCTGCCACCTTCCTCTATGCGCATCGAGAGAAGAAGGTCTGGCCCACATACCCACCAGACATTGCCCTTCTCACATTAGACTCGAACAACTTTGGGTTATCCCTCAGCACTGCAGCTGCATCAGGGTTGAGGGGATCCTCATGATTCGGTTCCTACACACAAACATGCTCAATGAGTGATATTGAAGGCACAAATCTACAACTATTCAAACTAGAAGATGAAGACGTACTGTGAACAGATGATACAAGCCGTAAATGACGGTGTTTATATTGAGGACAGGTTTCCAGTCTTCCCGAAGAATGTTAAGGCATACATTTCCTTCCAAGTCAATATTTGGATGGTAAACCTGCAATAGTTTGTTACGTTTGTGACTACCTCCAAATATTAACCGATTCAAAGAAATGTCGTCAAAAAAGTCCAGCAAAATATTATTGAGAAATGAAGACTTAAAGCTTTTGATTACCTTTGTCTTGCATTTCACCTTCGGTGCATCATGAGGATATACGGGGGAAATTTGGAACATGAATGTAAATATGCCACCACTGAAGACGGGCATTGAATTGGATGAAATAGGACATTACATAAGAAATTGCAGAAAATGCAGAAAAAAGTAAGATCAATAGAACATCTAATTAAAAAAATAAAAAATAACAATAATGGTAAACAAATTATTAGCATGAAGTAGATACTTTAAAATTAAGAGACTGTAAAAAATGTACTAGGGAAGGAATACTTAACGAGTAATATCCTTCATCAAGCCAAATTGTGACTTCAAAGTTCATCAGATCATCCTTGCCATTGGGAAATGACATGGTACATGTCTTAGGAAGGTTTAGTTCACTTATATCTACAAGAAAGAGAAACACCAAACAAAATGTAGCAGTCACACGTGTATGCTATGGGTGAGCAAAGGAATAACAAAATTGCTTTGAATTGAAATACCAAGATGAAAATTCTTGGTTAGGTTTTTAACTTTTTATAGATAACAAGGGCAGTTGCTGGTTGAAAGGCAATTTATAAGACATAATGTGTAAAGGTGAACCGTAAGACCACGAAATCATGACTTAACCAAAGCTTGAATATACTCGAAAACTTTCAGTAAGTACTTGAAATTTTTTATGTTACCATAACATGGTTAGGAGAAAACTTTTTTTGGCTCCAGATGATTCTCTGTAGAACCCAACTCACCCAGATGTTGAAGGGGGATCATCTTTTCCTTTTGTCTGATAAGTTAAAAGCGGATATCTTATAAAATATTTAAAAAACACAGTGTGCCTTTTAACTCACCACAGACAATACAGATCATGTTCCCTTTTATTAACCACAGATTATACAGATCATGTTCTTAGACTATCTATAAGACTTGATTACTGAGGGCTTAGATCAAATTTAGCAGTCGCTCACACTGCAAACTTCGCACTAAGTACCCTTTATTGAGTCCCTTCTTCCTTCTAAGGAGTAGCGAATTGGATTTGAACAAATGCTTCGGGTCTAGTGACTTTTCCCTTGAACTTCCATTATTTGATCATTACCCAAAGACAGAGTTTTGCCTGTGCCTCCTTTAGTGAGGAAAAACCTTGAAAAGCGTACTTTTAACAGAATGATGCTTTGTTCACACCTGTGGATAGGCGCATTTTACAGGGAAGAGATGAAGAAATCTTGGAGAGGCCTACCCTTATTAGTTTTAAAACACACACATCACAATCAATACCTTTATGGAGTCGTAGTTCTCCTGCACTTTGCTTCTTGACTGGAGGCTTCCCATTATTGTTCTTAGCAAGTTCTCTCTGCTTCTCCTTTACTTTAAACAATTTAATCATCGTCCCTGCCAAAATTGGAAGTCAAGTACTATTTTGGCATCCAAGGATATTATTTTGCAATGAACCTTTCAAAAGAAAATACGGGATAATAATCTTTCATATAAAAGTTCAGAAGTAAACTTTCAATGAACAGCAGGTATGAAAAAAAATTAAAAAGGAAAAGGAAATGTTATTTGGTCTTAAACTAAACTTTATCCCTGGAATTGTGTGCAGCTCTTCAGGGCAAAAATTAGTTCTAAAACATTTAGTTCAGAAGAATTCAGCCAACTACATTTGCCATCTGTTTGATCAAGAAAGGACATTTATATACCAAAAACTAGATTGCTTCTAGCAGGACAAGCATGTTTAAGGGCCTCATAGTTGTCAAAAATTTACGATACGCGATACGTATCTTACGATACGATACAGAAACAATTCGATATGTATCGCAAGGTGAATCTAAAATGATACCATATCTTACGATATGATACAATACACGATACTTTTTAAAAGTAACCAACTTGAAAAAGTTTTCATATAGAACCAAAAGACTAAAAACAAAACTTTTAAGCCTTTTAACATTTCAATTGAAAAAGTTTTCTAGCACAAATATATTTTATATCGCTTCATGAGCCTTTAATCATTTTTCAGAGTATTATATCTAATTGAAAATATCACTCTATTTTTTCCATGTCACTTTCTATAGGCCGACATATAAATCTTCACTTGTTAATTTGAATTATTCTCTTTTGTTTTATAGATTAAAGGTGAATCTAAATTTTCGTTTTCTTTTGTTACTTTGTAAAGATAACTGAAATAATATTTAATAAATCAATTTAGATTATTTTTGCTACTGTTTAACTTTAAAATCTAATTTTAGTCTATAATAATATTTACTTGACTACTTTTATATATAGAAGTTTGTGTTTTATATGTTTAAATATATATTACTATATTTTTTAATTTGTTTATGTATCTTACAATACGATTCACAATACGATACATGAAACATGATACGAGAGATTTCGATACAAGATATGATTCATGATTTGACAACTATGAAGGGCCCAGCTTTACCTACCAATATACATAGGGCCATAGGGAAGTTTTACTTATCAAATATACATAGAGGCCCAATCTCTCTCTAATCTCCCAAATCTTTTTTACTTGCAGGTATTCAACAAAATGAATTATAAAAAATAAAAAATCCTCCCCATTTATCTATTAAAAAAAAATAATAAAAAAGTAAATCACCCATCTACACTCTTTCACAAATATTCAAGTTGTGTGCTTTAAGAAAATTCTATATATGACAAGGTTAACCTTGGAAGGTGGTGTAATAAGGTAAGTTTGTTTGGACTTCGGACTGTAGAAGTGGAACAAGGAATGCTATTACATATGTTTTTCAAAATAACAACTCTCATGTCTAAATTGAAATCAGTTAGGAAAGAACTTGAATATACAAGTTTTTCAATTTTTGATGATTCTTATTAAAGAGAAAATCTTAGAGAGAATTGGATTTGTTTTTGGTCAAAGAATCTTTGATAGATCAAGGAGTTGGTACTTCTGAGCTGCTTATTAAGGGCCCTCTTTTTACGATTCAAATAAGATCCTGCATGTAATTCTCCACTGTTTATTTAATGGGCTCTTTTTCTTTTAAATAAGTTAATGGACCCTCATTTTCACCACCAACAATAACTTCGCACCCAAGTGCCACCACCCCTCTTCTTCTCTCTTCTATCCTGATGCCTCATTATTAACCTAGATGTATATACACTAAAATCAGCTGCTGCACCGAATCAGGTTTGGTACAGGCGTGACTGATTTGAACACCGCACAACATTCAAACTCTCTCTCTCGATCTATCTAGATATGCTAAAAGCATCTGCTTCATTGCTTCATTGAATCAGGACTGGAAGGGGGAAATGACTGATTTCAACATTAAATAAGATTCAATTAGGTTTGTCACGATTAATCCTAGTTAAGGTACACATTTTCCGATTTAGTCTCTCACTTTCTTTAGATATATAGAGCAAAGATCTATATGCTAAAAGTTGTAGCTGTAAATCAGGAATGGAAGGGGCGTGATTAATTTGATACCAAAGAGATTCAATTTGTTTTTTTTTTTGTGACAAAGCCTAGCTTAAGGTATACATTTTCACACACACACACACACACTTACTTGTAAATCCGACTATTAAGAGTTCAATTTTTTAACGTAGATTCTCCGATAAAGATCCCGATCAATCAAGGACAAACCCTTATTGAGATTGTGTCCCCGGAAGGAGGGCTGGGGGAAACCAATTAATGGTAAACCTTATCTACACTATGACCCCTAGTAAAGAAATCTCTAGCTCCATTCCAGGATACTCCACAAGATTTCAATACTAAATGCTACCAAATACCACTACTTACCCATCCTAGCTTTCAAACCCCAATAAGCAAGTTACTAAATTTTTCATCAATTACACAAATGAATAAAGAGTACTTCTAGGGGTCTGAAATGACATGACACTATGACAGTATTAAATTGGTTAACAATATCACTTGTGACTGGCCATGTAATAAAATAATATCAAAATATCCATTTTGAGAACCCTATAATTAATCAGGAATAAGTTGCAAACATTTTTTGGAACACATCACATGGTCAAAGGAATGGTTGCTTATTCATATAGTCAAGGTTTAGCAAGAAAGAAACAGAAATATATGTGACAATACTTTAAACCCCTATAGCTTTCTCTGTTAACTATTATCTATTGATAGAATTTCCAGTAAATTATCTGAATTCTCAGACTGATAGATGAGCTGAGAAAAAAAATATTAGTAAAACAAAAATATCAAAACATCCCAAGACAATTCCATTCACCTTCCCCTCCAGTCCTATGCTATCCTACCTACTCAGCCTCAAAATAACCACCAAATCAAAATCCTTGAAGAGCACAAACATTTGAAGATAATCCAAAAAACACAAATCATGGTCAAGAAAACTAAATATCAAGCTATAAAAAGACAAATTAAACCTTTCATTACACTCATTATCTACTTCTGAAACACCACCTTTAGGTATTAGATTAAAAAAGTACAATCCCAACAACCGCCATGAAGCTCAGATCAAAACAACCCAGAAATCAAAATTAGGAAAGCCTAAACAGTCAAAATTTATCATGGGAAAAAACCATAAGATTTACCGTAGAAGATATAGGATACAAACACAGTCAACCGATCTGATTAAAAATCCAAATTCATATCCATATATACATGTGAATTAAATACAGCAAACATATAAGAAAATATACATGGAGAAAAATGAACTGAACCTATTCGATGAAAAGCTGAAGAGATGCAGATAGATTTTGAGGGTTCCGGGAGTGTTTTTTATTGGAAGGAGAAAATGGATGAGAGATAATCTCTGACAAGGAAAGCTGAAAGGGAGTCCACTCTTTATAAAGCGCTTTATATTCTTATAATAGTCTTATAATTTCCTTTTTTTACGCTTTATGTTTATGTATTTAGGCAATTCATATTTTTACATGTGTTTTTTTTATATTTTTACATTTTTTTCTTATATAAATATAAAATGAGTTTCATTTTTATATAAAAAATATTAAAAATACATATATAAATAGTTCTCCGTATTTATTACTCTATTCGTCCTATAAAGATGAACTTAGTTTAAATTTTAAAATTAAATTGATCAATTTTAAAATATAAATTTATTTTATTTTTTTAAATATAGATAAAAAAATTATAATTATAAGAATTTTTTCATAATTTATTATAATATCTAATTTTTATAAATTCAAAAATATTAATTTATTTAATTATAAATTTTAAAATTATTTAATTTAATTAAAAAAGTTAAATTAATTCAGTATTTGCGAGACGGAGAGATTATTACTCTCCGTTTTATTGCTCCTCATGCAATGTTCTTTCTACCCAATTCTATTCTCCCTATTTCGTGTGGCTTTTGTGGGATTTAGCTTGGTGAGTCAACTTCATTTGCACAAAAATTGTACTCTCCCAATGGTCATTTGACATCTCATGATCAAAAGGAACCATAGAGATAATTATAATGACAAAATGATGATAGAACACAAAGGATAAACTCTAAAAAAAATTACAATTACGTTAGAGCCAGCGATATACGCATCGAGTCAGCTGTATGCAAATTGATATATACTATTTGATAGTACGTGTAATGTACGGCCTAATTTGAATAACGAATTATATAAATTATTAAAATTTTTATATAAAATTTTTAATACATTTTTATATGACATGTCACTTATATTTGTAAATATATTGATTTTACTATAATATTGCTTCCACTTTTAATGCAATAAACATTGTATTTAAGGTCTCATTCGGTTTTGTTTCATTTTATAAATCTTCTCTTTCATGGCTTTCATCTCTATTTTTAACTTAGTAATAGATTTTTCAATCCTCGTAAGTTCGCCATCTCCATAACCTTCACATTAACCACTGTCAGTATTACTATCATCGCTTATTTCAATAATTTTTGTTTGTTCGGTACTCCAACTTTTTTTTTCTAAGGATTTGCATATAAATGAAAACATAAAAATTTCATGCAAGATAGAAATGAAATATTAGTTAAGAAAATCATACTTAATACCTACTATTCATTGGGGACTATTCGCACTGTATATAATTATTTATTGTTTTCAAAATAATCTTTTGAGATAATTATTTGTGAGTGTTTTTATCGTTGGATAGTTGGATTAATAGTGAAACACACGTGGCTTGTATTGGGACAGTTGTGACTTTTTTCTTACAAGAATAGTAATGGAATGTAAAAAACATTTCAAGTTCGTTTGTCTCCTTTGCGTCTTTCCATTGACTTTTGCAGGCGATTAGCATTTCCGACTAATAACAAAAAGTTACATCATCATAAATGATGCGTGGGAGTGGCCGGTGTCAGAATTTGAGGCTCCCCAGAGACGAACGCATATCGTAAATTCATATTCTTTATCATCATTTCGTAGGAGATGGTCACAATTTCGACAGTAACAAAGTTTAATCAAAAATTCCATTTTCATAAGCATACATCTCGATTACTCCTATCTTCATAAGAACATGTATGATTTTATTTGTTCTTTCACATACCTACATATATATATATATATGTAATGTCTTTTTTGTTTGACAATTGATGTTATATAGGGAACAAAGAAAATTTTAAATTAATGATGGCAAGTAAAATTTAATTATATTTGCTCGCGAATAAACTATGTTTTGGAGAAATTTAGTCGAGGTTGATGCTTGTGGGTTGGAGGGCTCTTATCATATTAAATGTTGCTCTTCAGAAGATAACACAAAAAACATTGATTCTTGCATGGAGGAAAGACGGATTCAACTAGAGCTGCAAACGAACCGAACTGTTCGCGAATCGGTTCGGTTCGGTTCGAGTTCGACTAGTTGCTTTTTTCGAGCCGAACTCGCATATAGTATCGAGTTCGATTGCTCGATCGAACATGTTCGTGAACCATGTTGTTCGGTTCAACTATGTTCGTGAACAGTTCGGTTCGGTTCGAGTTCGGTTCGACTATGCTAGTGTTCGACGCAGCTCGGTTCGGTTCGGTTCGTTAGCTTCTCCAGTTTGAATTGTATTTCTTACATGTTTAATATTTTTAAATTCTAAATACAAATAATTAGTTATTTCATATTAAATTTTAAAGTTTGTCTTATCAATAATTGTTAATTTTTTAGTAATTTTCTTTTTTTATTACTTAAACATCTTTTTATTTTTTTAATAATTGATTAGAAGTACATATTTTTATTAAATAATTAATAAATAATAATGTGTACTTCTTCACATGTAATTTAATTAAAATAATTGTAATATTTTCATAAATTTTTTAACAATGATTGTTAGATTATTACAATTTATATCACTAATAATTTAATAAATTATAACCATGTCATAAATGTAAGACCCCGAATTTTATGAAATACAAAATTTAATTTTTCTTCATATATATTTTTTTTTGAAACAGTAAATGGTTAAATTAACAAAATTAAAAGTTAAGGATGTTATGTGCAAATTTTATTTTGTCGGACAATATTCGCTTTGTCGGGGAATATTCGTTTGGTCGGGGAATATTCGTGCCGTACGACGGCGCCGAAATAATAAATTATTGGTGGACCCCACAACGGAATATTTGTCGGATATAGAAAACGACAGAAGTAACCTTTTTAAATAAAAATAGTCAACGGAACTGTTAAAATACCGGTGATAAAAGAATAGTAGCATACGGTAGTTTATGGTATTTTCTGTAGCACACGGTACTCTACAGTAACACACGGTATTGCATAGTGTCTCATATTATTGGTCTGATAATTGACACCGTAACTGTTACGCATCATTTCATCGATAATTGTCACTGCATAATATTTTATATTATCAATTCAATAATTGTTGTTACACAGTATTTTGCATTATTGATTTAATAATTGTCATTACACTGTATTTTATATCATTGAGTCAATAATTGTTGTTGCACTGTTTTTAAAATTATTGAACCTAATAATTGTCACAGTAACATATGCACAGTAATTCACATTATTGAATCAATAATTGTCATTACACAGTAACGTATGCTTTATTTTACATTATTGTTATCTCTATTATGATGTTATTTAAACAGTTGTATTTCATTAATTTATTGACTTGATATCTAAGAGCTAACTATACTGTATTTATAACAATTAGTCATAATAATTGAATTGATAAAGTTATTTGTTTATAATATAAAGTTAGGTGATTATTAGGTGATATGAAATGAATGGTGTAGATTAAAGTGTGAATTATTGTTGAGTAATTGAATTGATTTGTTTATAATATAAAGTTAGGTGATTATTAGGTGATATGAAATGAATGGTGTAGATTAAAAGTGTGAATTATTGTTGAATAATTAAATTGATTTGTTTATAATATAAAGTTAGGTGATTATTAGGTGATACGAAATGAATGGTGTAGATTAAAGATAATATAATATTTGAAATGGATGGTGTAGATTAAAAGGTGATCTTTAAATGAATGGTTTAGATTAAATGAATGATAAGATTTTTGGCTATAAATAGAAGCCTTAACTTAAGGATTTTTCATAAACTTCCTTACTTGTTCTTTCTTTCTCTCTCTAAATACTTCTTGTGAAAGTTCTCTCTAAGTGTGCTTAAGTCATCTTGAGTATTTGTGAAGATCTATAAGTATACGTGTACTGTTCAAGTTAATCAACCTCATTTAAATCAATATCCAGTCACGTGTTACGGTAAGGGATACCATCTTTTTCATCTTCCATTATTCAAACATACTATGGTAAGGGATTATCATTATTTGATTCTCGATAATAATATTGTTTCTTCCTTACTCATAAGACGTGTCTTTTATTTCCATGTATTAAATTGTGGGAATAACCTTACGGAGCGGATTGCCGCCTGTTGGTGAATAACCTTTCGTATTCATTCATTATTAATCTCTGAGAATAACCTTACGGAGCGGATTGCCGCCTGTTTGGTGAATAACTCTTTGTACTCAAATTCTATTAAATTGTGGGAATAACCTTACGGAGCGGATTGCCGCCTGTTGGTGAATAACATTTCGTATTCATTCATTATTAATCTCTGAGAATAGCCTTACGGAGCGGATTGCCGCCTGTTTGGTGAATAACTCTTTGTACTCAAATTCTATTAAATTGTGGGAATAACCTTACGGAGCGGATTGCCGCCTGTTGGTGAATAACCCTTGTATTAATTTCCTTCACCTTTTGTTAATCAAACCTGCTACGGTAAGGGATATTATTTTCTTTCATACTCCTAAATCGAAATTTATTATGGAACTATTGCTTCTATAATTCCTGAAAATATTATATGTTCCATAATAGTTGAACTTCATTATTTCAACTGAACCTTCCTATTTACGTGAACCTTTCTATTGAATTGTAACCGTTATTCTGAACTGTGGATCTTGAATTTCACTCCACATCATGTTGACAATTTGGACATTATTTGAATCTGTACAAAGTAAACTTCCGATACTTATTGTTATCCTATTTCTTCTGTTCATCATTTATATCATTCTAATCATCCAAAAATCAAGCTGTTGTGAATATCTGTGGCCGGGGGCACAGATGTGATATATTTGTTGAACAGATGATAGGTTAAAGGCGATATAATAGGTTAAAGGCGATACATCTGTTCGGTGTCTTTTATGGCACGTGGTGAATGTTCTCTTTGGCCCGTAGTGCAAAGATGAACTGTTGTTTGGTATGATTATGACCAAAGGCTGAATCTGGTATATTCATGACCGTTGGTGTTATATTGAATGTCTTTGGCCCGTAGTGCAAAGATGAACTGTTGATCTGCATGATTATGATCAGGAACTGTGAATTTGTATTATCTTGACTAATGATATTTCAGATGATAAAAGTTGATGATGTTTTTCCTAAAAAGAGAACCGAGTGGACATTATAGTCTGCATTATTCTTCTAATAGATTACTCATTCCGCTGCTATTATTGATCTGAACGTTGTTTAAGAATTTAACTGCAGTTTTGGATATAAACCTTGTAGTCTATTGTATTCTATCAAGAACTCAGCTGTTGAAGACTAATGATAATTTATTCGTCATTATCTTAGTCATGATATTCTTTACTGGGCTATTTGAGCTCACCCTTTCTTTTGTTCCATTGTTTTTCAACAGGAGATGAAAACATAACAGGGTCTAGCCGGGGAATGGAGTGAGGGTCCGAGGAATAGTTATCATAGTCTTCACGTTTTGTAAAATAGTGTGGCAATAATGGTGAAGACTTAGTTGTGTATTATTATACACTGTATTGTTGTACGTTGTGCTTTGTTGTAATAATTTTGTTGTAGTATTTTGACGACTCAAGTTTGGGCTGTGTGGGCCCAGATTTGGGAGCGTCACAATAAATCACATAAATAATGTCATTAATCTTCATGCAATGACAATTTGATATTAATTAAAGAATGATACAATACAATTGCTTACATTTGTTTGAGTTATTGAAATTGCCAAATTAAGATAGAGAATAGAGAAATCAAGTTATCAATGTATCGAGACTTCACTAATAGAGTAATAATCATTGTTTACATCAACCTATTGTCCATCAACCATATAATTAAAAGTGCAAACTTGATTTTAAAATTTTTAAATTTTTTAGTGTTACAGACTTATAGTGTATGTGAGACGGTGAGAAAAAATAATTAATTAACTTTGTTTTATGCAATTAAGTAATCATATTTAGTATAAAAAATAGTGTTTAAAAAGTTTAATAATCCAATAAAGCAATGTCACGGTACCGTTTGCATGAAATTAAAATTAGTTAATAATTTAAATTAAAATAAGCAAAAAGGTGGAAAAAAAAAACAAAAACACAAAAAGTCTCTAAATTACTTTGAGCCTTTGATATTAGAATTGTAGTTAATT